>WOVY01004993.1:0-209974 GCA_013436015.1 Rhipicephalus annulatus
GGATGAGTTTCGTCAGCAGGCGATTGAACCTTTGCTAGCATCGACCGTCATGAGTGGGCGCAGCAGTTGCTTGTGTTACGTCTTCACAAACCATCGAAACGTGGGCAATGTTTGCTGAAGACGTGACGCGCCTATGTAGTCGGGCTGATCTCAATATGTTCGAGGAAAAGAGTTGCGCTGTAATATGTGCTCCGGGAAAAAAGAGCTGTTCCACCGACTTGTGCGCTGTGCCCAACTACCACGACCGATTTATACGAGAACCCCCTGCCATTGAGCGCGCTCTGCACCAAAAATTGAGGCAGTATGATCGCTCATCTACTACCGCCCCCCTATCAACGCCGCTTCAGTGAATGTGGACAATCAGGGCTCCCTACGTGACCGTATCAGAGGTAATGTTCGAGAACAACTTCAAGCTTTGGACTCCGCCAGTAGATACACCACTGACCACCGTTGCCGCAGTCGTTCGTGACGAACTTAGACACGCTTTTTCAGCAGCTGATTTAGGTCGCGAGCACCGTTAAATTAGTAACGCCAACACTACCCGCCGTCCACCCCCCGTACGCCTATCACGCCATACTACCAGCCACCTACAGCCAGATCTTCGTCGCAACATTTACAGGAGGCTTTCAGCCGTCGGCCCATGACTCCGATGTCTTCATGTCAACATTCATCACTTTCCGCGCATTACTCACCACCAGAAGAGGACACAGGACGCCCCTAATTTTGCAGAACGGACGCTTGGCGCAATGTCGATCGGCGCCCTATCGGCTTCAATCGTGGTGGTGCCGGCCATATAGTTCGCTATTGCTGGTACCGTGACACATCACTTTGCCCGTCTCGGCTAGGGTACGACGGTCGCCGTAACATCGGTGACTACATTGTTCGCCATGACGACCCTGGTTTTCGAGGACCTCCAACAACGTGGTCTCCCTACAACGAGTCGCTTCCCCATCGCCAGCCCAACTCCGCCCACTGGTAACGCTCTCCATCTCCTGCGCAGACATTGTCGTCGAATCGCACACTTTCGCTAACCCTCGAGGAACAAGGTTGCTCAGCCCTTACTGAGAAAACTAAAAGTGGCGACCTCTCGGAGTAATGTGGCAGCCCGACTGCAAAACGATAAAAAATCCCCAGTACCGCCGCTACAAAATGACGTCGTGCCCACGAATAATAACATCGACGAAATTGTGAGCGCCGACCTCATTTTACCTGTTGAAGGAAAGCAAGTGACGGCCTTAGTCAATACGGGTGCTGATTTTTTTATAAGTCATAAGCTAGCCGATCGTTTTAGAAAAGTAAATTGCCGTGGGTAGGATGATGATGATATGTGGCGCTTTGTGGCGCAAAGGCCAATTGATGGCCAAAGAGCACCATTTCGATGAGTAGAGATGCGGACAATGATATGTTGCGTGGCTGTATAGGGGCCTTAAAATTCCTCGCAATAATGCGGGTAAAAACATAAGTATTAAGATCATGACAGTGGCGTGATATGCATAGTAAAAAAGGGTGACAAAGATTTGATAATAAAAACATGTAAAAATATTAGGCACTAGCACAAGTGCCTCATCAGCACCCTTGTGTCCAAGGGCTGTGAGGCAAGTGCTTTTAAATTTAGTCACAAAAGCAGCAACCTCTCTTGAGAAGTCACGCTATGCAATGCCTGGGTATATTACATGGTAAAAACCGACATCTTTTAAAAAAGCTAGCAATGATTTATGGGTGAAAAGTGGTTCCCTACCGACAAAAATTGCGGGGTGTAATAGTATGTGTTGTCGGTAGGGTAATGGGAAGTGTTGTCTTCTTAGAGTGTCTAATTCTTTACACTGGATTAAAACGTGAGGAACTGGTAATGCCTCACCACATTTGTCACACAATGGTGGATCGCAACCGGACAAAAGATGTGTGTGTGTCGTGTATGTGTGTCCTATCCTGAGTCTCGTTAGTGTTACCTCTGTTAGACGTGATTTTGATACTGGTGGCCAATGGCCATGGTGTGGCTTGATAACGTGTAGCTTGTTTTGTGTGTGTCTATCCCACTTGCTCTGCCAGTAGTCCCTGAGATTTCGTTTGAGAGACGGCTTAAGATCAAGGGGCGGGATCGATATGGGTGTAGTGGGACTGATTTCGTGGACGGATGCAGCAAGCTGATCCGCCATCACGCTGCCTTGAATTTCACGGGGCCCTGGCACACAGCACACTACAACATGTTGGTTGAGTGTGTAGAGTGTGCATAAAATGGAGTAGAGTGAGACGAGGACAGAGTTGTTTTGTTTTTTAAGACTGTGCAGAGCCGTTACCACACTGAGGGAGTCTGTATAAATTACTGCTTTTTGTATTTGTAATTTTTCTTGTGTTTAGCTGCCACAAGTATCGCATTAGCTTTCGCTGTGAAGATACTTGTGCCTGGATGTAGAGGGCCAGCATCTGAAAAGGAAGGGCCAACAGCAGCGTAGGACACAGAGGAGTTGGACTTAGAGGCATCTGTAAAGAACTCAGGACGTGTGTATTTGTGTTGAAGTTCCAGGAAGTATGTTCGGATATGGGCAATAGGCGCATGTTTTGTAACTTCTAGAAAAGACACATCGCAGTCTATAGTCTGCCACTGCCACGGTGGCGGGTATGCTACAGGAGCCATTAAACTGTGTTCAAGTGACACTTCAGTGTCCTCAGCTAGACTCGTCAGGCGAACTGAGAAGGGCTGCCTCATCGAAGGCCTGTTTTGAAACACAATGGAGCTCGACAAATAAAAAATAGTTGAGTATTAGGGGTGCTTCTTGTCTGCTTTCACCTTAACAAAATAAACAAAGGACATGCAAGTTCTCTGCAGATGAAGCGACCACTCATTTGACTCAACGTAAAGGCTTTCTACGGGGCTGGTGCAAAAAGCACCCGTAGAAAGGCGGATGCCAAAATGGTGCACGGAGTCCAGCATCTTCAAGGCACCTTGAATAGCAGACTGATAGACAACGGCCCCATAATCTAAGCGGGTGCGAATGAGGCTTCTATACAGGTTCATGAGGCATTGCCTGTCACTACCTCACGTAGTACGTGACAACACTTTTATAACACTCATGGCTTTTAAACATTTTGTTTTTAAATACTAGATGTGTGGTACGAATGTCAACTTGTTGTCCAAGATTAAGCCTAAGAATTTATGCTCCGCTTTGACAGACAGGCGTTGACCGTACAGTTCGATTTCAGGTTCTGAGTGCACACCTCTCTTTCGGGAGAACAAGGCACACGTGTTTTTTTCTGGGTTCAACCGGAATCCGTTTTCCTCTGCCCATTTGGAGAGCTTGTTTAAACCTAACTAAACCTGCCGCTCACACAGTGCTAGGTTGCATGACTTAAAGCCAAGCTGGACGTCATCGACATATGTGGAATAGAACAAAATGCGGGGGATTGACAGGTGCAAGGAATTCAATTTAATATTAAAAAGTGTACAACTAAGTACACCACCTTGCGGTACTCCCGTTTCTTGCACAAATGTTTGGGAGATAATACTGCCCACACGGACACAAATTTTTCGATTGAACAAGTAACTCTCGATTATGGAAAGCGTTCTCCCGTGCACACCCATGTGAGACAAGTCTCTTAATATGCCAAAACGCCATGTTGTGTCGTAAGCCTTCTCGATATCGAGAAACACTGAGAGGAAGTATTGTTTGTGGACAAAAGCGTCTCGGATCTGTGCCTCGATACGCACCAGATGGTCGGTGGTGGATCTACCCTCTCGAAACCCACACTGGAACTGGTCAAGCAGATTGTGTGTTTCAAGGAAATGTAAAGTCGGCGGTTATCGTTTTTTCAAAACGTTCACAAAGGCAGCTGGTTAGTGCAATGGGCTTATAACTTGAAACTGAGGAAGGGTCTTTGCCTTGTTTCAAAATAGGGATAACAATAGCTTCTTTCCAGAAAGCAGGAATGGTGCCAGAAAGCCAGATAGCATTGTATAGAGAGAGTAAAGTTTTTTGCGTTTTAGGCGGCAGGTTTTTCAACATTTCATACGTGACACGGTCATAGCCTGGTGCAGAATTACTGCTAGAGTTTAGTGATGTTTGTAGCTCAGCTAAGTTGAAAGGTTGGTTGTATGCCTCATGTTTTGTGCACTTATATTCTAGTTTCTGCTTTTCTATCCTTGCTTCATATCTTTGGAAAGCTTCAGTATAGTGTGACGAGCTAGACACTTGCTCGTAGTGTACACCGAGGAAGTTCGGCTGATCTTCCAGGCTGTCACCCTGTGTGTTTACGAGTGGGAGTGAGTGTACTTGTCTTCCTGCTACCCTACGAACCATGTCCCAGACTTTAGCCTCTTGTGTATATGAATTTATCCCTGATAAAACGTGTGCCAGCTTTCTTTTCTGGCCGGCCGACGCGTTCTCCTGCCTCGAGATTTTATTTTCCTAAAGCTCTCAAGGTTTTACGCTGTCGGCGAGTTGCGCAGCAACCTCCATGCCCTGTTATGTTCCTTCCGCGCACTCTGACACTCAGTGTTTCACCACGGGACGTGTCGTTTGCTGGGCAGTCCAGATGTTTGTGGAATGCACTTGGCTGCTGCGTCAGTAAGAAAAGCCGTGAAGTACTGCACAGCTTCATCTATGCCTAATCCGCATATGTCGGTCCAACTTAAGTGTGTAATCTTTTGAAATTGTTCCCAGTCGGCTTTGTTTACCAGCCATTTGGGAACATGTGGCGGACATTCATATATAATTGGTGTACTCAAAACTAAAGAAAAATGGTCACTTCCGTATGGATTTCTTATGACTTTCCACTGAAGTAATGGTACAAGTGAAGGAGATGCGATACTGAGGTCTATGGAGGAGTAAGTATTGTTTGCAAGGTTATAATATGTTGCCTCTTTCCTATTCAACAGAGAAGCACCTGATGAAAAGAGGAAATGTTCGATGAGATGGCCTCGTGCATCACATCGACAGTCACCCCATAAACCGCTGTGCGCATTCAGGTCTCCTAGAACCAGATAAGGTTCTGGTAACTCATTTATTAAAGACTTAAAATCATGTTTTTCCAGGCGGTGTTGCGGCGGTATGTATAGAGAGCAGATGTTGACGAGCTTATTAAATAGAACTGCTCGAACAGCCACTGCCTCTAGGGATGTTAGTAGTGGTAGATGACTACATGCTACTCCTCCATTAAGAATAATGGCTACACCACCAGATGACGCCACAGTATCATGTCTGTCCTTTCGGAAGACAACATATTGACGCAAAAAATTTGTATTCTTGGATTTTAAGTGTGTTTCCTGTGCACACAGCACTTTTGGAGAGTGTTTGTGCAGAAGTTCTTGGACATCGTCGAGGTTTCGAAGTAGTCCTCTGACGTTCCATTGTATAATTTGTGTCCCATTATGGGAGTAAAGAAGTACTGTGTGTACGAAATGAAGGTGGCTGGTGTCTAAAGAGAGAAGTGGCTTATCTTACAGAACCTTTAAAAGGCCCTATAATTACCGTTTTGTCTTTTTTAGAGCGGTCGAGGGAACCCCACCACTCCTTTGGCGCAGTCTGCGCCGGTGCAGTTGATGTGTCCATCCCTCAGGAGAGACGACAGATAATGTTGTTTTCGTTGTAGGCTTCGTCGTGACTGACGGAGCCTTAAACCCCACCAGGGCTGGAGGTCGAGGGGACCTCTTTAGTTTGTGTGGTGCCCTGGCTGCTGCCAAGGTTCACAGGGGCCTTCGGTGGGGCTGTATTCAAGGAGGGTGGGGCAGCCAAGGCTGCTCCCCCCATGGGGGCTTGTGGCGTTTGCCTCGGCACGCTGGGCGTGGTCCAAGGCATTGCCGGAAACCGAAGTGGTGCTGACCCCCCTCGCACCACTTCGGCATACGATGTGTTCCCAGCAAAATGCGGGGAAACGCGCTACCGTGCTTCACGGAAGCATATGATCAATTTAAACTTTGTATTAATAATTTCTTTTTCTATTTTCCAGGCCACGCATGACCTGGATTATGCAGGATGGTCACCCTCACAGTTTGCGCAGTGGACTTGTAGCTGACAGTCTTCGTCAGCAGGTATGACATTTGGTGCCGCATTTCGCGCAGGTAAGCTGTCCTCGGCAGCTCTGGGAGCCATGCCCGAACCTCTGACACTTAAAGTAGCGCCGCGGGTTGGGTATGTATGGTCTAACTGGCAGTTTAAGATATCCTGTTGCTATTTCAGTGGGGAGGGTGCTAGATGCGAAAGTGAGTATGATGTGCTTCGTTGGGATTTCCTTATTTTGTCTTCTTATTTTGATACGCTGCACCTGAATGACATTTTCCTCTTTCCAGCCTGTTAGACGTTCATCATCAGAAAGGTCCAACAGGTCTCCATCTGATAGAACACCCTTCACGGTGTTCATGGTTCGATGTGGTGTGATTGTGATAGGCTGATCGCCAAATGCTGTGAGTTTATGTAGTCTCTGGTACTGTGCGTTGTCTTTTATTTCAAGTAACAGGTCACCACTGGCGGTCTTTGTGGCCTTGTAGCCTGCGCCCAGCGTTTCTGTAAGGCATTTGGACACAAGGAAAGGTGAAATGCTTCTAGGTTTCTTTTCTGTACTTTCACAGTGGATAATGTGGTATTTCAGGAAGTTATCTTTGTTGTTTCGAAGAAATTCAAGGTTTGCATCGGTGCGCCACCTCTTGGAGGGGCGATTGGTTGTGAGAAGGCTAGGTGTTCCCATAAATTTGGTAGCCTATTCGGCGGCCATGCCAGCCACCCACCACCGAGCCCAACAAGGGGACGCTGCGAGACGCGAAGGAGGCGCAGGCGCCAGCCGTACATGGCCGTTATAACCTCATATATCTACCCAAGGTTGGATATTTACACTAGGTTAACCCTTGCCGCCAGGAAAAATTGGAAGTAAAATGAAGTGAGGAAAATTCAGGAAAGATGGAGAGTGAGAACAAAAGACGAAGATGTAGGGAGAGAGAGATAGGAAAAGGCGACTGCCGATTTCCCCTGGGTGGGTCAGCCCAGGGGTGCCGTCTACGTGAAGCCGGGGACAAAGGGGTGTGTTGCCTCTGCCGGGGGGCCTTAAAGGTCCAATCACCCAGCGTCAGTTCAACACCCAGTATCCCCTTTTCCCCGGACACGGCAAAGCCACGCACGGCTAGGCGTGGGAGGGAGTCAGAACTCCCCCGTTCGCTCGGGTTCGTAGTGTCGCTACACACCAATCGCCTACTTGCGCAGGCGCCCCTGCGGGGACCGTGGGTAGGACCACATATAAGAAAAGCGGGTTGTCAGTTGCTGCTCCCTACAGAAAGACGCACAGAAAGAATCAGCATAGGAGATTCCTCTTTCGTCGCCACTTTCATCGTTCTCCCAGAGTGCTGCAAAAATTTAATTATAGGAATGAACTTTCTCAGGGAGCATGGTGCAGTAATCGACGTCCCAGACCACGTGGTTTCGTTCTACGAGAGTGCTCACCTGACTGATGTTTCATCACTAGATCACAAATTCTTTCGTCTGAAAGACCATGATATAGTTGTGCCACTTCGATCATTTACCCTCGTTGTAGTAGGCTGAGACGTACCGTTCGTCGGTGAAGGAGTCACTGACCAACTAACATCGCTGCTTTTCGATCACGGGAGTTCAGTAGCACGAGGAATAGTACATGTAACAGACGGCCGTACCGACTTGCTGTTGACTGATTTCACCTTCAAATGAGGGCACCTTCCAAAGGGCACAACTTTGGCACATTTTGACAAGATATAAGACGTTCGTGACTGCTTCTCAGCACTCGAAGCGACGCCTACACAAGACTCGCATGGCCTAGCACCTAACCATGATGTGAGCCCTACTTTAACTCAGAAACAGCGGGAACTGTTCCTTGAGCTGCTAGCCGAGCTCCACGACTGTTTTGCATTAGCCTCAAAAGTTGGCCGGAAATCCTTTACGAAGCACCGAGTCATCACAGAAAACATGGCGAGACCGATTCATCAAAATCTATGCCTTGTGGCCCCAAAAGAACCAGAAGTGATAAAACAGCAGGTAACAAAAATGCTTTGAAGACGACGTGATGCAACAGTCAAAGAGCCTTCGGGCGTCGCCTGTGTTCTAGTCAAGACGGACGGAGCCTAGCGTTTCTGTGTGGACTATCGAAAGCTAAGTGAGGGGACAAAAAGACCCGCTTCCCCGCATTGATGATTCGATTGACAGGTTTCAAAATGCACGGTATTTCTCTTCCGTGGACTTAAAAACTGGATATTGGCAAACTGAAGCCGACCCCAGAGATCATGAAAGAAGTGCTTTCGTGATGACAAAAGGACTGCACAAATTTAAGGTTTTCCATTTGGCTTGTGCTTCGCGCCTGCTACTTTCCAGTGTCTCATGGATATTGTGCTCTCTGGGCTTAAATAGAGAATCCGCATAGTATACCTGGACGACGTCATTGTGTTTTTGCGACGTTCGACGAACACTGTTACGAAACGACTGGCTCCGAAACCATAAAAGAAAACGCAACTTTATTCTGCGGTCATGGCGAACTTCCTGTTCTGCCATCCCTCGCGAGCTCTGTGTTTTCGGCTTTCTCTTCTTCCCTCCCTGTGTCGCAACTTCTAGTTGTGCCGTTCTGGTTCATTTTTCAACATCACCCGGGGTGGGTCAAGGTGAATCAGAGGCTTCGAGCAAGAACGTCTTTCACACAGGGTGATTCACAACTGAACCTTTAGCGAGACGGATCGAGCAAGCGCGCACTGTTATCTTTCCCTAACAAAGCTCAAGCACTCTGCCCAGTTTCTATGACGTCGCTGCTGTCGCGTCTTCTTGCAAGAGCACTACATCACCAACTCGGAGCTTTGCTGTTGGGCATGTGGAGCGATTGTGTGCCGACCGCAGCAATAGCAGTTACGGTCGTTTGCACCTCTTTCAATGTTCCCCTGGTTAACGTTGACGATGACGAGCCTTCAGTTGTAGATCAACTGAATACGTGAGGATCTGACGGTCACTGTTGTGGCAATGACGTGCTGCGTTTACCCAGACAGAAATGGGATGCAGAGAATGGCTGTACCTTGTTAGGCACACTTCCACGGTAGGTGAGCGGCCTGCTGTTGATCACAGCTTCAACCTCACACAGCACCGTTGTGAGGCCTTCCACATTAAGACTACTGCGTCCGAGTGAATTCTTGAGCACGGTTTTGTCGTACAAATGAGGCGCTCGTACCATCCACCCCACCATGAAGTGCGTTCCGCGAAAAAATTCCATTGTATCTTGATCACGGCGTACTCGCAAAGAGCAGTTAGCACAAATACAAACCATCTAGCACAACTCCGAAACGTCTGGGCGTTGTCAGAGTACACAATTGAGGGTACACCACAGCGTGCGACGAAACGACGAAAGGCGAGCAAGTTGTGAAAGTGGTCATGTCTGATGTTAGCTCAAGGTGAATGGCACATGTGACGGCGCACCAAAACAAAAGTATGTAAGCCCTTCTTGGACCGCTTGCTGATTTCGCGTACAGCGGCCCGCAGTAACCAAGCCCAACGAGCGTGAAGATGCTGGCCTCCGTAATTCTTTCGCGAGGAAGTTGGGCCATGGGTGCTGTCTTTACTGTAGTTTTCGAGCTTTTGCACATTCTAAATTGAAAAATAATTCTCTTCATGATTTGGCACCCTCTAAATAACCAGAAACGCTCTCGAAGCTCAGTGAGGGTTCATTAGGCACGACCGTGAAATGTACGCATATGTGCTACCGATACAAGCAAGCTGTTGAGCTTATGGTTGCTTGATAGTAAGATGGAGTGATGAATGCCCTGTTCAGCGTGCAGCTCTTGCAGTCACCCACCGATGCAAAGTAGGCCATCCTCATCCAAAAACGGGCACAAACGAAGTACAGGGTATGCTTAAGGCAACGACAGAGCGTTCTGCAGCGCTTGGACCTCGCTTGAGAACGAGTCTTCCTGCATTATAAGCAACCAGTATTGCTGAGCTTTTTATTTTATTATTTATTTGATAATACTGTCAACCCTCGCTTGAAGGTCATAACATTGAGGGACTACACTAGTACGTACAAACAAAAAATCAAAACAACTGGCATTCAAGTAGCAATGCACACAATATTCAAAATTGGCAGCAGTTCAATTCAACCATGACCAAAATAAGCATTGATTTCTCTGTCAAAAGATTGCACATTGATACTATTAACAACATGATGGGGTAAATGATTCCATTGTTCGATAGCATCTGGAAAAATTGATCATTGAAAGATGTCAGTGCGAGCGTTGAAAGGTTTAGTGGGCGAATCATGATTCAATCTAGCGCTGCATGATTCAATCAAACCAACTATTCCGTTCGTTCTGTTCACCTTCAGGCATACTGGCGTCTCAAACAAGTTTTTCTTTCATAGATTCTAGAATATCATTTTAGCCTTTATGGTGACTAAAGTGAGGCAACCCAATGGGTCGTATACTCTTGCCAAAGCTTTCAGTGCTGCACGTTTGGTAGCCGCTTTCCGATGGCAAACATAGCTGCGTGCTCAATGCTCAGGACAAGGTGATCGCCTGAACGTTCCCAGGGAACACCTAAAACCTTCATCATTAGATTGTCTCTAGCTTCATTTTCGATGGAGCAGCTGTCAAGCACGAATCTTTCTTTGTACTTGTCATAATTCAAGGCCCCCTTGCGAATTGACATGCTTGCCTCGTAGAATATTTATTTCATTTCTTCATATACCTTCATTGCCACCTGCGTGCTGGGTAGCCCGATGATGAGATCATTTATGTAGAACGCGTACTCCAATAAGGCTACGGTTTCTGGATAGTTCTGCGGACAAGTTAACAGGTGATGACAAATTGTAGCTGCCAAAAGAAACTGGCTTGATGTAGCTCCAAACGTAACTTTGGTCATCCTCCAAGTTGTAATCGGTGTCATGAGCTTTTCCTCTGTTGGCCGCCGTTCCAGCCACGAAAACCTTTGAAGGTCGCGATATTCGGGTCGAATCAACAGCTGGGGGTATGCCCTATTTAAGTCGGGTGCAAGAACGACAGGGTGGCAGCGAAAATTCAGTAGTAGCTAGACAATGTCCACACTGAATTTGATGCCATTCGAAAGAACATTGTTGAGGCAGGGACGAATAGCTTCATGTGATGATGTATCAAAAACCACTTCAAGCTTCGTTGTGGTGGCGTCTCGACGAACTACTGCGTGATGATGCATATAGTATATATTATCCCCGGCTGGCTGCTCTTCTTGCACCTTCTCAGCATGTTCGTCATCGAAATATGTGGTAATAGCCCGGTCGTAGTTCTCTAGTAACGTTGGCTGCTCTCAGAAACGGTTGGTTTGACGTTGTAGTCACTGTTCTGCCAGTCGGCGATTACTGTTTCCGGCTGGTAGTCCTAGCTGTTCCACAATTAGCGAAACCTGATAACGTCTACCTTGCTTCGTTATGTAACGCTCAAATGCGCAGAGGTGCACGTCAATCTCCAACGGTTGTGAATAGCTTCCGTCAGTTCCCACAGCATCAAGACGTCACATCGACGATACGTCTATGTCTGGTGGAGAAGAATTGCGGCTGCATAAGACGGGCACTGGATGTTCTACAGTAAAGGTCCTTGTACCATCCATTCAATCGTTGTTTCAATCGCTGTTAGCGTCTCGTTGATGCGGTCAATTTTGCCGGTGGTCACATTGTAATAGGCGTCAGATCCTGTGAGCCGTTGATTTCGCCTTCATGCCACGTATTCAATTGACATGCGTCAGCCACATGGTATACTCTTCGAGGAGTGTCTCCAAAATATTGTGCTCTAGTAGTGGACACGTTACTGAGCAGATCTCTGGAATATCTAAGGCTTCTGACTCCACTTCAGCATCACTAAATCTACTGCGCAGCCACGCGGAAACATGGTCAGCGCAGAGTCGCCTCTAAGCCTTGGAGCTTCCAAATGTCATTATTGAAATTCTCCCCTTCCAATGACAGAACACTGAAGGACTCTGTCTGTTCTGGGCGAATATAGCGGCGCTGGCTACCACTGTCCAACAGAACCCGAGCGAGGAGGCATTGATTTCCGGACCTTGCCCATATGCAACCCGTCTGCAATAGTACAGCCGTGCATTCGACGTGCGTGCTTTGGAAGGTTGTAATGGTTGGAAGCCTTGGCGAAGGGGGTCTTTCCAATGCAACAGATTCCGCAACAGGCACTGGGTTTTAAACGATGGGGCTAGACAGGTCGCACAGAATGGTCAGTGGCAACAATTGCAGAAGCCAAATAGGAGACTGATGGCCTTTTTGCACGCCCTTGCGTTGTGATTGTGAGTACCGCAGCGGAAACAGCAATTGTTATTCCGTAGCTGCGCTCATTTTCGTCCGCCGACAGCTTAGCACTGCAAGACAAAATGCTGTGCTCTTGGTTGTTGCAAAGTGGGCAGACTTGATTGATCAATACAGTAGAACGCTTAAGAGATGCAGCAGATGGATTGAATTCCGTGCCGTCTCGGCTTTCTGTCTCCATGCTGTCTTCACCTTCATAGGGGCGGTGACGTGGTTGCAGGCGACCTTCCTCCCGCAGTTCTACTTGGATGCGAATAAATGTCAGCAGGTGCTTTGCTCGGCGCAGTCTTTGGAAGTCTCCGCCCGACTATTGTCGCAGTCATCCTTTCATTTTTGTCGGTACATAATAGCCAGATCGTCTGGCAAGCAGCGCATCATGACCCCATTCAGTACCACGATGTAATAATGCGGGAACACGCCGAGGTCTTTGAAGCGCTCACTTGGAAAAGGACATTGTCGTGAAGTGTGCGAAGTTTCGCAACTTCTGATGAGCTCTTCGCAGGAGTCAACGCCGAAAGATGATTGACGTGCTCATTGATGAGGAGATCTCGCCGTCCGAACCGATGCGTGAGCGTTTTAATAGTGATGTTGTAATTCTTCTCGGCTAATCGGGTTCCTTCGATTGAGCGTTTAGCGCTGCCATTTAAGTACGTAAGCAAACGCTTGGATTTTTCGATGCATGGTAGGTCGGGGTTCTGGTAGATCGTAGCATCGTAATGATCCCAAAAGGCCTGCCAGTCACTCCGGTTGCTGTTGAAGGTAGGCATCTGTAGCCTAGGCACTACAACTGATCTTTCACGTGGCTCTCCCACATGGCTCAGAGCATCGACAGATATCGGGACGTCTGCGTTGCTCGATCCTGATCCGGAGTTCTCAGCATGCGTCGTGGTAGCTTTCTGACGGCCTTGCAACCAATACTTCGCTCGCACGGTGGCGTAGCTGATCTTGTTGCTCTAATCCTGTGCCGTTTCGACTTCACCTGTTAGCGGAAGAATTTTGTCGTCCACTCTCGACAATATAATCTCCTTGTTCTGGAGGTAGTTGGGGTACACGTGAACTTCCTAGAGGTCAGGATCCGTTTGCTGCAGAGGATCCGCAAGCTGGGTTAGGGCTCAAATGACGCCAGTCCTGAGTGCACCACGCTTCCTCGGCAGCTGGTCCGGGTTCACCATGGCCGGGACGTGAAGGCGTCTCTCGAGAGGCAGTCTCGGGTTTCACGGCACGAAATGTTACGAAACGACTGGCTCCCAAGCCGTAAAAGAACACGTGACTTTATTCTGTGATCATGGCAAACTATCTGTTTTGCCGTGCCTCGTGAGCTCTATGTCCTCGGCTTTCTCTTCGGTGTCGCACGTTCTAGTTACTCTGCTCCGGTTCATTTTTCAACAAACACCTTGAACGATGACAGTGCTCTTGCAGGCCATACGGGCCGCATGTCTGACGCTAAAGCCCGTGAAGTGTCACTTCTACTTTGAGGAACTGCAGTTTCTTGCCAATGTCGTCAGTTACGCAGGAGTTCATCCAGATCCCGAGAAAGTGGCCACCATCGCACAGTTTCAAACACCGTCAGATAGAAAGACAGTCAGGCATTTTCTTGGTCTCTGCGCATATTATCTGTGGTTTATTCCACATTTTGCGCAAATTGCGTGGTATTTAACTCGTCTGGCGAGGAATGACATCGCATTTGTGTGGGACAATGAACAGGAATCTACTTTCAATGACTTGCGGTAACGTTTACACATGACCCCCGTGCTTGCCCAATTTTATGAGACAGCCGCTTCAATGCTCCATACTAACGGCAGCCATGTTTGGCTCGGAGCTGTGCTTGTTCAGTGTCAGGACGACGACAAAAGAGTGATCGTTTACGCAAGCAGAACTATGTCACGCACAGACGCGAATTAGTCGACAACTGAAAAAGAATGCCTCGCCGTAATGTGGGCAGTTAAGAAATGTTACCCATACTTGTACGGCCACCCATTCATGGTTAGCAGCGACCACCATTCCTTGTGTGGGTTAGAAAGTCTGAAAGATCATTCCGGGCAATTGGCACGCTGCCTTTGATATAACAATCGTTTACAAGTCGGGTAAACGACACACGTACGCCGACTGCCTGTCTCAATCAGCGATAGAGTTAGTTCGACACGACAACCATGGAAGATCACCAGCATGACAATCTTTAGCTACTTCACTAGAATTAATATTTAGAAGGATGAATCCAGAACGCGCCCAAAGCCTTTGCGAGATGACTATCGTCGTTCTGTCTGCGAAAGAATGTCTTTTATAAAAGGAACTTTTCATCAGACGGGTCCACCTATTTGCTTGTCATCCCTACCGCTATTCGTTCTGAGGTATTGCTAGCTGCCACAACGAGGACGCATCTGGACATCTAGGCTACACGCGAACAGTAGACAGAGATCGGAAGAGACATGAGTGGGCTAGACTCACCACTGCTGTGAAACATCATGTTCGGACCTGCTTTAGTTGCCAGCGGAGCAAGTCACCTCCGACGAAACCAGCCGGCTTGTTACACCCAGTCCAGATCCAGCCAACGTCATTTGACCAGGTCGGAATGGACCTGTTGGGTCCACTTTTTACCTCTAGTGCTGGTAACCGCTCAGTTTTTGTGGTGACCGACTACTTTATTCGCTACGCCACGACAAAAGCCATCCAGAGAGGCAGAGCAGAAGAGGTGGCCCGATTTTTTATTGAGAACTTTGTGCTAAGACATGGTGCGTCGTCGATCGTTATTACAGATCGCAGAACCGCATTTCCGGCTGCGCTTTTAGATCATCTGTTGGTTCTCAGCGGTACTATTCATAGTAAGTCGACAGCCTATCATCCACAAACCAGCGGATTGACCAAGCGGCTCAACAAAACTTTGAAATAGATATTTTCAGTGTATGTGGACATCGAGCACGAAATTCGGAAGGGAATTCTCCCTTACATAACGTTTGCTTATAGTACTGCCAAACTGGAAACCACACGGATGACCCCTTTTAGCCTTTTTCACGGACGAGAAGTAAGAAAGATGTGAGTTCTTACTCACAGACGTGAGTAAGAACTCACGTCTGTGAGTGACTCTGCGAAGGACCATTGCTTGTACAGCGTGAATTTTCGCGCGAATGACTGGCTCAGGTATAGCATCGAGGGGATGCTCTTTTAAGAGCAGGCAAATGCCGCGCTCGAAATTAACAGTAAACGAAGACAATGTGCTCACCAACGGTCTTGTGGAAAGGGACACTGACTGAAGAGGTCGTGCTTTTGTTTATGCGTTTGCTTTTGGCTGCTGCATAAAAACAAGCCGTTAGTTCTCGGACTTAACGTCTCAGTGGGTCTGCTTACAGTGAACGGTTGTATATATATATATATATATATATATATATATAGAGATATATATAGTATATATAGATAGATATATATATATATATAGATATATATATATATATAATACACCATATTATATATATATAGCTATATATATATATATATATATGTATATGTATAATATATCTATAGTATCTATATATATATATATATATATACACACACACAGCATATATATATATATATTATATATATATATATATATATATATATATATATATATAATATATATATAGTCTAGTAGATCCTCCGTGAGCGGTCACAACGTGGGTTTATTTCGACGTTTCGGCCTAGAGTCTGGCCTTCATCAGGAATAAAGATACAGTTTGTCTGTGCTCAGCTTTATACAATCTCAAATCAGAGGGCAAGGAAAGAGGGGAAAAAAAGGAAAGAAAAAAAGAAAAGAAAAGGAAAGAAAAAAAAACAGAAAAATAATACAGGGTGGACGCCCTCGGGTGCCCCCCTTCCACTTTTCCCTCCACTTCCCCCCCATCTCTCTCCCCCCTCTCCCCTTCACCTTTCTGATGTCAGCGGTCTGTGTATGTTTCCGTTCACTAGCGCATTCCTCCCGAATCAGACGGCCCCTCCTGGCAATGGCGGTTCGGTGTGGGGCAAAAGAGAGCTTTTCAGGAAGTCCTAAGCCTTTAACTACTCGGGGTCCCGTAAACAATTCGTCGTAGAAGGACGGGGGCCGCGTATTGTGGCAGAGCCTGGTCAGCGGGCATTTTAGGAAGTTCTAAGCCTTTAACTACTCCGCGCCCTGTCAACATTTCGTCGTAAAAATAGGGGTGCCCCGTATTGCGGTAGGCTGTGCAAGCGCGTGCAATGCGAATTCCTGGCCCGCTTCTAAATTACGCATGTCGTGGGGGCCTCCCGGCTGTGCACATGGTTGCTGTTGGGCATGTCGTGCATGGCACAATTGATTGGGTAGTAAAATAAAACAGAAAACAGACGACAGCTGCACTTAGGAAGAGTAGTTACACTTGGAATTGTTTTAGGTTGTCCAGTGCCCTTCGCAGCTGCAGTGCCATGAACTCAGTTACTATTTTCATTGTTGCCGTTATTGTTTTCTAATGCTTTAATTGCTGCAAGTGTACCAGGATTCTCATTTATTCCTCTATCGAGGGTGTTAAATCGGTGGATAAGGTATGACTCTCGTTGTTCACGTTCTCGATTTGATTTAAATCCCGTCTCTAAGAGCGTGACTGATAGTTTGTCGAATGCATGGTCGGGAAGATTGAGATGTTTTGATAGAGGTAGACTTGGGGCTGATTTCGCATGGGCTCTGTGATTATTGAAGCGAATCCTAAATGGTGTTTCTGTTTGTCCGATGTACTGCATACCACACACGTTGCATTCGAGTAGGTACACCACATTAGAGGAATCGCATGTTAGGTTTCCTCGTATGTTAATCGAAAACTTGGATTGCGGTGCTGGTTGCTTTGTCTGTTTCTCGCATCGCCTTACATACAAGACATCGTGGCTTTAAGCAAGGGCGGCATGAATTATTGGGGGGTGATGTGTTAATTTGGGAGTGGACAAGGGTGTCTTTGAGGTTACGTGGTCGTCGGTAAACGACGCCTGGAGCGGATGGGAATGCGCGTTTCAGACGTTCACTTTGTTCCAGAATGTTGTAATGTCGTTTAAGGATTTTGTTTACATTGGGGAAGTTTGTGCTGTAAGTCAAGCAGAGGTTTGTTCGTTGTGGGTCTTCTCGTGGTGGTCGCTTCATAAGTAAGTCTGCACGCTTTAGTTTTCTCGCTTTTTGAACAGCGTCATTAATTACATGTGGGGGGTATTTTTGTTGCTCGAGAATAAGTTTTAGCCTCTGTGAGCTCGTGTCAAAGTCAGCGTCTCTAGAGCAGATTCGCTTAAACCGGTGAGCCTGGCTGTATGGAATACTGTTTTTACAGTGGCGTGGGTGATCGCTTTGGTAATGAAGGTATTGTTGTCGATCCGTTGGTTTGCGATATAGGGTTGTAGAGAGTTTCTCTTCTTCTATTGTTATGGTAACATCAAGAAAATTTACGGTAACTTGCGAGTATGTGTGTGTGAAGTGTATGTTCGGATGTACAGCATTGTAAGTGTCTATAAAGCTGAGAAGTTCGTCCTCGCTGTGGGTCCAAATAAGAAAGATGTCGTCTATGTATCTTCTGTATAACATTGGTTTCAAGGAACTTTGTGCAAGAAATTCAGATTCTAGCTTTCCCATAAATATGTTGGCATAATTAGGTGCCATTTTGGTGCCCATAGCGGTCCCGCTGATTTGTCGAAAATACTCTTGGTTAAACTCGAATGAATTTAATTCGAGGACCATCCTCGTCAATGTTGCAATGGCAGAGAAATCTGGGGTGTTAGATTGTCTATGGTTTGTGTACATGTCTTGTAATGCAGCTATGCCGTCATCGTGAGGAATATTTGTATATAATGAAGAGACATCAAGAGTAACCAAGTACGATTTTTTCGGCACACAGATACCCGCAATGTCTCGAAGAAAATGTGTGGTGTCTTTTATGTACGACGCGAGGGTGCATGGAATGTGGCTTATTAGTTTGTCCACGTACCCTGATATGGGTTCAGTTATTGTACCGATGCCTGATATGATTGGTCGACCTGGGTTACCGGGTTTATGAATTTTTGGGAGGATGTAGAAGCGACCTGGACGAGGGTATGCTGCTTGCATCAGTTTGTGGTCAGTGTTGGTTATCTTTTCTGCGTCCAACAGTTTCTTTGGTTCTGTTGATACGATACGTTTGTATTCGTCTGTCGGATCACCTGGGAGGCGTTCGTAAAATTTTGAGTCGTCTAGTTGGCGGTATGCTTCTTCTAGGTAGTTGGTTGTATTAAGGACTACAATTGCTCCTCCTTTGTCAGCGGGTTTTATTGTTATGTCTGTCCTAGATGCCAAATTTTTCATACTTATTTTTTCAGATTTGGTCAAGTTTTCTCGGTTTCCTTTCTGTCTGTGGTATTCGTGTACTATATCTTTCTGTACTGCGGTGATATAAAGGTCCAAGCACTTGTCTCGATTACTGTTCGGTGTCCAATCATTTGATTTACGACGGTGAATTGTTTCGTGGTTAGAAGGCCTATCCAAGAAATATTCGCGCAACCTTAAGCTTCGAGCGAAGTTGTCGAGGTCTCGGAGTAAGTGGAATTCATCGAAAAATTTTGTGGTCGGGCAAAAGCTTAGTCCCTTAGATAGCAGTTTTACTTCGTCAGGTGACAAACTCGTGTCCGATAAGTTTACAACCACAGTGTCACACGGTGTGTTCCTAGATGGGTGCTTGTTTGTACCATTAGTGTTTTCCTGGGTGGTGGTGTTGTAATGATAAGGCACTGTATCAGGGAACGCGGGTTTGGGCACATGGTCTCTTTCGAGTTTATGAATTTTTGTGGTCCTGATGGCTTGGTATTTATTCTGCTCGAATTCTGTTAATCGCGTGATTTCTTCGTTCGATAAAGTGTTGTGGCGGAGAATGGTGTTGGTCATAGCGATCAGTTTTTTTACCTGCTTGTCACTATGATTAAGAGCAATTTCTGTTAATTTAAGAGATGCCTCAAGGAGGACGTTTTTCCATGTTATTTGGTCCTGTTTATCTAGATTTGTAGCGGCTGGTGTGAGGGAGAGTGTTATACCCTTGGGGGCTATTATAGCACGAAGGTACACTTGCAATGTTGATTTATGCATTTCATGTCTAATTCGTTTGTGAGCAAGTTTTCGTACTTTAAGGAAAGTGGCACTGCAACTGGGAAGTGATGAGCTGGACTTACATTTCAGAAGTCAATCTTCTTTTGGGTGCGGGGATGGCACTGATGAGGTGCGCAGGTTGTAGTTATGTCCGGCAGGCCTTCGTCGTCTTGGGGAGAATTTCGGCGTTGGGCTCCCGGCGAACGTGTTCGTTGGCAGTTCCGGGGTCCGTAATAGGGGGACGCGGTTCCGTAGTTCGGCAGGCTTCCCTTTGAGGAGTGGTTGTAGTGGTGCTGTTGTGTAGTGCTTCTGGTCTCGGCATCCGCAATGGAGGGACGGTTGTTGGCTGTTCTGCAGACTTCCCCCCTAGTAGTGGTGCGCTGTTGATGATGGTGAGGGGGTGCTTGAGGCTCGCGGGAGTCACAGTTTCGTTGATCGTCGGGAACTCATCTGTGGTGTTGGGTGGGTGTGGGGCTCCTGGTGTATGTTGATATGCAGAAGTCTTCTCGTGGGTGTCTTGTTGTGTTGAACGTATATTCACGGGAGCTGCTGGTTGAGTCGACCACCCCGTTGTAGCTTCAAGATCTCCACGACCGAGTGCTTTCTTGAGGGTTTCGGCAATCAAAGCGACACCCATAAAACTCGGATGAAGCCCATCCGCAGCAAGAAAGCGTCTTGGTGGCAACTGCTCGAATTGGTAGTCAATGTATGACACCTTGCTTGGTCTTCGGCAGTAGGCCTTATATATATGTGTGTGTGTGTGTGTGTGTGTGCGCGCGCTACGTAAGAAGGCTGGAATAGTAAGGAGACGTGGATGAGAAAGAGTTGAGATTGAATAAACAATGATCACAGAAAAACTGCACTACACTTTCTTGGCCAATCCCCCTGAGTGAGTATGAGCCATCATCCCAGGGAAACAAACAAACAAACTAAACATGACGTATGAGCCAGGCCACGTCTCCGAGTGATCGTAGCGTCTCACAAGTTGACAGGATGGAGACCTGCCTGCCCTTTTATCAGTCGTTCAGCATCGACGCAGTTTTCCGCAAGACACCCTGATCATACATGGACTACCGTACAAGCGCCTAGCATTACCTATCGACCAGTATCATGTCAGAACCATCTGCCGGCCTTGCCATCCCCTAGTACACCGAAACAGTGTAGAACGGCCCCGTAGAATACTGCTTCAACGTCTTTGAGCTCCATGCCACGGCTGCATCCTGGGCGGAAAGGGAGATGGTCATCAACTTTACCGACTACGTCACCCGTGAGGCTTTTAAATTCTACCTCACAAATATTTTTCTAAACGACGAATATTGCAAAAAATAAAGAAATATGATTGTTCGATTTAAAGATTACGATAAAGACTTGCTTACAATACGCTATCTGAATGCAATCAAACTCAGTTGTCGCAAACCAAATCAGTATACACGCATTGAAAATGTCACATTAAGTCGTCCACTCCCATTCCGACAAAAAAAATTAAACCATACACTCGCTGAAAGGCAGCCAGATCTGTTATCTGGAATAAAATACCTTTCACTGCGTTTTGAGACTGCCCGAAAACCAACCTTTACGTCATCACTGCACCGTAGGACTGATGTTAGGGAGCCCCTTGCGCACTGTAGTCCTCGTCTCGCACGCTTAGACCACCTTTGGTTTCCTGTCGCTTGGCTCTCCAGTTGCTCACAACGCTCACCTCGCATGTCACATGCTCACTACGGTCGAGATAGAGCCACAGTAATCAGAAAATACACAGCCAGGCCTTGGGTTTTTCGTTTAGATTCACGCGTCAGAGCAACTCAGTTTCGTAGTTGCGCAGACAGAAAGGTGTTGCCAAGTAAAATTCAGCCGAACCACAGCTCTCGAGGTGTCGCTACCCAGTGTCCAGCTACCTTAGAGTCCTAACAACACAGGAGACTTGGAAGCATCAAATCTCACACGTTGCCGAGAGTCAGAAGCATTCATTAGGAACAGCGCCCCAAGAGCCTATAAAAATCTTCCAGTGAATTCTAGCGCAAAACCTTCATTACCCAAGATGCAGCATAACAGCCCAACTACTGCCGTCTCCCTACTGCACACCACATCAAGTGGTCCAGCAAATCAGTGCGATGGTGAAAAAGGGCTGCCACCTCAGCACTTTCCGCAGCAACACCACCAGTGCCAGCAAAAGCAAGCCCAAAAAGAACAGAGTCTCCGAGTGCTACACCAACAAGGACGACGACGTATGGAATTGTCTTCGGAAGAACACACATGGTTTATAGAAAGACGTTTACAAACGAGTAAACCAAACTGATGACATAATCAGGATGTCTCACTCAAAACAAAGAAAGCATCGAATCATTGTGGTGCCAAACGCGCACTTAAGAGCACTTTTTTTAGAAAAAAAACCTAAGTTAAAGGGGGGCCTCTGTGATGGAGTGCGTGGAATCGAAAGCAGGTGGAGTGCGCGAAACTTGAAACGAGGTGAGCGGAATTTAACGTGCGCGCTATGAACCAAGTTTGAAGTCAGCAAGGAAGAAGGAGATGGCACAGATGTTATTAACAATAGTTAGTACCGAAAAACGTTAAAAAAACTGCATTTGCTATGGGTACCGGGCCACCGCGGATTATAGTTGAACAAAATGGCGGTTCTTTAGCAGCAGTATTCCTGAGTGGGCCCACCATCCCAGTTTTGCCAAATACGGCTTACGTGACAGCGCTAAGGTTCTGAAATGCTTGTCTCCAGTGGGGAATAGGTAACTTGGATAAAACTAAAGATTTCTAGCATTTGAGGTATTGCTGGAATAAACAGTGGTGTGTATCTCGCCAGTTAGAGGTCACTTATTTATTGAAAAATCCTTACAGGCCCTTTACAGGGCATTGAGTAAGGGGGGTAATTGGTGAAGTGTTACAGATCACACAAAATAATTTACGCGTTACAAAGCATATCAGCACAATGAAAGTATGACGCGGATTGCAATATAAGTTGAAGTTAACAGGCGTTATACCAGATTGCGCTGTGCAGTTCCACAACTAAATTATTACCTTAACAAAGCTCGACTCAAGGCGTCACCGCCGTGCATTTTTCGCAACGAAATTGAAACAATTGAACATTTCTTTTATTCTGTAATCGCTACTCTTATCAGAGAAAAAGATTTCGAGTAGCCCAATTACAAAAGCTAGGAATACGAGTAAATCTACAAGTACTTTTTTCAATTGGTGGCACTTCATTTGGTTACTGCCACAAAGATAATTTCTCCATTGTGATTACATCAACGTCACTAAAAGATTACCGTGCTAGTGAACCCTAACCTTTTCAGATCTTTAGTTTATAAATCGTAGTGATATCTGTCAAAAACAAGAGATGGTTTGACCGCTTGCTCAGCAAACATTTTGGTTTATTAGTAATATTATCTCTAAACTAATTTTTCAGATTGGTTTAGTTTCATTTTAGTTTCATTTAGGTACCCTGCCACCCAGTTCTTAGCCCACCCCCTCTGTGGGTGCACGCTATCCGTCGTAGGTTGTCAGCATCAGCATCAGCAACAAGAAACAACTGAAGCGCCAATTCTACGCAGACGCAGCTTTATTCGAAGCACGCACGAGAAAGAAAAAAGCAAATTCGCAGCGGTAGCTTGAGGATGGCGAGCCACGCATCAGGGTGGTCAGGCTTCGGACCCGAGCCAAGGCTGCTACCTTCATCGTCTGGTGACCTGAGGGGCTCCAGGACTACCAGGCTGCGCTGACATTGCCATGCCCGTGGGCAGGGCTGAGCTGTCGACCTTCGGGCTCGAGCTCAGGCGAGGCCGTCCGGACGAGGCCCTACCTCGAGGCCATTGCGTAAATGCAGCGTCAGCGGGTGCAGTGTCAGCTTGTGCAGCATCAGGTGGTGCAGCATCCACCAGCAGCCTAGGAAGGCTGCCTCTCCTACGGTTGGTATGCCCAACGCCGACGCCTACTATGGCGCCGACGTCAACCCCCATGCTTCGTGCAAGGCCTCCACTCAACGACGCGGGTGAGACTCGCTCCTTCGCGATTCTTTGTGACCAACTCTCCGCAGGGACTGAGTGGTGGGACTTGATGATGAGTGACTAACTTATAGCATAGAGATTTTTTCTTAACTGTATCTGAGGCGTAGGACCAGTTATATTTGGGTGAATTGTTTTCAAGCTATTGTTTGCGTCAAACGGACTTGTCCTTCAGGAAGTGTCTTGAGGTGGCTCCTTGGACCTCCCAAATCGAACCTGTGCGTTTGAACTTGGTTCTTGGTTGCCGACTTCGAACTTGGTTCATGGCGCGCTCTTCAGATTCTGCTCGCCAGTTTCAAGCTCTGCGTACTCCACCCGCTTTAAATTCCGCGCATTCCGTCACAGTTTACAAACGTCTGTGACAAAAAGAACCTGGACGTCATCGCCTACATTCAGCGCGCAGAAGCAGTTCATCAACTTGCCCGCCTACGAATCAACAATCGGCAAACGACCGACAGCCACCATTACAATTTTCGACCAAGCTTCGTTGAGTACCAGCCTGGGGACCGTCTCTGGGTAGGGACACCGATACGCCAACGTGGGTTCAGTGAAAAAACCTCTGCGAGGGTACTTCGGACCGTACACAATAGTACGCCATCTCAGCCCACTCGGCCACGAGGTTGTTCTTGACGGCATTACGAACTCTCAACGCGCCATCCTTGACCTGAAGTCGTCCATGTCGTGTGCCTCAAGCCATTCTATGCGCGAATCATGAGGACTCTGTTTTGTTGTTGCTGTAGTTCCTTAATAATCATTTCAAAATACACTGTGGGCTAAAGGTATTAGTTATTGTTTATTGTCTTTATTGTTGTACCTTCGCCTTTTGTTAAAACCTCCGGACGATGCCTTTTTCAGAGGGGGGCAGAGCCATGTTCTTTTCCACAAGTTTTGTTATCACCCTGTTACACTACGTTCCGCGCAAACTATGCCTACGATGTTCGAGAAGCTTCGAGGCTTAAGTAGATTGTTTTGTTAAGACTGCGCCCACTTTGGGAGCGTCACAGATTATTCGGGAACCTACGTCGCCGCTATCGATAATGCTAGAATATTGAATGGCAAGGGTCTATAAATGCTGACATGCTTCGCCGATTGTCAGTTCATCAACGGCTGGTGCTCGGCCCGCCACTATCATTGCCAGTGCCTTGCTGTAATTTTAATTTTTATTTGCTGACCACAAGTTCAGTCCGAATAAACAGTTTAATCTTCGATCTGTAGTCGACTCCTTTAGGCCACGTCATGACTCCGTGACAATAGTTTACGTAGCACCTATCAAAGCTACTATTTTCACAAGTACAGGCGCTACTTGACAGCTTACCGCATCTGGTGTTGGTATTGACCATGCTTGAAGTTGGCATCGTTTCAACTAGCGGTACTAAACAATGCGACTGCTTAGCATATGTTTTTGCGTACAACGTTAATGCATAGCATTAGCGCCATTTGTTCACAATTCGTTTAAGGACCCCGTTAAAAACCAGTCAATTTGCCTCGGCTTGCTTCGAATAACAGTGATAACCATGGTACTTGGGATCTGCCGAATTCTTAGTTGATGTCAAAACAACTCAAGTATATAAAAAAACGCGAACGTGCTCACACAATAAATTTGAATTATCTGCCTTAATAAAGTACCTTAGCTCTAGAACTTGTTCATTGGCAGTGAATTTGATGTTTGTACCTTTTGAAAATTTAATTAACACCTAGCATTGAGGTAGAGATCGCATACATCTGGCTTTGGTGCTTTACTTGTCTGTTCAACTGATGGTTCACAAGTCAGCCAAGTTACGGCTTTCTTCGTTCTCTCCGTATCAATATGCTAATGTTTTGAAACAACAAACCGAAGCAAGGAATACGATTCAGCACATGTCCATATAAAAGCAAAGAAGTAGGTCAGCTACACATGTAACTTTATTTCACAATGAAACGCAAGACCTGTATTACAACAAAAAGAATAAAACACCGTATTAGGTGTGTTTCACCCTCAATAACTGCCCGAAAATAAACTGATAAAGCTTAATCTGATCAAATGAAGTAAGCTGATGAATTAAAAATAATAATCTAAAGCACGCTCATGAAAATACGGTAGGGACTTTCCTGTACTAACTACTATTCTTCACGAGCAACTGAACCCGGCTAGCTTGCGGGAAGTACACTGTGAAATTAAAATGAGCAATATATGAGCTAGAAAACGCGTAAACAAACATAGTGCATAAATGATGTGATCTCTCCAATTTTATACTTGCCCATTATTGCAGCGCAATTCCACCTGGGCAATCAGCCGCGGTTCTTCCTTATCTTACAAAAACCATGTGGGACAGCAGCAGACTCTGAATCGATAATGTTGCTCAATAGCGCCAGCGCCTCTTTTTCATTGAATATGCCCCAGGTGTTTATTCCTCGTACAAAGTCACTCGGAGTCAAAGCAAGGAAGCGGAGCTTGGTGAAGAAAGGCTGCATGAATTTGCGTATGTTGGGCACTCCCTCCTCATCTGGGTGTTCTAAAAGTACCTGCTCCTGTGCCCACTCGTACACAGCTTCGATTACCGTCAGTTCAGGTACGCATTGGATGTGTTCCAGAATATAGCTAACTGTGCTTTCCAAGCAGGACTTAAAACCGCTTGATGACAGAACGTCAGCGCCATTAGTATGCAACGAATTTCTGGCTGGCTCATCGGTGTCTTGTTCACCCATAATAAGCATGTTGTCTAAAAACGCGCAGACGTCATCTGGCTTGAGTTGAACGGCCAAATAATCGGAGCACAGCCCTTTTAGTTCCGGCATCAAGTACTTCGTCGCTGCTGTTCTTGTGTAGAAGGCCTGGCGCACGTTGTCTACTTTCAAAACACCACTGTACAGGTACCTGCGATGCAAAAATGCAAGAAAATGTACTCAAACCACGGCAAAAACTGATTGATATGTAGAGTTTAACGTTGCAAAACCACTATATGATTATGAGAGACGCCGTAATGGAGGGATCCGAAAACTTTAGCCAACTAGGGTTCTTCAACGTGCTCCAAAATCTGAGCACACGGGCCTACAACATTTTCGCTTCCATCGCAAATGCAGCTGCCGCAGCCGGGATTCAATACCGCAATCTGTGGGTCAGCAGCCGAGTACCTTAGCCACTACACAACCATGGCGGGGCCACTAGGGTTTAGTTCAAAGACCTTAGGGGTTGTTTTACGTGCACTTAAATGTAAGTTAATGGGGGATTTTACATTTTGCAACCAATGCATTGCAGCAACAAACATATCCTTGCATTCAGCCCTTAAAATGAAAAATTGTTTAGCCTAAAGCGATACTCGTACTACTCCATTTAGTAAGTAATATTACACCACAATTTTCTGCCATCAAGAAAAGCCTATACCACTTTAATAGCTTGGTATATTAGGTACCATCGATAATTTGAGCTTACATGTGTTATCATAGAGGATAGTAAGTAAACGTTTTTCCGAACACTAAGTATTGTACTTTTATATCAAAAACACTTCCTAACATCAGTAATGTATTTAAAATATCAACGAAGGTGAATACATTGCCTTTAGTTTTACTGCATTCAACGAGACAGAGTGTTGAACCATCGCACATGCAGGTTCCATCGTATGCGTTCCATATGCTAATTTTTCGTGCAGGGAGAACGGGCCTTCATACCTAAGCATTCCCAGAAATCCGTCTGGGTGCAGGTCAGTTATAGCAATGCGATCTTGCTTCGCGAAATCTCCGTAGAACATGACCTTGAAAGCATCGTTTTGAAGGGCCAAAATCAGGCGGTGGGCCTTGAACGATGCTTTCTTGCCGGGGTGGTGCTTTGAATCCACAACAAACTCTACGTCGGTCAGCACTTCAGACTCCAAATATGGCATGAAGGAAAACTGTGAAAGAAAAAAAGAATAAATAAAGTAGATTGAGATGCATCGCTGTGCAGTGCTTTAGTTGTATATTTGTTTAATGACGACTGCGTCCTACAGTGGTAGTCAAAATTTAGCGGACCACGGAAGCCCGTGTCGAAGAGCACCGCTGCCCCTTTTGACCGCTGTCTGAGAATCTCAGAAGCATGCAGTGAGCGTGCGCGCCCTTTTTTACCTACCAGCCTGTTCATTCGCTCAACAGCGTGCGCACCTGGTTCAGTACTTGTTCAACAGTGTGCGCACCGGAACGCTAGAAGAATCGCAAGGTGTCACTCCATCTGTCAGCGTGCGAACCTGATCACAAAGGTCGATTTTAAAAAGCTGACGCCGTATCCACGTTTTTGACAGGCCGAAGCGTCTGGGACTAAGTCACAGAATGTGCCATGCACAGAGCGCTGCCAATAAATATTACGTGCTGTTGTCACTATGCAATCGCTCAAAGTTTCGGTGGCGACAGGAGGAGTGACGCCTTGATCCTGTTCTGACGTTCTCGTGCGCGCGCTGTCGAAGAGAGCGAACGAGCGGGGTGGCAGACAAAAAAGGGCGCGCCTGCACTGTGCGTGCTCTCTAGTTCGGCAGGCAGCCCTCAGAAGGCGCCTCGATGCTGTTTGACACACGATCCCGTGGTCCGCAATATTTTGACCACCACTGTACGTGCGCACGGCTTATGTTCAAGAGAGGTAAATGTAACGCCACACCTTGTCTTATGAGGCGTACAATAATACAGTATAATTATAATGCCTTAAAACCTGGAATTCAGATGAATGGTCACGAAATTGATCTTTTTAACGACAGGTAGGGCGCCTTTAGTGGCGAAATCCAAAAGCAAATGTCTTTCCGGTCAGCGCGATAGCGCAGGAGCTTGTGCGTTCCCTTGCACCCATCGCCTCCGAGATGGCGCGCTGATAGGTGTCGGGGGCCACGAGCCACCAAAAATGTTTCGGGGGTGCCACCATTGAAACGTTACCGGTGCTCATGCGCAGACGGCGCCAGTGAAAAAAAGGTCTATTAGGTGTATACGACTCACTCCCCCCCCTCCCCTAAATACGCGGTTGGCATGTTGCATCATTTATACCACCTATCGTAAGGAATGTGCGAATAGAGTAATATAGGGCCGTATGGAATATGAATTGAATAATGATGACACCGAATCACACAAAATTACATGAATGAAATACTGCTTCAATCGTGTATGAATAGTAAAGCTACAAATCATCACATGCATCAATTAAGGAGCAATACGATTACTTTTAACCTACAAGAACTTGGGAAGTGTTCAAACTGAGCAACACCTATAGTTTTTTATATATTTGGGAACAGGAGGCTGAAGTAAGCAGTGACCATAGAGGTACTTTATCGACAGCTTTTAAATAAACCGGATACCTAAATATCAGGTAGGTCTCATCAATTGGCACCACAAATTTGATAGTTACGATAGTTTATTGCTGAAACTGTTGCTTCGGCAACGCCGAACGTTTTAGAAATCGCCTTCATCCTCTGATGAACACGGCGTCGATCGCTTCATAAGTGCATAGGTTACTTATGCCTGGTAAATCGATGATCAATAGGGAGTAACTACTCCATGTTCTCACATTTCAGTGCTTCCAGTATTTTTATAATTTTTTATTATTCGAAAGCAATTGGGACACGATTCCGAATACGCGCGCTGTTCGGCTGAAGAAGTGAATGAATGAAACGCTATGTGATATTTATTTGAAAATTTTCAAATATTAGTGCCCCCCCCCAATCAACTAACCAGTTTGATCAAATTCTGTTATAGCAAAAAAAAGACAGTTCTGTCGATGTTAGAGAACCGTTATTGCTAAAGTAAGAGATGGGAGTGAAATCGACGACCTACACAGTCTGAAGATGTATACGGTGAGGGCAGAGCGGAGATATCGAAACAGACGAATACAGGCACACACAGCTTATAAACGCAGTGCTGATTTTTCTTATAATCCGGTCGATGCCAGGCATTGTTGTAATAAATGTAACGCAAGCAAGGAACTCTATACATCGCCTTGTTTGTGCTTGGAGCAAACGAAGGTATTCATACGATGACGTCCAAGTCACTATTTATAGCAAGTTCATTATGCCTGCGTGTAGGTTACAGTCTATAAACACTATCCTAATGCAATGCTTATTCTGTCTGGAATATACAATGCATGCCTGTGGATGTCCGTCATGAACGTATGGGATACAAATTTTGTTGCATATACTGTTAACAAAACATCAGGAAATCCCCTACGCGGACTCATGCAACGAGTGTTGTGCGTACCATAATTTATATGTGAGGAACTGTCATATACGTTGGTCGTAGATAAATGACACGCAATGGGCATTTCGGTGTTTAATAAAGCCAGCTAACTGCTCCTGAGTGCATCATAAGTGGGGTATTTACACCATGCCGCACATAACGTGGATGTCAATATTTTCACGTGGACGCCTGTCAATGATATTCGACATTAAGCCACATCACACAATGCCAATTAGGGTGGATATAAAGCAAGTAAATCGGCCGTGATTGAACCATGAGCTTGACACGTAAGTCGTGAATAAATGTCATCATTATAAACGTGAAGCTATTCTTGCATGGCTTTTGTTGAGCCCGCTTGTGCCTAGAGGAATTGTTATCATTATAAACCGTTACGCACCCGCTTCATTTTCTGCAACTTCTGCTTTGCTCCCAAACGTTCGATAAATTAGCAGGCCTGCAATGCAATATCTATGATGGTCGAGTCTGTTACGTGACTAAAAATTACCTAACATGACGTAACCAGTCAGGGGACTAGAACCACGTACTATCGAGTAACAACTAGTCAAGACACTTAAGTCACGTAACATCGAGTAACAACTAATTGCGACACTTAAGTCACATAACTATAAACTTAGATAACATCACATGACAAGTTACACGACTAAATTCACAAATCCTGAAAGAACACCAATGACGGAAATAAAAACAATCACGTATATTCACGTAACTACACACGTGTCTGAAAAATACACCAACATTACAAAGAGGCCATTTTTATAACTGAAAATGAAGTAACATCACGTAGGTGCTTACACTATTAAAGTAACGTCACATTACGTACCAACTAGTTAAGCCACAAAAATAACTCAACTTCACTAATATCTTGTCATGTAACATGTTCTCGACGTGAATCACGCAACTTTTCACGTTACTAAAATCCACATCACGTGTAATGCCTATAAAGCGCATTCTTCGGCGAAAACGAAGTAATGGCTAGTCATGTTATCCGAGTCTCACGTGTCGGCTAGAAAGTTTGCAAACGCCAGTCACATGACAAATCTGTGATTGGCTTTTGCGGAGGACTGCACAGTGAAGGTCTTTCGTTTTATAAGATACCATGCTAAAGATTGAAGGACATCTGGGCTTCACAAAAACTAAATTTAATTACAAGTTGTCCTTTTGCGTTCGACCTACCTGTGTCAATGCGGTCATTGTAGTCTGAGTGCTTCGAGCACACTTTGACTCGCAGCTGTTGCCACACCGTCTGCAATCTAAGAAAATTATGCACTGAGTCACCACGTTATCAATAACATTGGTATGCAGTAAATGAGACTCACAAGCAACAAAGAGTTACAAATCTAAGTAACCATTCGGAAATTCAAATCTATTAATTCTTGTGTTCTTCGTCGATTTCATCAGCACATGATTATCCATCCAATATTTGCACGACAAAATTATCAATGTCTATTTAAAAGGATTGGTTGCAGTTAATGGTGGCGCAAAAACAAACCGCTCCATTAGTTTATACCGAAGAGAAAACCAGAAGTGACCACAGTAGCGCATATAATCAGTTATGCCTACAGCAAAGCACCCGAAATAAAAAAAGATATTCATTACGATCGTATTTGAGCTTTCGGTTTTATCTCTAAATACCTGCATAATTATATCTCTAAATAACTCTGAATAAATGGAACCTTACGGCTTCATTTGTGCTTGTAAATTTGAAACTGTATATTTTGCCATCCGCATGGTCCTTTGTGACCGCAGTGTACTGTACATGAATAAATAAATACATAAAAATTATTAAAATAAATAACTGAGTATGACAGTTCGAGGGCACATCGGCTTCACCTTCTGGAGTGGCAGGAGGTAGCGCAAATTAGCCCCATTTGGCTCGCCTTCTTATTTGCATGCGACGCTTCGCTACATTGTAAACATCTTAGCCGCTGCACGAGAACATGAAAAACTATGCGTTAAGCATGGTCAGTTTTAAACTATCCCAAAATGCCAATTGCAAGTGCAGTTGCGAAGCGCGCTCTACCCCATCCACCATTTTCCAGAATGATGAAGTATCCACAACGCACCCGTAAGACACTACGCCCACATCGCTGAAGGCCAATTATGAAGACTAATTATGGTTTGATTTATTGAATAATACGTAGTGTTTAGCGTCCCAAACCACAACACGACTATAGGAGACGCCGTAGTGAAGAGCTCCGGAAATCTGACCACCTGGGGTTATGTAACGTGCACCCAAAGCTGAGCACCCGGGTCTACAGCATTTTCGCCTCCATCGAAAATGCAGCCACCGCCGCCGGGATTTGATCCGTGACCTGCAGGTCAGCATCCGAGTACCTTAGAGCATCAAGGTTGGGCCTATTTATGATTTATACACCCAGTAATGAATGGCCATTAATGCACCCAGTCTATTCGTGATTTACATAGCGTGACATCAGGTGCAATTCTACGCTTATCCCTGCAGGTTTCACCAGAAAACGTTCATACGTTTAGAAACAAGCCTTGCTAATTATTCTAAAAGACAGAGCGTGAAGATGCCGACATACGTAAGAAGTCAGGAAATCTCATACGCCTACTAACAACTGAAAATGTGCGCAGTGGCAGAAAAAGAATTGGCAGATCCCACGTACAGTGGGAATCGATGATATGCAAAGCACGAATGTGAAATGTTGATATGTCACTTTAAAATCAACACAACGTTACAACGTGGAGCTAAGTTATGCCGTACATGACTTCCATGCTATGATTATAATGTTTGGATGTGCCGGTTACCTTCGTCATCTATTCACGTCACGTGATACAAAATTTAGTGTAAGAGAAGCTAGCTAAACGGCCGCTAGCATGCTATGAGCGTGGTATGTTGTCATGTTCTTACATTACACGCGTGTCAGGATTATCATGTTTGCACCAGTAATATATATTTTGTCATGCAACAACGTCCCGTAACACCAAATTTGGTATATATGAAGCAAGCAAAACGGCGACAAGCGCATAATGAAGGGCCCAATATACTCTAACGTAGCGTTGACGTGCGCGCACGCTGGGCACAGCGACGCTACGTTAGCGAAACGTGAGCACTCTATATACTGACGCCACGCGCGTCGGCGAGGCCCGAAGGCAAATGGCGTGAAAGAGAACACTGAGTCTTCCTCCTTTCGTGACGGAAGAACACTGGACGCGCTGAAACGCGCATGCGCCAAAGCAATGCAGCGTGGCGTGCCCCTGCGAGTATATAACAGGACCAGCGCATGGCGTGGCAACGCCGGCGCGACGCGAGGAAATGAACGCCGGCAAGCACGCATACCACGTGAAGTTGAAATGTACTGGCGCCTTGACTGTGGCATGTAGACATGTTCTCACATGACACGCATCTCATGATCATCATTTTTGCACCAGACACATAGTTTCGTCATTCATTGGCGTCACGTAATACCAAATTTGGCATACCTGAAGCTAGCAAAACGACCACGAGCGCATCATGAGTGTGGTATGTAGTCATGATGTTACATGACACGCATGTCAATATTATTATTTTTGGATGTTTTATTTACCTATGTCGTCCATTCGCGTCCCATAATACCGAGTTCTGTACATGTGAAGCTAGCGAAAAGGCCACGAGCGCATCATGAGCGTAGCATGTAGTCAAGTTGGTACACGAAACGCATCTCGTGTTTCTCATGTTTTCACCAGTACCATACATTTGTCATCCATTAACGTCCCGTACCGCCAAATTTGGTTTAAGCGAAGCTAGCGAAATGGCTGTGAGCGCATCATGAGCGTGGCATGTGGTCATGTTGTTACATGACACGCATCTCATGATTATCATGTTAGGGTCTGTAGCTTTTGATCGCAATGCAATCATGTCATACCATACCGGTTTTACAAGATGAACGAAACCACAGCAAGAGCTACAGGACCATGAAACGTAAATTATTACATGCATGGCATTCATACGATTTTCATGTCATGACTAGTCAAATATGATTTTCATAGAGTCATGTTATGGCATACCAAGTTTGGTTTCGATTCACTATAGAAACGCCCAGGAGAGCTAAAAGTCGTAGGCGGCTACATAGATAGATACACGCAAAGTGGCCGAAGTGCGCTAAGAAATGCTTCGCATTGAAAAGAACGCACGGAAACTTACCCGTGTCCGTCAATCCGTTATGCGAACTTACCAATCTAGCACGCATTCTGGTCTACGTGAAAGGTAAGCACGCGTCACGGATTGATAAGGTCGCGTATTGCGTGGCCACGTGGGGGTAAGTTTTCATTTCTCCTTTTTTTTTCTTCATTGTGCCCATTTTCAGTTGTTAGTAGGCGTCCGCATTTTGACACTCTCTCTTTAGAATGAACACGCGCCGACTACCTCAGCTCTCTTTTATTCTGAGCCTTAGTAATGTTGGAACAATATTATGAGTCTCCAAGGGCGCGTACTGGCAAATTGTTGCGTGATGACTAAGTGTAAAGAAGGGATGCACATTTGTCCTTGCCGGAAAAAATTTTTTTACAAGCTCAGTAAATCAATAATGACAGAGTTGCAGTGCCACGCTTACCTGCCCTGCTAATATTTCTTACTTTGGTAATTATTATACAAAAAAAACCTCTGTACTTGCAATTTTTTAAGCTAAATATATGCGTATTTCTGCTTACGTTCAGTTTCTCGCTTCACTTAGTAGGTCTTATGTTTTTTTGTTAAAAAGTCTGAAAATCTACCCGAAAATATTATTGCCTAGTAGGCAGACTTCGTGTCGAAAAGGGCTTAGGACAGAGTGGTAATAACTCCTCACTATTTTATCAGCATGCTTATTCATAAAACCACGGAAGCTTATATTAATACGATTCCTAAATAAAAGATATACTCGCACTAACTTCAAAAAATGAGCATGCAAGTGAAACTTCTGACTACAATAATGAAATAGGTCTATATGAGATATTTCTTAAACTTTTGTCACTTAATCTCTTGCACATTAGCTTTCCTAATCAATAAAGACGTGTTACATATTATGGTTTCAATTGCACTTATGGCCCGTCCGAAATTCTATTGCGCAGCGATAGGCTATTGCAGATCGGACTTCCTGCCTAATAAGTAGGAAATGCAGGCCTACACTTTGGTTTCTTTAAATGCAAGGCTGTACTGAGTCAGCTGTCTATTGCACAGATACCGCCAATTTATAAATAAGTTGGTGACGGGAGCGGTCATGACTGCTGGATGAACGATCAAGCAAGCGCGCACAGCCCAGCGCGTTCCGGTAAAAAGAGGACTCGTTTTCGTGATTTAACGTAGCTTCAATATATTTTGTGGAACTGATTCTCAAAGTCGAAAAAAAAACAGCAGGGCAGCTAAGCAAGCCACTTGGTTTACTGTGCTTCAAAAAAAAAAGAATTGTTTTTTTTTTCAGCAGAACCAATTGCGGATCTCTCCTTTGCACTTATCAGACAACGATGTATAAAATTTTTAAATTATTGTAACACGTTGACCAGCCATGCTTTGTTCGCTATTACTCTTCCATCAAGTCCTACTACTACTACTTCTACTACTACTACTGCTGCTACTACTACTACTATAATACTACTACTACTACTACTACTACTAATGCCCCGTCGTGGTGGTCTTGTGGCTAAGGTACTCGGCTGCTGACCCGCAGGTCGCGGGTTCGAATCCCAGCTGTGGCGGCTGCATATCCGATGGAGGCGGAAATATTGTAGGCCCGTGTGCTCAGATTTGGGTGCACGTTAAAGAACTCCAGGTGGTCGAAATTTCCGGAGCCCTCCACTACGGCGTCTCTCATAATCATATGGTGGTTTTGGGACGTTAAACCCCACATATTAATCAATTACTACTACTACTACTACTACTACTAATAATAATAATAGCACAATGAAACTAATTTCACAGTAAAATCCACGCTAGAGCGACCATATTTCATTGACGTCAAAGCGAGACGGACAGGAGGGTGGCAGTATGGCACGACGGAAAGGAGCGCATGCATATAGCTTAAACAAAAAAATGGCACTTGTAACAGCGTAAAATGCTTTAGCTTTGAAGTCCTTGGAGTGAACCCAGCAACTCAAGTGCGTGGGGACCACAAGAATTGGATGAGCTCCACTACCGCGTACAGCAGGTAGCAGAAGACCTCAAAGAAAGCGACATTAGACCGAAAGGGTGGGATGTAAAAAAAAAAAAGATTGAGATTGAGTGGCGGAAAAGGAGGTTGGAGCTGCGGTGCCCCATGGCCTGTGGTACCGACTGGATCGGGAAGGAGGAAGGAAGCATGAGTACATTATACATTAAAACATCCCCTCAGTGGAGTGAAGGTTTCCAGGCGAATAAATTATGAAAACGCCATGAAATTTCCAGGCGCAATAAGAGGCAGCGTATCCACGCTTGAAGGTGAGCGTCTTAACCACTCCGCTATCCCGGCGAGATGGCTGAACCACCAGTTATGGAAGCCATGTGATTGCGTTACTAGGGATGAGGGAGCGAGACCAACACAAAGTGCAAAATAGAGAAAGCATGAAATACAGCAGGTGGAAGAGAGTAAGAACTGAAGTTAGAAAGAGATATAACATCGTAACCATATCGGGTTTTTTATTGATATGTAGAGTTTAACGTCTAAAAACCACAGTATGTTCATGTGAGACGCCGTAGTAGAGGGCTCTCGAAATTTAGACCACCTGTGGTTCTTTAGAGTGCTCCCATATCTGAGCATACGGGTCTACAGCGTTTACGCCTCCATCAGAAGTGCAGCGGCTGCAGCCGGAATTCGATCCCGCGACCGGCAGATCAACAGCCGAGTACCTTAGCTACTAGACCACCGCGGCAGGGCATAAAGGGTGGCCGGGCAAACTGACAGCCACTGCAAATTGGAATTCACTCAAAGCCGCAACAAAAAAAAGCGTCCCGCAGGCAAAAGCGGGACCGCCACTGCAAAGCTGAGACGCGTCCCACCTAAATCGAAGCGTCTAGTCACTCTATGCCACACAAGTTGGAGCGTTTCACTAAAAAGTATCCACGGAAACAAGCCTGCAGTCTCAAAATAAGGTCAATAAAGTCCATACTTACATGACATGGCGATTTGAAAAGTTTCGTGGACAAAATGGAGTCTCGAGAAAAGCACCTGCGTTTCTTCGGGAGCGTCACAGTTTCAACGACGAAATAAAAACCACGTTGTTGATGACAAGAGCACTGGTTCATGCGGTGACGAACGAAATGACAACGACGAGGGAGAAAGCGGTTATGGCAAGCGTAAGCCACAAAAAATGTAATACAAATCGTGAAGAAAATAAGTTGGAACCTAAGCATCAGAACAAAGGTTGCAGACTGCGCAAGTGTGCCAGACAACACTGGGAGACAGCGAAACAATGCCAATTAGTGTGGCGCCGCCTAGACTCAGCAGCTCGAGTTATACAGGAATAGCTGCATCGCACGCGCTGCCTCTAGTATGACGTCATCGTGTACTCCGGCGTGTCAGTCAGTCTCTGCTTTTGCTGAGATGCGACGTGCTTCAGTGCTTTTTTTTAAAGACAGCCTTTCTTTGGGAACTTCAACGGAAAAATTTTGGTCTGTCTGTCTGTCTGTCTGTTTGTCTGTACATTTGTCTGTTTGTCCGCCTTAACGATACCGCAAACGGCACCAAGCGACCAACCCCATTCGCAGCGCCCACCGATATTGCTCAAGGTTCAGCGTTCATAGTCGTGCGATTGTCAATTGAAAAGCAATTATTGCGCATATCTGATGCGCCACAACAATGCTTCGATGTTTCCTATGTCTGCCTTTATACTAGAAGAGGCACGCACAAATAAATCTAAGGAATGTAGCGTTTTTACGCGCTGCGCTGACAGTGCAACGCGATGCTCAAAAAGGTGTTTCCAATGCTTTGCTACGACGTCATGGTGGTGGCACTTGCTCCGTTTTGCGTTCTACACCTTATCATCTCCGAGACTGGCGCGCATCTTTCTCCGCGGAATGCACGTCTTTGTTTCTGAAGATAACTGCAAGATGGCCCTTGTGTGTAACGTGCCTAGATGCGTTCGTTCGCCTGCGCCACACGCTCGAGGCACTCTAACGCAGCGTCTCCAGAATACCATTCACCTATTTTCTTGCGCACATCAAATAAACGTTTTGTTCACTCTCTCTAGACGCAGGACTATCGTCTTTTGACGACATTTACAGTGTAACACGTGCATTCGGGCCAATTTTGTTTGGATAGAGGATGCATGGATTTGATTGTTTTATGCATTTTCATGTCATTCTAGTCGATTATTGAACTCGGTGAGGTGGCACGGATAAGGCGTTAGGTGGCCACAGTTTGAAGGAAACAAAGTTCAAGCACACGCGTTTACCGCAATTTCGTGCAAGTTCTAGAATTGGAAATCGTCAACAATTAAACGGACGCTCAACTCTGCAGTACAACGCGACATCAAATCGCAGTTTCGGCGCGTTCATTTCCTAAAACAGAGAATTTTTATCATGATATCGACCGTATTGCAAAATACCCCTGTTTCTGTGCGCACCGTAAGTGGGAATTATAGGACGTTCTAGGTATTCCAAGAAGTTCGCAGTTACTCAAAAAACAGGTCCAATAAATGAGTTTACCCTCAAGTATAACACAGTCGTATGCTGAAGTAAAATTAAAATTTGCTTCTCACAGTTCTCACAGTACACTATATATATATATATATATATATATATATAGAGAGAGAGAGAGAGAGAGAGAACGGAGTTTGTCATTCTGCTTTTGCCATTCTGTGGCAGGATAGCCCCGCAGCTATTCGAGATGGCTGTACAACACTCGTGTATTTACCAGAACACGTTGCGGGGTAGAGTGGCCGCCCCCGTGCCCTGTCCCTCCCCGCCCCCCCGCTTCTGCTTGCGAACAGCTTAACAGAGAACCATTCCTAACAGGTTCACTTGTTTTGTCGAGCCAGTGTTTCAATTTCACGTCGTAGTTTTCAGCGCAAGGCAAGCACGACAATGAAACGGCGCTGTTTACCGTAGCATAGTATGAGATAGCAGTTGATCCCCTGTAGATTTCTTCCAGAATGTTTATATATATTTCATCTACGCCCTGATTCCGCAGTGTCTGCATGACGGCTGAAATTTCTACTGAATCAAAACGCCTTCTCGTAATCTATGGAGGCTATGTATAGTGGTTGGTTATACTCTGAGCATTTCTCTATTACCTGATTGATAGTATGAATGTGGTCAATTGTTGAGTAGCCTGTTCTAAATCCTGCTTGTTCCTTTGGTTGATTGAATGATTGATTGATATATGGGGTTTAACGTCCCAAAACCACTATATGATTATGAGAGACGCCGTAGTGGAGGGCTCCGGAAATTTAGACCACCTGGGGTTCTTTACAGTGCACCCAAATCTGAGCACACGGGCCTACAACATTTCCGCCTCCATCGGAAATGCAGCCGCCGCAGCCGGGATTCGAACCCGCGCCCTGCGGGTTAGCAGCCGAGTACCTTAGCCACTAGACCACCGCGGCGGGGCTTGGTTGATTGAATTCTAATGTTTTCTTTACTCTGCTAGCAATTACCTTTGTAAATAGCTTGTATACTACAGAGAGCAAGCTGATCGGCCTGTAATTCTTCAAGTCCTTGTCATCTCCTTTCTTATGTATTAAGATGATGTTAGCGTTCTTCCAAGACTCTGGTACTTTTCCCGTCAGGAGACACCTCGTAAATAGAGTGGCCAGTTTTTCTAACACAATCTGTCCTCCATCTTTCAGCAGATCTGATGTTACCCGATCTTCACCAGCAGCTTTGCCTCTGTGCATGCTCTCCAAAGCTTTTCTGACTTTTTCTATTATTACCGGTGGGGTGTCGTCTGGGTTACTGCTAGTTCTTATAGTATTAAGGTCGTGGTTGTCTCGGCTGCTGTACAGATCTCTGTAAAACTCCTCTGCTATTTTAACTTTCCGATCCATATTGGTAGTTATTTTGCCATCTTTGTCCCTTAGTGCATATATCCGCCTTTTGCCTATCCCAAGTTTCCTCTTCACTGCTTTGACGCTTCCTCCGTTTTTCAGAGCGTGCTCAATTCTCTCCATGTTATACCTTCTTACATCGCATACTTTACGTCTATTAATCAACTTCGAAAGCTCTGCCAGTTCTATTTTGTCTGTTGTACTTCACACTTTCATGATTTGACGCTTCTTAATTAGGTTCTTCGTTTCCTGGGAAAGCTTGCCGGTGTCCTGTCTAGCTACCCTGCCTCCAACTTCCACTGCACACTCCGTGATGATACTCGTCAGATTATCATTCATTGTATCTACGCTAAGGTTGGTTTCCTCGCTAAGAGCAGAGTACCTGTTCTGCAGTGACACTCTGAATTCCTGTACTTTCCCTCTGAGTGTTAGCTCATTGATTGGCTTCTTGCGTATCAGTTTCTGTCGTTCCTTCTTCAAGTCTAGGCGGATTCGAGCCCGTACCATTCTATGGTCACTGCATCTTACCTTGCCAACCACTTCCACATCCTGCACGACTCCTGGGTGTGCAGTCATTATAAAGTCTATTTCGTTCTTATTTACGCCATTAGGGCTCCTCCATGTCCACTTGCGGTTTTCTCGTTTTCGGTAGAAGGTATTCAAAATACGCAGATTATTGCGTTCTGCGAATTCTACTAGTAGCTCTCCTCTGGCGTTTCTAGTGCCGATGCCATAATCTCCTACTGCCTGGTCTCCAGCCTGCTTCTTCCCTACCTTTGCATTAAAGTCGCCCATTACTATAGTATACTGTGTTTTCACCATACTCATTGCCGATTCCACGTCTTCATAGAAGCTTTCAACTGAAGCGTCATCATGGCTGGATGTAGGCGCGTAAGCCTGTACTACCTTCATTTTGTATCTTTTATTCAGTTTAATTACAATGCCTACCACCCTTTCATTAATGCTATAGTAATCCTCTATGTTGCCAGCTATGTTTCTGTGAATTAGGAACCCTACTCCCAGTTCACTTCTGTCTGCCAAGCCCCGATAGCAAAGGACGTGCCCATTCTGTAGCACAGTATAGGCCTCATCTGTCCTCCTAACCTAACTCAGCCCTATTATATCCCATTTAATGCCTTCTAGCTCCTCGAATAATACAGCTAGACTTCCCTCACTAGATAACGTTCTAACGTTTAACGTTGCTAAGTTCAAGTTCCAATGGTGGCCTGTCCGTATCCAGAGATTCCTAGCACCCTCTGCTGCTTTGCAGATCTGACCGCCGCCGTGGTCAGTTGCTCCGCAGCTGGTGGGGACTGAGGGCCGTGAGTTAATTGACGAATGCCTACGGGAGGGGGTGGCCAGATACTGCACCAGAGAAGGGGATCAACTGCTACCATAAGGCTTCATAAAGAAAGCAACAGAATACCAATAAAGAAGGGTGTAAGGCAGGGGAACACAATCTCCCCAATGCTATTCACTGCGTGCTTACAGGACGTTTTCAGAAGCCTAGAATGGGAACAGTTAGGGATAAGAGTTGATGGAGAGCACCTCAGTAACCTGCGCTTCGCCAATGACATTGCATTGCTGAGTAACTCAGGGGAAGAATTGCAACTCATGATTACGGAGTTAGACAAGGAGAGCAGAAAGGTGGGTCTTAAAATTAATCTGCAGAAAACGAAAGTAATGTACAACAACCTAGGAAAGGAGCAGTGCTTTGCGATAGGTAATAGTCCACTTGAAGTTGTAAAAGACTATGTCTACTTAGGGCAGGTAATAACCGCAGAGCCTAACCACGAGATTGAAGTAACTAGAAGAATAAGAATGGGGTGGAGCACATTCGGCAGGCACTCTCAAATTACGACAAGTAGATTGCCACTGTCCCTCAAGAGGAAGGTATATAACAGCTGTATCTTGCCGGTACTTAGCTACGGAGCAGAAACCTGGAGACTTACAAAGAGGGTTCAACTTAAATTGAGGATGACGCAGCGAGCAATGGAAAGAAAAATGGCAGGTGTAACCTTAAGAGACAAGAAGAGAGCAGAGTGGATTAGGGGACAAACGGGAGTTAAGGATATCATAGCTGCAATAAAGAAGAGGAAATGGACATGGGCCGGGCATGTAGCACGTAGACAGGATAACCGCTGGTCATTAAGGGTCACCAACTGGATTCCCAGAGAAGGGAAGCGGGGTAGGGGGAGACAGAAGGTTAGGTGGGCAGATGAGATTAAGAAGTTTGCGGGTATAAATTGGCAACAGCAAGCACAGGACCGGGGTAACTGGCGGAACATGGGAGAGGCCTTTGTCCTGCAGTGGACGTAGACGGGCTGATGATGATGATGATGATGAGTATGAGATATCAAAAAATAATACCCAAAGTTCAAAAAAATGAATAAATTCCATTCGAAAGAAGAAAGGTTACAATACTTAGCAGCTGGAAAATGTCACCGAGATAATTTCAGGCATGCCCACTGTGTCAGCCGTCAGTTCTAACGCCACTCCGTTTAGAACGGTGTCCTTCGCTGGACAGACGTGCCGACGCTTGCTCTCGTCGCTACACAGACATGGATTGCCAAGCCCGACAAACGTTTTCAAGAAGACCGTCTTTTTCAGTGTTCGTGAACTAGAGCTTAGATATGTGATGTGTTTCGTGGACTGGATATTTTCAATCTGTCGGCTACAAATCCGAAAGGTTGGGCAATGTTGCGTGGCGAATGTTCGCGGCAAAGATACCGAAGTTGCGGATGTTCTCATTTCCCAAGGACAGCTGAAGAACGACGTGGGAGCGTGTCGTTCGTCAACCTGACGTCGACATCCATTTTCTTTGTGACCCGGAGGTACGTGTGTCCATCCTGCATATTTCTAGGTCGTTCCAATGGCCCCATCGCCACCATGTTCCGTTCTTGCTCTCGTAGGCCCGTGTGCTCAGATTTGGGTGCACGTTAAAGAACCCCAGGTGGTCTAAACTTCCGGAGTCCTGCACTACGGCGTCTCTCATAATCATATAGTGGTTTTGGGACGTTAAACCCCACATATCAATCAATCAATCAATCAATCGTTCTTGCTCTCAAATAAATGTGTTACTTGTGCTTATAATTTCTTGGCTTACGCCTTGGCATTAAAGTATTGAATGCGCCTAGCAGCATGTTTCAGAATGGGCATTTTTCTTTCAGCGCCGGTAAACATTTTGCTTTTGGCGATTAGCACCGCGGACTGCTTGCGTAGCCACCGTTTACTTGGTTGATAAAAAGGGAAAGAATGCTGTTGCATTGCATAAGCTCATCGGTTTTGTGCATCGTATTTTCTTGCCGGCGTTCTAACTACTTTACTGTGGTATTATAATTTAGCCCCTGTCTCGTCCGCACCCTAAATAGGTCCTTAAATATGTTTCCTTGGAATTTGGATGCCTGCAAACAATTACAGTAATGCGCTTTCCTAAATGATTTTCGTGTGTGTGAGCTCTACTTCAGGCTCAAATTTTTAAGAACCACTGCCAAAAGTATACTGATCTATGAACCGGCAGTGCAGTAGAAGCACCCACTTAACTTCGCGTTTTAATAGATACCCAGTACTAGCATTTTTGTCAAGTCCGAAGTCATGTGACTGACTTCGCACCACTGCGAGAGGGGCCAGAGCAAAAGAGAAAACGCCACTCTTTGTGTCGGTCCCAATAAATTTTTGTGAAACAATGGATATTCTTTTTTCTTGCAAAGATCATCACCCTGATAGTACTTTGAACAACATACTCTGGGCGGCAGCACACACTCTCCTCATTAACTACGTGTGTATGAAGGCAGATGTTCCAAAGAGTACAAACAAAACGGTAGAAATTCTGCAAAAGAGTAAGAACAATTTTACTACGAGCGCTAGATAGTGTGTGCGTGTGTGTGTGTGTGTGTGTGTGTGCGTCCGTGAGTGAAGTAAAGAATGTATAAAATTTACCTCTTTTTTTTCGTCACTTTGCTGGTCCATCAAATTTACCTCTTAAAGATCCACATCGCGTTTGATAGGGCAAATTCTTTGACATTTTGTAAAAAAAATGGCTCGCAAGTGAATCTCCAAACGCTTTCAAGCGCAGCACATTACTTAAAGCAGTGCCTTTTTTTTACCCAAAAGGCAGAATAAAGCTATTAGGCATCTAAACCTCGGCACGAACGCTTTATCTTTTAACGAGAGACGATGATGGGTGGCAATAGACTAACAGCCTCATGTAGTACGCGTGCTCGTACGGGCAAAACGAGTATGTCACGTGGTCGCGGTGGCAGCGAGCAGGCCTGATATTATTGTTCTAGGTGTGATTGAGCTGGCCCATCGTATTATTCCCGCCTGCCTTATCTCGTGGCTGCGTTCACCTGAAAAAGTAGAGAGCAGGCGTCGCGACTTAAACGCGCCGCCTCGCCCGCGCACGCAAACACTTTTGACCGGCAATGGCGCGTGTTTGAAAGAGCATCGAAACGATCGAGTTCAATAATGCAAAAACAAGAAGTAGCCCTTCACAACAGGAAGCAATGCATGCCGCCAATGTCATTCGTGAAGGTCCACTTATAGACAGGCGATGTAAAATGCAATTTCTATCGCACTGACCTGAGAAATAAAGTTGCGTTGTTCGACTAAGCAAACTACATCCAATATTGAAACAAGCTATGTTGTACTCGTAGTCACGTAGTTTTCTAAGTAAGGCATACTTTATTTGTTCCTACTGTGCTTTTAACCAAACGCGAGAGGGATGAAAAACACAATGAAAAGATTTTTTCACCAACAGAACCGCCTAACTGCATTAGCCAGTGCTGAATTTAGACGAAATTCTTCTTGGCAGTCTAGGTACGCCAGAAGGATCGGCACTGTGGCTGTTTCTATTTAACATAGTAGTAACAGGCTTACCATCGAAGTTAACTGAAGTACCCGATCTGGAAAAAAAACTAAGCACTATTGTAGCCTTTCGGCACCAGCTGTACGTGCAGGTAGAATAAGGAATTTCGCAACAGTCAGTTTCTCAGATACAGCTAGTATTAGCGCTATGCGTAACCGCAAAACATATTCAGATGGTGCTTGACTAACAGCCACAATACAGCCTATAAAAAAACAATACGGGCGTGTAAAAGATACTCAGAATTTCAAGACCATGAAGCTCAGGCGGTAGCCGAGCTTTATTTGGTATACGCTTAGAAACAATGCGCCACATAAAACACAAAAACTAAAGTGATGTCGTGTATAGTGCGGACACTAGTATTGCTTAAAGGGTGACTTTGTGTCAGTGCTCCCTCTAACCAATTATTAATAACAATTGTAGAGAAAACCATCATATCAATATGAGAAACGTCGTAGTAGAGGGTCCGGGAAGCTTCGACCACCCGTGGTTCTTTAACGTGCATCTTAACCTAAGTGCACGGGCCTCGAGCATTTTCGCCTTCATCTAAAATGCGACGTTCAGAATTCAATCTCAGGACCTTCCGTTCAGAAGTCGATTGCCTTAGCCACTAGACCACCGTGGCAGGTTTCCTCTAACCAAGCACCAAACAGTTCAGAGCGCCAAAGCGGGCAAAATCCCGTTTCCGCGCTTGTTAAAAAGGTGCAAGTTCGTTTGGTGGACGCCGTTATCACCCCATTCTATCCCTCTTTCGTGAACACATGCGGGGAATGGACATCACTTCGCTGGAATTTCAGGATATGTTTTTTTTCATACCATTTTCTCGGTACAATACCCCACGTGGGCAAAAAAGGCAACATTGTGTAGATGCGAAAAAGCACGCGATAATGTTTCCACCGGGAACGGCGTTGACACTGGCGTTCGTCGCGGCTTTGCGCAGGAGACAAATCTGCGGAGGCACTAAGCACGCAATGATGAACCAGTTTTTCCTACTGGAACAAGCCAATCACTGACAAAGGTAAATAAGAGACAGAAGACTCAGATTGGACACATAGATTCGAAGTCCAACGTTTGTTAACGCGCAGGTTGCCAATATATATTGTTCCACAACGCACAAAATAAACCTCCCACCGGCAATACCATGAAAATCAAGTTCCAGTGCAATATAAACGGTGTTGCCAGCGAAAGTATGTGCAGCGCGAGCAGTCGTTTTTTCAGCCAAGAAACTTGCTAGCAGATGCTGCCGGGATCAGCGTAGTGAGGTGAAAGTCAGAAAAGCGTAGGAGAGGGAACACGCACGCGCAGTGGAATGTGGACTCCACAAGCTTGCTCAAAAGATGCTTCACATCTAAAGGTTTTGGCTTTCAGAAGTGGTTCGTTCAGGGTGATACACCAACGGAAGCTGCATATATGGAGGCTCTGGCCGCTGCAGCAGTGACTATGTCCGGCTGTGTAAAAGAAAAATTGGTGTTACTTAAGCCGAATGCAATGCTCTCGCACCCTTCACCGTATTGCCGTTAATACTCAAATGAACCATTTCAAGAGTGCTTTTATGAAAACGCTGAGAGTTTTGTCAAGCAGCAAATGAAGTTTGTGATTTCTTCGATGGTAATCACCACCGATTCCCCGACGGCTTTTTTGAGTGAGCTGCCGCAAAGTTTATGCCATGTGGCTAAACAAATCGCGATTTCTCTATTGAGGCCGAAGCAAAAGTAAGAGTAGGTACGTAAAAAGCAGTAACAAGACAACACCACAAGAAACAGCTTTCAAGCTTGCACTAGTGCCCCAAGGCTAAAACCATCAGCGGAGCTAATGCTCAATCCAGAGAAGTTTTGCGACTTGTACCAAGTATGACTAGACTTCAATTGACTTGGCTAGACATGCTACGTGATTACCTGCTACGCGATGAGTTTTGAGTCGCGTGACTAGCTGATACATGAATGTTACGTGGTTTAAATGTTGTATAACTATTAGACTCGCCCGTCATAGTTTTGGTATTCCACGTTCGATAAATTGGCGCAGCTGTTGTGAGCAGTAAGTCACAGTTGAGGTTTGAAACAATATTGTGCGTGCTGGTTTATGATGACGAAAGGTTTGTCGAACTACTAAGCAATAGAGCTACTAAGGTTTGTCGAACTACTAAGCGTTGGATAGTTCCACTCGCAAAAAAAGTATACGCAGCTTGCACCAGTGACCAAAGTCTCCAACCATAAGCGATGTTCGTGATGGACGCAACTGTGTTTTTCTAGTAATGCCAAGCGTTGCTAGAGATCCAAAGTCCTCGCTAATATATCAAATCACGGCTGGACTTGGCTGCTCGCCAGTTCTGTTCGTGTCCCCACACTACACAGGTGTCACAATATTGTGGTGGGAACATGTCAATTGAGTATCTGCTTCATGTTGCGTATTTTTGGCGCTACTTATTGTGTAGGGGTAACACGTTATTTTTTCGCGTGCAAATAGTTCATTCGATGTTAGGTAGTTTTCGTGACGTGGCTTAACCACCTTATCCCACATGACTAGTGTTTACGTGTTGATGGCGCAAACTTGCCACGTTACTAGCTGTTGATGTGTTTTAGGCGAGTTGCTACTCGGTTGCGTAACGTTACGCCATTTTCGTCGCGAGAGTAATAAATAGCTCGATGTTGCACAATTTTTTCTCGCGATAAATTACGATTTTTGCCACCACGGGAGTGCGTTATGTGGTGCTACGTGACTTTATTGTGACAGAAATTATGTAGACGTTCTTGACGAATTTTCACCGTAAGCGTTACCATCGTATTCTATACGAAGTTACACTCAGTTTAATGCACCCCTCTCTCCCCACCCTTTCCACAACGCGCGTTCTACGCGCTGGTAAAAGGGCTTGGTGTGGCGCGGAACTGATGAAACGAGCTGTCCAATCTGTGTCGCGCGGAGGTGGCTTGCGACAACATCAACCCGCGTGCTATGCACGCCACCCATTACTACTCAGATAGAAAACGCTCCCTTTCTTCCTCCGTTTTGCAGGAGCTAAAAAAACTACACTGTCTCCAGCTAGAAGAAATCTTGTGTGGATGCCAAGTTGCGAGGAGATGGTGAACGACAACCAGAAAAACATGACAAGGTCGCTTTAACTAGGTGCACCAACATTCAGAACCTCAATCTGAATAACGGTGCCGGTGACTACTGCCGTGAACGCTGCCAGTGATAATGACTATAGCACTGGTGAACAGATTGTCCCTCAACGCACCCGTCAGAGATATCAAAACGTGATCCTGTGCTATTCATGTGGGCGCATCTGTCTCACAGAAACGTGACTGGAATGCGCTTCCTCCCGAGGTACTTACAGGATGTAGATCCTCACAGGATTTTCAACGACGGCTGGACTTGCTTTTTGCCTAACATTGTTTGTGTATTGTTCACCTGTTCACCTCCCACCCCTGCTACAGCCCGCAAGGGCTAGCAGTATTGTAAATAAATAATATAACACCGCAATACCGACAATCAAAGACTACGAGGAGATCATGCGTGCTAAGAAAGTAGTAAATAAGCAAAAGGTAGGTAAGTGGTTCTTGCAGAAAAGAAAAACAAGAACCTAACTTCTGTCTGTCTAATTGGCGGCACAGTGCAGCGCCTTGTAGGGGTTGGGGAAGGTGATAAAGGAAAATAGTAGAAATAAAACGATAAATAAAATTAAGCACTCACCATGCACGTTTGAAAAAAGAGAGAATATATAGAAAAGAATGAAGACATGGTCGAAGGAGCCCGAGGCTGGGGCACCATTCGGGCGAGCGCTTCATGGCGTTAAGAGACCGCGGATAGCGGGCCAATTGACTTGTACTACGCCGGCTCGGAGATCGCAGACGAAGCAATTGTTCCGAAATGAATCCACCAAGGGAGTCCTGTATGAGGAAGTGTTTTGTTGCCTTCGCCGCTGACTTAGGAGAGAGAGATAGAACGTAAGAGAGGGGACAAAAAAGGAAGATTGGTTGCACATGTGTTGTGCAAGTGTGAATGCCGCGGCAGGGAGTGAGCGACGGACTCCCCCCCGCCTTAAGCTGTTTCAAATATAAAAACGATGAGGAGTATTGCGTCGCTCAAGCGTCTGTTGTGACCTTTGATGATTGGAACGCGCTCTCGAGCACACATCAGCCAAAATATTTGTGAGAGTCTAATCGGGTCGTGTGAACCATGTAATATACAACATTCTTTTATTGTGACGACGCTATTGCATTCAGCACGCGTAAAGTGAGTGCTAGGTCGCCGGCAAATAGCATGTTAGCACATTGATGTTCCTGCTACTACGTGTCACTCTTCCCTCTTCAGTCGCTGTGCAGTGCTGGCGAGGTGGCCGCACCAGAAAAAGCACAAAACTCATGAAGCATTAGTTATCGTTAAGAAGGCAGTCGGTTGCGCCAAAGGGTCATCTGAATCATTTTTTAAAAAAGGTTTTGAACTGGTAGAACTACCTTAGGTAGTTCTACCAGTACTGGTAGAACTACCAATTTTTGGTAGAACTACCAGTTTTACCAAACTGGTAGTTTGGTAAAACTACCAGTTTTACCAAACTGGTAGTTCTACCAAACTGGTAGAACTACCAGTTTTTGTAAAAGGCGTTTGTCGTTTTGGGGCCTCCTTTTTTATTGTAGGGCCGCGCCATGGAGGTCTAGTTGCTAAGGTACTCGGCTGCTGACCCGCAGGTCGTGGGATCTAATCCCGGCTGCGGCGGCTGCATTTCCGATGGAGGCGGAAATGTTGTAGGCCCGTGTGCTCAGATTTGGGTGCTCGTTAAAGAACCCCAGGTGGTAGAAATTGCAGGAGCCCTTCACTACGGCGTCTCTCATAATCATATGGTGGTTTTGGGACGTTAAACCCCACATATCAATCAATTTTTTATTTTTGTGTCAATCAGTCATGTGCTTTCTTCACATTTTCATGTTTTATGTATTTTTCTGTAACAAGCTGTGCTCAGTTGTTTCCACAAGCACGTATCGTGTGACTGTTCTTGTGTGCAGCCATCGTTTCTCTTTATCAAAAAAGTCGTCAGGACTTTCAACTAACATTTATATCAGAGAGAACAAGTTGAGAGAAAGGCACCGACCTTTTGAATAAGCAATGTCCTCAGACAATATTACCCAACAGCGGCAAGCCTAAAGTGCCTCAAATACCTTTCATGAAGTATAATGTGTCGTTGTACTTCAAGGAGAAAAAAATAAGACATGTTACTACACCAAAACGTGAGACCCATTTTTCTGACCCCTTTATTTTTCCAGATTCATAACTTCGTAGTTCTTTTCCTAAATTTAAAGGGGTACTCGGAAGACTTTCCGGCAAGCGCCGATGTAAAAGAAATTGGCTTCGTATGCGTGTTCTTCGCTGAAAATTTCGTCGAAAGACAAAAAAATGCGGTACCCTTAAGCTTCACCTTTAAGAGTTGAAGGCGCGTCGGGTTTGAACCCCGGCTGTGGCGGCTGCATTTCCGATGGAGGCGGAAATGTTGCAGGCCCATGTACTCCGATTTGGGTGCACGTTAAAGAGCCCCAGGTTGTCAAAATTTCCGGAGCCCTCCACTACGGCGTCTCTCATAATCATATGGTGGTTTTGCGAAATAAACCCCACAAATCAAATTAAATCAATCAAGAGTTGAACGCGATAGCAAAATGCGGCCCCTGGTGCACCGTTCAACCGCTAAGTGCATACTTATTCGAATGTTTTGTTACATACACGCGCACGCACAGAGTAGTTTGGATGAGCGCGCGCTTCTATCACCGAATGGACTCGTTTTTGTCATGACACCTGTCGAACAAAATGTGTCAAAGAGGCCCTCAAACACTTTTTTAAGTAAACATGAACTGAATTCACTAGAAGAGCTCATTGCCTCACAAATTCAACGCCGCTAAAGTTTTAGGAATACGTCAAGCGTGAGTGGGGTTACAATTGTTTGTCGCATGCTGCAGTTGCATTAGCTCTTCTTTCGTCCCGACGAAAGCGCTCAAAGCTAAGCAGAATAGTGGCAAGGCAAAAAAAAACTACCACGCCTCGTGACCTTGAGTACATTGTTTGTTTGTTTTCAAATGCATGGCTTTTTCAGTGTTATCGTGTGCACACGCTTGGACAAGTGGCAGCCTTCCACGTCTATCCCAGTAACTTGATTTTTTGGTCCCAGACGCCCCGATGATTTTTCGCTCACAACGAACGGGGCCGACGCCAGCGGCGGATTTTCTGCGACACGAGCTCTTTAACGCTTCCGCGTTAATAGGCTTGTGGCGGCTGTACTACATGAGGCCTGGTCTCAACCATGGCCAACAGTGATGTTGTTCTTGTACCATTTTCGTCCTGGTTTTATAAATGCAATGAAGATTTGTTCGAACATAGTTCGTTTGGCACCGTTATAACTTACGTCATGCCACATATTCGTTCCTTCAAGTCATGTCCGCAATGTTTTGATCAGATGTGGTACAGTGTAGCTTATGAGTACTGATAATTTAAAAGAACTGCTTGTATTTAGGGGAAATATTTTGACAGAGGTGTAGTCTTGCTTTGTAAAAGTTGGTACAAATGCAGTATACTATCCAGCCACATTTAGTCTGACGTTTTTACGTTAAAAGTAGAAACTTAAAAATTCCCGCATATGCACGAAGTGAATGATGATGAAGGACTTTGCTCCAGAGGGTAAATCTGGTGAACGGTGAATCCTCTGTACTTATACTCAATCACCATCATATAAAGACGCCACATGAGAGTTGTTGTAGTGTGATTGTTCATACAATGTTTGCTGTATTGTCATGGGGTCGGGACATGGCTGATGGCAGGACATCGGATGGTCAGAGCAGACTGTTTATTTTGGACAACCTGTGCCCGGTAAACAAAAAGTCGGGTTACAGTAGCACACTTGCACTAATAGCGGCGAATGCAGCGTCGGCTGTTGATGAACTGACAAGCGGCGAAGCACGTCGGCATTTATACACTTGCCATCGAATCTTCTAGCGTCATCACTAGTGGAGACATAATTATTATAATACTTTGTAATGTTGATGAAGTGGGCGTAATCAGAACAAGATCTACTACGGTCTCGAAGGTTTTCGAACATTGTAGGCGTGGTGGGCGTTCAACATAGTGTAACGGAGTGATAACAAAACTTGAGGAAAGGAACTTGGCAATGCCCCCTTCTGAAGAAGGCATCGTTCCGATGCTTTAACAAAAGACGAAGGTAGAATATTATAGACAATAAAAAATAACCACAAGCAATAACGTACAGCAGCAACAACGAAATACAGTCCTCAGATTCGCGCATAAAAAGGATTGAGGCGCACGACATGGACGACTTCAGGTCGAGCAAGGCGCCTTTGACAGCTGTTAACTTTTTAAATGCCGCACTATGAAGCAGTAGGAAAAAACTAAAATTTATGTTGATAATTTGCATTGGCCTTCTAAATTAACTATGATAAAAAACACAGCCACATTCACAATGACTAAGCATGTTTTTTCGCATGTTCCATTTTTGGAACATTGGCATTTCTCATATGCAAAACAGACATTTTCTCTGGAACAACTTTTATTCACTTTTCAGTCGGGTTTCCTTATTCAGTATAACTGAAGAATAATATTTAGCGTCATACGATGTCTCTGAAAAGTATAAATATTTATAACATCACTTTATAGAAATTTCTTTTTTCGTACTACTGGCTCTACTACTGTGAGCAAATCACAAACAGTGGTAAGCGGCAAATCCTTTCTTGCTCAGCCGTTTTTCGCACTGATGATTTGTTGTATTCTTCTTGCATACCGCGCACCTTCCCTGAGTCGAGATGATGAAGTGGCTATCAGTTTTTCTGCCCTCATGTCTCGGATGAACCCGGGGTCCAGGTCTTATAGTGAGTTTCTGCTTGAGCTGCAGCAAAGACATGGTGACGTCCCGCCGAAAGGCGATGTGCGTCATGGCGGCATCACTACCCTTGTGAAGGTCGCAGTGGAGGAGCCATCCTGCGACAACAGTCATGTTCAAACCATTGCTAGAAAGGTTCCACCACCATTTCTTGCTCTCAGTCTCGGTCGATAGCTTCCGAGGATGCGGTCCATCACATCTACTCCGCCCCTGCCCTCATTGTATTTTTTGATCAATTATGGTCGAGGAATGTCCATCTTTTTGTTTGAGCGTCGTGAGGAACGTTTCGCACTTCCAACAGGCTCGTGGCTGAGGTGGTTAGAAGAAACTGTGACGACTGCATTGTCATTCCACCTGCATGCACAGACTGTCCCATCACACTTGTAATGGAAAGATCCTCTTTCTTCGTTTTCGATGTTTTTCAAGCTCTTCAGTGGACAACCACCGGTTCTTGAATCTCGCACAGTCCCTGTCGCTCGAATCCCCTGGTCAGCCAGTTTCGTCAAAAGGCCGTGCGAAGTGAAAAAGTTGTCAAAGTAGACTTCGTGATTTTCAGGCGCTTCCAGGACCGATACCATATTGCTAACAATCCTGATCCCGAGAGGTGTCTTGTCGTCCTTCTCGTTCCTCCCACAATATAATTCCATCGCATAGGGGTACCTATTTGATGAGCACATCATCCATATTTTGTACCCAAATCAAATTGGTTTACCGCGAATAAACATTTTGCAGCAGTGGTGGCCATAATAGGGCACCATTGACTCGTCGATGCTGAAGCTTTCATTGAACACTCCAAATTGGCGGAAACATTTGGGGATTTCGTCGTAAAACGGCTGAAGTTTGTCCATTTTTTCGCCTGCTTTTAACTGAGTGCTGTCAACAACATGAAAGAACCTTTTCAGCTGCCGGAACATATTGCGGGTCATCCCTGTCGCGACTATAGGCACACGAAGATCTTCTGCAGTGCTCCAATACGAGTCCTCAGACGGAACGGAGTAGTACCTGCTGAAAAGTAAGAGGCCGAAAAACTGACCTATGTCCGCTCCTGTGACGTCCACCTCCTCCCCCTTTTGGAGTGCGTATCTTGCAGTTACTTCAGCCAGTGAACCAAGATACCCTGGAGAAATAAATTTGCTGAACAGCATAAATGGGCTCATGTTTGCAAGATCAGGAAATGCCTCTAGCAACAATGGAGGACTCTCGCTGTGAAGTGTTTTGCCAAATGTGGCATGGTCACCCCATACTGGTGTATGGGAGCGCTTTGGAGTATTTGTTTTCCGAGCGTTCGTTTAAGCTTCGCGTCCTTTTCCAGCAGTGAATTGCCGCCCCGCTGGTTTTTTTTCGTCGTGGCTCAGGACTCAAACATGCAGAAGGCGAATCAACCTCTTCATCGCTGCACTGCATGACTTCAACGTGCCCACAAACATCATCAGGAACAACTTCAGCAAAGTCGTTTTTGTTCACGTGCTCCTTGTCAGTTATATTGCCATCTCCAACAGGCGGCAATTGGCATACAGACGCACCTTCGCGTTCGTCATCGGGAAGGCTGAACAAAAAGTCTATTGCTGCCTCCAAAGTGAGGAAGCGTTGTGCCATGACCCACAACGAAAGTTATTGCGGTGTAAAGCACAGTACTACAAATATAAAACAAGCCGCAAGGTAGTTTTCTACTTACATTCACACGGAGTGATGCAGCTGGGCACTGTAGTTCAATGCTGCTCTTTCCACGTGTCTGGCAAACTCAAAATGACGCCCAGGAAAGCTTATGTTCAAGTTTCTGCCAAGCGCCGCTCAGCGGGCGCCATCGACAAGGGAAAAAAAAGAAAAAGAATGAGGCAAAATGCTCGTGCGCGTCTACGCTGCGCTCGACACTGTGAAACGCCAATGTTCAAAAAAGGAACATCTGCACAAAACTCTCAAGCTGAAAACTATAATGTCTTTGTTATTTTTTTATTGTATTGCCGCGTAATCTCGAACTATTTGCCGATATTTTAGTTATGCTTTGCTCACTGCAACATTACTTTTTCCTGCGGAATAATGCAACAAACATCTGGTGGTCAAGAAGCGCAAAATATGCCTGTTTTTAAAAATTTATCTAATGATTCTCCGTAGGTTCATAATAGAAAGTAAAACTGCTACGTTTTTCACAAGCATCAATGAGTATGCGTAAACATAAAATTTTATTATTATTATTTATTGTTGGAGAGGAAATAAAAAATTAGGTTTCGTATGTTCTAATTTTGGAACATTGGCAAGTAAAATGCCGTCGGCAAGTTAATGCCGTCGGGAACAGCCTCGTAAACGAGTGGACCGAGACGTCGAACTACTCTGTACGGTCCAAAGTACCGTCGCAGAAGTTTTAAACTGAGTCCACGTCGGCGCATCGGCTTCCATATCCGGACACGGTCACCGAGCTGGTACTCCAGAAAGCTTTGTCGAATAGTGTAACAGCGGCTGTCGGCCACCGACTGATCCTTGATGTGCAGGTGGGCGAGTTGACGAGCTTCTTCTGCGCGCTGAAGGTTGACGGTGAGATCAAGGTTTTCTTCATTAGCGACGTTTTGCTGCATGGCGTCGAGCATGGTTGTCGGGTTGCTTCCATTGACCAACTTGTACGGCGTCATCTGCGTTCTTTCTTGTACGGTGGTGTTGTATGTGAAGGTTACGTAGGGAAGGATGGCATTCCACGTCCTGTGTTCGACGCCGACATACATGGCCAGCATGTCAGTGATAGCCTTATTTAGGTGCTCTGTAACACATGGGTTTGTGGGTGGTACGCTGTTGTGTGGTGGTAGCTTCTCTGGCTGTGTGCAAAAATCACTTGGGTTAGCTCAGAAGTAATTGCCGTACCTCGCTCGGTGATGATGACCTCCGGGGCGCCGTGACGCAATGTGATGCTTTCGACGAAGAGTTTGGCTACGTTAGATGTACTACCTTTCGGCAGGGCTTTTGTCTAGGCATAGCGGGTAACGTAGTTGGTTGCTATGACGCTCCATTTGTTTCGGACATCCGGCGTTGGGAATGGCCTAAGTAAGTCCATACCAATTTGCTAGAACTCATGGCAAAGTGGTTCGATGGGCTGCAGAAGTCCTTCTGGCTTTGTCGACGGTGTCTTGCGTCACTGACAGTCACGGCAGGTCCTGACGAAACGAGTGACGTCAGTGAAAAGTTGTGGCCAGTAGTACTTTTCTTGTATTCTTGTCAGCGTACGGAAAACACGGAGGTGTCCAGCCATCAAGTCGTCGCGCAGGGTCTCAAATACATCTGGTCTCACTGCTGAAAGAACTACGAGAAGGTGGTTGGCTTGGAGAGGTGGGGATGACTTTTTTAGGAGAACTCCGTTTCGCAAGAAGAGCAATGCCAGTCCTCTCTTGTAAACATTCTGAGCAGACGTTCTGTTACCCACGAGGTACTCCACAAGAACTGAGTTGTGGATCAGTTCACTGTTGCTGAGCGAAGTCGTCCGCAGTTGTTCCTAAGAAGCTGTTCTCATCCAAATTGTCGGGCAATGGTGGATCGACGGGGGTGCGAGACAAGCAGTCATTGTCAAAGTGTTTTCATCCAGGCTTCCAAACGACGGTCACGCCAAATTCTTGAAGTCTGAGGCTCAATTGTGCGAGGCTACTCGAAGGGTCTTTCAAGTTAGCAGGCTAACACAATGCGTGGTGGCCGCTCACAAATTATAAAGGCCTGCCATGGAAGTAGGGGTGAAACTTTTAAGCTGCCCAGATGATCGCAAGGCACTCATTTTCTATTGTGGAATGGTTGGCCTCGGTCTCAGATAGCGACTGGCTAGCATAACCTTTTCTACGCCGCCATTCCTTTGCACAAAGACGACGCTGAGTCCTACGTTGCTTGAGTTGGTGTGTACTTCTGCTTTGTCGTATTTATCAGAATGCACAAGTATCGGTGGTGTATGAAGGCGTCGTTGAATTTGCTGAAATGCTTCCTCCTGGGGGCCTTCCCACCTGAATTCGACGTTGCTTTTCGTGAGGCGAGTTAGCACATCCGCGATCGGTGGAAAACGTTTGTCGAAACATCTGTAATGGGCGCACAATCAGAAGAATCGGCACAGAGTCTTCTTATCAATTGGCAGCGAAAAATCAGCGATGGCGGCTGTTTTCCTTGGGTAAGGAAGGGCTACAAACTTGCTATTGGCATTTCCCAGGAAAAACAGCTTCTTGTACGCAAAGCGGCACTTTTCTGGCAACAGGGATGGTCCAGAGATGTCAATAGCTTTAATTACCGCTTAGAGGCGCACGAGGAAAAGCTCGAGGAATACACCACGGCGTCATCCAAGTATACGAGGCAAGTCTGCCATTTCAATGCAGCCAGGATGGTGTCCATAACGCGCTGGAACGCCGCAGGCGCCAAGAAAAGGCCAAAAGTCATGTCTTTAAACTAAACAAAAAAAAGCCGTCTTCTCTCAATTTTCTCGTCAACATTAGTTCACCAATAGCCCGTTTTGAGGTGCATCGAAGAAAAGTACTTGGTGCTGTGAAGTCAGTCCAGGACTTCGTCTATACACCAGAACACAGCGAGCTCAGTGTGCGCTGCCATATTGAAAAGCGAGTTGCGCCATCTGTTGCGAGTGCGGGGAAACAATACCCATGCACTGTCACGTGAGCAGATGCTCCGCGAATCAAACGCAAAACTGCACAACCCGAGTGCTGTTGTGAGCATGTTCCGTGCTCTTCAACTCCTGTAATTTTGAACTGACTTCCGGTGAAATGTCGAGGAGACTTTCTTGGTGGTCCAGAATATCTGGAACACGTGCATTGCAGACTACGGAAGCAACTTTATCAGGTATGTACTACTGCGATTGAAAGAAAGGCGAACAGCGGAAAGCGTTCTTTTCGACTAAGTCGCACTGGGACATGCCTTGGCAGCAACTGTGCTCTAATGTCGTCAACGTAGCGCTAGGTAATCTCGCTCCAACTTGCGCACATTCACTGCATGTGTTTATCATTTGTCACTAATCTCGGGCACTCAGAACACACACTTGCGTTGCGAAAGTGCCAACCAGAACAAGATTTTAAAATGATACGGTGACGCCGCCCAAATTCACACATTTGCCTAGGGAGTTACGGCATGCCGCAGTTCGACTGAGTCGAAAGCTATAGTGCTTTTCGCAGCGTTCACATCTCTTTGCGTCACTTTAGTACGCCGTTACAGTTGTATAAGTGCGTGGTGCTTACATCCACGCTCGAGTTGTAATATCTCTTATTATTGGCATGCGGCCTGCGAAAGAGAACGGCAATGATTTGGTGCCGCATACTATACAGGCATATTGCATGCAAATCGCTGCTGTGAAGCGGAAGAGCTGGCGTTGCGCTTCAGTAAACGCAATAAATATATATACCCGTACACTTTTACTGGACTCGTAGTGTTTTCTGCCGATTGTGATTATATACACTGGCGGCAGAGCTTAACGTTTTTTTCTTGTAGATGAAAATCGGTGCAATCGGAAAACAATGTTTGTGCGATTGCCACATCGTGTAGGGATCTTCACAGACAGTGTTTAGTAACATCTTACTGTTGTGCTGGTTGTTTTTTCATCCGAAGACGGCACAGTGGTACACAAGTGACTTCTTATAAGTTGGTGCAGCGTGAACAGCCGCTTTTCTCACATTTTGAAGTCCCAGAGCCACTGCTTGCTATGCTAACGAGGCACGTTCTTGGTAGTTCAAAACAAATTCTGGCCTCTGTGGGAGCAAGGGTATACCGCCAAAGGCACTTGGGTGCGAGGTAGGCGTGCTTTCATTCCTACGTGGGAGAGGGTATACATTCTTCTTTGTGATTTTGTTCAGGCGCCGGTTATCAACGCGAAAACGCAGGTCCCATCCTTTTTCTTCACTAATACCACGGGTGACGCCCACGGACTCTTAGAGAACTGATTGATGTCGTCGCGTAGCATTTGTCTGACTTGTTTCTTCACGGCGTCGCGATAGCGCGTCGAGACTCAGTGAGATCTTTTTCGAACTGGTCAGGCCCTTTCTTCTGTTAATATGCGATGTTTCGCGACTGGGGTTTGTCGAAGTCGCGATGATGACGAGAAGGCGACCTTTACTTGCAAGAGCAGAGACTTGAGCTGGTCTGGGAATAACGTAGAAATCTGGTTAGAGATTTGAATTCGTCGAAGCTGGATCAGCAGCACCAAAAAAAGCGAATGAAATACTGGCTTGCACGAATTCGTCGACGTAGGCAGCCGTCGTACCGCGGTTGAGGTGCCTGTATTCGGGACTGAAGTTTGTTAGTACCACGTTTGCTTTGCCGTCCCGCAGCACAGCTATAGGTCTGGCAGCGCAAGTTCTACCAACGCCGCTGCCGTAGTCGAAAGAATGAAAAGTATCTTTGCACGCCATGGTATTCTTGAAACAGTAGTGACAGATGATGGCCCACAATTCTCATGTTCTCAATTTGAGAAATTTGCCAATGACTATCACTTCGGTCACATCACTGTGAGGCCCGAGGTATTCACAAGATAACGGGGAGATTGAAATAATCGTGCAGACCATTAAGCGTTTTGGGCTCAAACCAGAGGACCCATACGATGGTCTTCTCGCCTGCAAGGCGACACCTGGCATTCTCGGGCTTAGTCTAGCACAATTTTTGAAGAACCGGCGTCTTCAAACTCGTGTTTCTATGGTACCGCGATTGCGTGACCCAGTCAAGCCTAGTCCACTAGACGTTAAAGGCAAAGACTGCACTGAAGCAAGCCTCAAGCACGGTATTTAAACAAACGCCACCGAGCCAGGAAACTTCATGAACTCAATACTGGCGATGCGGTCAGACTGACAGACAGTCAAACGAGAGCCACAGTAATTGCAGCGACAGCTACACCCAGACCTTCCGTAGTGGAAACTGATAAAGGCATCACGCTAAGGCGTAACAGAAAGATTCTAAGCCGTCTGCAAAAGCGAGGAAAACCCGAAGGAAGCTACGAGATCCCTGAGTCCGATGATCAGGTTGAACCGCGAGGTGAAATTCCACTGCCTCAATAGCGGCTACTAAGGTTCCCTCAGCCACAGGATGCCTGACCAGAGTGGGCAGACTGGCCAAACGTCCAGTGCGTTGGGGTATCGATAAAGGAGTCGGATGAATGTATTGTTTGTTACGCCGCACGTTATTTTCGCTTTTTGTTATGTGCTATACAACCCCCATAACTTTCTGTTACTCGGAGTAGGGCGAAATGGTTCGCAAAAAAAGAGGGGGGGGGTGCGCTGATAAGTGCTGGCGCACAGTTATCGCGTCTAATCAGTGCTCACTCCTGTCACGGGGCTGTGACGTTGGTTGGCCTAGAAATATGAGAGCAAATAAACGCCGGGGGGGGAGCTTTTCGGTCAGTCCAGTCGCCCCTAGGAACTGAAGATTAGTGGTGTGATCCTTGATGGGTGAGAGGCGTTGGTCGCTTGAGTAATGCAGCCCGAACCGACAAAACAGGGGTCGGCTGCGTATTTTCTGAGTTTAGTGTGACTGACTCATACCTCAGGTCGGTGACAGCGCCGTGGTTACTTGGAAAAACTATCCCAAACGTCACATCCCTGGAGCAATGTGGTACGATTACAAAGCTCGGAGAATAAGTCAGCTCATTGATGGCGACTCTGGCTGTGTGCAGACTTCAGTTGGCGTTATTAAGTGACATCCAGCGATCCGAATTACCGAGCCTTGCCATGAAGTACTCCTTTTTTTGCAACTTAATCACGAAAGGTCCACTGACGATGGAATATTCGATTACAGGAACGACAAGAGCAGTCCCGTGGTGTCGTCAATTACTGCATCGAGGTTCATCGTCATGCGTTGCGCTTGTGTTGTGGCGTTGGATCACGGATACGCCTATTTGCTTCGCTGCTTCCACGTTGCGTCGTGACGTCTTCCTTGGGCTGTGAAAGCTTGAGGCGAGACCCTTTTCTTCTCGCAGTGGGTGCTTTCGATTTCGATGCGGCGTCGTCTTCGTTGGCGGCGGGGGATTTTCGGTAGTTCGTCGTACAGCAGCCACACCTCTATCGGTTTCTGCCCTCAGTTTTTCGAGTAAGAGCTTGGAGATCAGCCCTGAGCAGGGCTGGTGTACTGCCCGCGGTATGGTGAAGCGTAGTGGTCTTGCGATGGCTAACAATAAGCTCGTCGGGTTGTAAAGTGCGCTTACACGAGGTATTCATCGATCGCATGAGGTCGTACACTCCATTGTGGACACGGCTCGTTAATTTTGAAGCCCCGTAGACCCATCTGTCAATACTGACGATGGGAGTAGGTATGCCCGGCCTCTCCGCAGTGGTAGCAGTTTGGGTAGTTGCCAGGTGCGTGCCAAACGACGGTTTTATTCGGCGTGCTGCGTTTTAAGGCTGGCCAACGGCAGGACGTTGGTGGTGGTGGTGTTGACGGTGGTGGTGGCGTGTGGCGAGGAAAGTGCGATGGAAAGGCGTCTTGGCATGGGCGTGGAGGAGGGGCGTGACGGCGGGCTGCAGCAGCATGACTCATGGCTTGGAGTTGCGGCTGCACTAACTCAGGCATGCCCCGCAAAAGCTGAATTTCTTCTCTGAATATATCTGCGATTGAAGAAACTTGAGGCTGGCATGACGAGAACGGTCTCTGTACAGCCTGGCGTGGAGTGGCTGCTGCATTGTTGTGTGTACATTTTAAAGGTCGTTTTAATAGTCGTTACTTCCGAGGCAAATTCTTGGAGGCTGTTCGAAGGGTTCCACATCAGTTCCACAGAAAGATTTTGCTTAACTCACCGCTTGAGGAGGCAGACTTTCTTGTCCTCAGGTATTTCGTGGTTGGCGTGACGGAAAAGTTTGGTCATCTTCCGTGAACAGCACCGCGTTTTCGTTTGCGTGTATGCGAGTTTCTAGAAAGGCTTCAGCCTTCTCCTTTCGAACCTAACTTGCAAAAGTGTCAAAAACCTGGCCCCAAAAACGTCCTACGTTGTGAGGTTTCGCTTTTTATTCTCGAAACAGGTGCGAGCAGCTCCTTCTAAAGCAAAACAGCCATGCCGAAGCTTGTCCTCGTCGGTCCAGTAGTTCAAGACGGCTACTCGGTATAACATTCGAAGCCAGCTTTCAGGGTCTTCGAGTGGCGAACAGCGGAAAGTTGGCGGTTCTTTTGGGTTGCCGGGGCAGTAGTGGTGTGGGTGACACAGGTAATGTTGCCGTAGTCGATGTCAACAGTTCGGTCTTTGGATTCTTGTCAGGTAGAGAGAAGGCCGTACTCCGGTGGCAGGTGTTGTTGCCTTCGGCCTACTTGCTGCTCGTGGCTGGCGTCGGGGGTCTTTTCCGCGACGTGGGCTTGGTCTAAGGCCTGAAGGGGGTGGCTGCTACATAAAAGCAGCACCTCCACCAGATGTCATGGGGTCGTGACGTGGCTTAGGGCAGAATACTGGATGGTTAGATCAAAGTGTTTATTTGGGCGAAGCTGTGCCCGGGAAACGAAAAGTCGGGTTACGGTAGCACACTTGCACTGATAGCGGTGAATGCAGCTTCGGCCGTCGATTAATTGACAAGTGGCGAAGCGCGTACGCGTTTATACACTTGCTATCGAATATTCTAGAGTTATCACTAGCGGAGACGTAGGTTCCAGAATAATATGTAATGTTTACGAAGTGGGCGTAATCTGAACAAAACGATCTACTACAGCCTCAAAGCTTTTCAAACAGGGTAGGCGTGGTTTGCGCTCAACGTAGCGTTACGAGGTAGAAACAGAACTTCAGAAAAGGAACATGGGATAATACATCTATATTTTACTATATACCAATATTACCATACAAATACAGTATTTACATTTTATTTAAGAGCTCATTTAAGGATCACATAGGCTCGGGAAACCGTTTTTTTGTGTAATGGCTTTATTTTTTATTCGTAACATACAAAGACAGAGTGTGTTGACATATAGAATGCACTGAAAAGTTAGAAAAGGATCCTCATGGCGAACCCACGCTAAAGCCACACTTGGAGCCTTCCACGCCTCCATCATAGCTTCTGCGATGTTCACAGTAGGTAGTGGTATGGACGTGGATTCAGTGATGTCTGGTGAAAAAGAAAGGAAGCGCGCCCAGAGCGAACGCTATATATAGGCGCAGCCACCGAGTGGTCTCCTACCAAACTAGAGCACGCGCTCAGAGTGGAGCGAGCGTCGCCTTAGCAGCGGCGCGCCATCTAGTGAGCGCTCTTGTAACGAAGAGCACAGCTGCACCGTCTAGCGAAAGCAACGACTACCGGCGTACACACCGGCGCAATGATGGCAGACAACCCCTCCCCCCCCCGGCAAACAAAGTAGACTCCTGAAACTGACACGACACTTCGGGACAGATTTAGTTCCTTCTTAAAATGTTTCTGTGCAGCCATTAACTCGTTTCCTGCCAGAGGCCGGAAACGAGTGATTTCGGCTTCCCTTTAGTATCAGATCCGGCGTTCCTAACCAGAGCACATCTATAATACTTTGTAGCATAGCTCACTATTGTCAAGAACATCGACTCGGTCAGGTGGTGTAACCTCATGGTCTATCTTGGCAAAGACCCCTATATAAGTATGGTCAGCTTTGAGGTATCGCAGTAAAAACTTCGAGCATTTTCATTTACCGACTAAGACATGTTCGGCGAAATTCGCCAAGAACGACTCGCACTTAAAGGGAAGCCAGAAGGCATAGAACAGTAGATTTCATCAGTTATGCGGGATTTTAGGGAGTTCACCAATGTAGTGCACAAAGACAGGCGGATAGAGAAGATGGGCAGCCGACGTGCGCACTAACTCGAAGCGAAGCAGTTAGTCCTCGTTATATAGAAGAGCCAGCACCTCAATCGCTGGAATTCGAACGATGATCAGGCGCGGATAAGGGAAGCGGAATCTCCTGAAATACTTCCTCGACGAGACGGTAACCACGTTGAATGAGAGAGGTGTACTAGCCAAGACCTTCCACGAGACACGTGGTTATGAAAAGATGAGGAAGTCCTGAATGATCTTGTCCAAAAATACCTGTCTCTGAAAATGAGTGACGGTGCCGCGTATACCAAATACCGCGGGAGACGTAACTTCACTCTTGACAAACGGTTTACCATTGGAAAGATTCCGAGAGCTCTGCGTGACCTCATTGGTAAATTCACACCGTGTCCAGATGGTGTAACATTTAAGGCACTCAAAAACTTCAAGGACGAGTCGGTAGAGTTTCTTGCAAACGAAACCAACCAGATATAAAAAGAGGGCGCAGGCACTGAGCAGTGAAAGATTGTGCTGGTCATCATCATTCCTGAGCCAGCAAGCCACGAAGCTTGCAAAGTTTTTATGCTAATCTCCTTACATCATGTTCGGAGAAAGTGGCAAATCATGCCATCCACAAAGGACTTAGTAGTTTTATTGAAGAAAACCAGCTGTTTCCTGACAACATGGTGTGATATAGGCCTGGTGTTTCAACCCGGGATGCCTTGAGGCTCATCAGGACTCAAATATTCTACAGTGACTCACAAGACACGAGGGCCATTCTTTGTTTCGACCTGGAGAAGGTGTTTGATATGGTTAATCACTCGTTCATTCTCGACGCAGTTTCAAACCTAACCCGGGCGCGGCGTTTCAAGCTTTCGTTTGATATGTCATCGATGATCGCGGCGCCCTGCTCAAGGTCAGCGATATCAAAGCGGACAAAACGAAACTGCGCAAAATGGGTTCCGCGCAAAGGTCTGCGATTTCAACACTCTTCTTCAACATTGCTATGGTATGACTATCGAATCGTCTGAGCAATATTCAAGGCATTCGACATACTATTTACGCAGACGACATGCCGATGTAGTGTGCAGGAGGAAGCGACGGTTACATTCAATCTGCGCGCCAAGAAGCCATCGTCTACAGTGACTCCTTTCTGCACAACAAGCGCCTCAGATGCTCACTGGGGAAATTGAAACTGCTTTTGTATAGACCCTTCAGGTGGTTGCACAGGCCCAGTGACTAGAAGCCCCTAGCAGAGGTTGGCATTATTCTGCACACAAACTGTGTTGGCACAATCCCTAGGGTGGCGTCAATCCACATCCTCGGTATGGTTGTAAAGTCGTCATGCACCAATAACCAATTAATACTCCGGCTAGCGAAACAGACAGAAGATGACAGAACAGAATCAGGAGGAGAGCCTTATCAGCCCCTTGTTCATCTATATGGGAATGCCCCAGAACATGCGAAAATATCCGTTACAGTTTCTATTAGGATTCAGTTAGTATCCCCAGTTGATGCATGCTTCACTTTGACTGTTGCATATTCGCCCCCTGAGTCAGATCGCTGGGTATCCCATATGGAAAGCAGTGTGTACGTGCTGAACTATGGTGTTGTAGAAAAGTGAGCACCTGGGCGAGTAAAGTCTATATCAGGATTTCGCTTTGTGACAATCCAAACTCCCAATTCCCTGCTGAAGCGTCCCCATGAACCAAGTGTGCCCTCGACTCTAATCGTAGTTGCCAGCATAGCGCCATCGTCAGCGCCTAGTGGGCATATGCGGCCTTGTTTTGACCGGGGTTCGCGGAACCAGACATTCGCGATCAATTGTTGAGGCAGGAGGAGGTTGAACTTCGTAGAGATGGTTTATTTACAATATTTACATGGCATGGGCTCTCTAGCCCGAAGCTCTACATTGAAAGCTCTACATTGAAAAAAGGTTGTCTATTAAAAAAGCTTCGTGAAGCACCCTAAGCAGCCCGTGAGGGCTGAATAAATACAGTCTTGTCTCCCCATATTCCTCGATTGGAGCATAGGTCCGTAGGGCGCAGTCCAATAACATGTTCCGCAGCACACACGAGTTTAATTGCGCTGGCACCGCCTCCAACAAACACACATACACAACCAAACACGTGTATGGTCTCGGCGATGCTGCCTCCTCCGGCAAATTTTGCTTCCGGTGCGCGGGGTGAACCGTGTTTGTCTTCTCGCCTTCTCGCGCCGACCACCCAAGCTTTGTCGAACGGCGATCGCTGGTCTGAGCGCCTCCGAGGGGCATACCTGGACATCTCGTACTGAGTTGAGCATCGGCGGCTCATCAGTCAGAGACGCACAGCGTGGTGGTCTGACGTCCGTAATTGGCGGAAGCGCGGCATTGTGGCTTTTACCTGAGGCACGAAGACGCCATGTGTCGCATCTCTGCGCGGACCCGAATGACAGCGGTGCTCCGTGGAGTAATTTATCTACGCAGCGCTCAGTACATGCAAACGGCAGGGCGTCTTGGCGCTGCTCCTTATCTCCACAAAATGAGGCTGCTGCCGTTCTTCCTTTATGGCGGCCATGGCAAAAGTGTGGCCCACCAAATGCAACAGCCTCAACAAAAGTAGGGGTCTATCACCGCAAGCTCCAGGCTGCATCCTCGAGTGATCACCAGCGCAAGCCCCCATGACCATTGGCCGACAATCGTGCTACCGGTTTGACTTACAAAGGCGGCTACTTGTAGCTCAGAGCAGGTGCTTGGGCGTTCTACCAAGCGGTGCAATCCAGAATAACGATTCAATAGTTCACCAAAAAAAATCTTACAAACAGTGCTCTGCCACTTTGGTTTCTCCATTCTCCTTTGCGTGTTTCTGCCGGTGAATAAAGCGATAGTTGTTCTTAAGTAAAGCCTGAAACTAGATTATACGAGGCAGTAAACGATCAGTTTCCTATACGATGGTTGTAGGGCCTATACTTTCGTGACTGAGTTGTCAGAAATGTAAGACAAACACATCAGGTTATACCATATCTCTTGGTATTTGGCAGTTATTGCATCATTTGACGTGGAAACCCCCGTGAGCACTCGTAAGACGCGTCATGGCACTTCTTCACTGCGACTACTCCTCGTAATTTAATCATTGTTGTCGGCTTGAGTTTGGGACACAGCTTAGCGTGAATCCACCAAAATATGTTACCATGAACATCATAATAAACACTCGTACCTAATGGGCAACAATTTAAACGTCGTTATTTATTGAGAAGAGTAATATCATGATGTGCGCTACTGTGTAAACTACGCCGACGCTCATGCATACACTACTACAAGAGGCTTCGCTGAACGGGAGGCATGTATTTTATTTACGCCTAAAAGCTCGTTACGCAGAAATGCCGTGGTCGGCGTCGTTTTTCGTGAGCGAAACTTCACCTAGTACGCGAACAAAAAGTTTCGAGAGATGCTAACGAAACAAGTAATTAAAATTCTTTGTACGTGCGAAAATAGAACCCAGGCCGGCTGCGTGGAAAGGAGGCGTTCTACCACAGTGCGGCTATACTTAAGGTAAACGCTCTGAAAAAGGCTTTTTGATTCTCACGTAGAGAAATTATTTTTTTAACGCATCATATTGTGTGTGGCAGAAGCGTAGAATCCCGCCAGGGGTCAAAAATTTCAATGAAGCAATAAGTGAGTGTTTCAAACGCACCCATTATAAGAAATTCTGAAATTCTGACATACTTAATTATCATCAGCTGTAAAATCATCAACAAATTGAACAGCTGAAGCATGTTTCCATGTTCCCTTAGAGACGCGTAGTTGGCTCTTCACTGATTCGCAAAAGAAATAGTTAGGATGTATTGGGCAGTTAACCCTGTGCTTGCGTTAGGCGTTCAATGATACTTTTGAAGAACGAATGTAACGCGCACAATCACTCGTTTACTTACAGAGCGGTTCATGCAAGCACAGAGAACAAAGAAGGCTATGCTAAGAGTTGAGAAGGCGACGCACACGAGACCTGATTACACTATTGTGGTTTCCTTTAAAGCGAATCTCAAAATTCATCCGATTTCTCTCACATTTTTCTGATTATTTCAAACGCAAAAGCCTAAACGTGAAATTGGTTTGCAGCAAATAACAATTGCAGCTGTGAAGCAGATGAAAAATAAATATTAGTGACAAATTTTTGCTCACTAGTACGTCACTGTACTAACTGACATATATAACCTTGCATGCGTCCAATCAAATAGTCATACCAATACAAATGCTAGCATGTACGCAGTATTTATATGTACATTGTACATTGTTTATTTGCTGGAAAATACAGCATTTTCTCGCACTTGGGAGGGGGGGCAAAAAACACACTTCTCAAGCTCCGTCAAGCTGCTTCAATGGTTTATTAGTAAGTGTTAGAAAGGCATTTATTTCTTGCCAGAGCCACTGATGAGCACAGATCCCTCCTTATCGATCTATAGAGTTCGATTGGTGTGGCATTGAAGTTTCCTGTCACCTTTGTTTAAAATGGAGAGAATCCTGGAGGTCGCTTGCCAACATTCGAATAGTCTGCAAATAGAAAAAAACAAAGAAGAAAATAGCGAAATTGTAGGGAAGTGTTGTGGTTGTTTAGCACAAAGTTTGAGCCTCAACACATGAATGAACAGTAGTGAGACTTCTCTGTTTGAGAAACGTAAAGAAACAACTAAGTGGAGTTGAGGTACATGTAGGACAGAGAAATGTCATTTATATGACATCATGAAAAAATTTCTCTAGTGATCATGTCCAGACTTTGTTTATTACATGTTTTAAATATCGGAGGACTGTTCGAAATTGTTCTTGACAAATTTCTTTCTGCACAGTGACCTGTGAGCCTTTTTATGAGCCAAGAACACCGCACTTTCAAAAGCTCGTGCTCAAGCCCTAGGCGTGCCAACAAAATCTCTCATGCCGAAAGGTACTGAGTGGCTTATGTACATACGCACCACCTCTTATTGTCCCCATCATCATCCTTGATCCCTCTTTCCTTTTCCCTTCTCCTATCCCCTGTGTAGAGTAACAGGCTAGAGCGAACTAGCTCAGACCGACCTCTCTGCCTTCTAATAAATTCTCACTCTCTCTCTCTCTCTTAAACTTTCATCATCCTAGTCTTTCTACATAAAGTGGGCCAGCGTGTTGTAGTCGTGCTAATATACGTGAATTGAAAATATAGTTCATCTTCAAGCCTGTGAACATCATCAAGCGTTGCAGAAAAAATTGCAAAGAAAACCCTAGGAAACGGCTAACGCCAAACTTTTTCCCGCCATGAGCCACAGCTTCAACAAATGGCACACACGCATTGGAGGTTTTAAGCGGTTTTCTGTCTTTTTATCGAATGAGGAATAATGACATAGTGATGCTTTTCTGCTCTGCAAAATTATGATGATTTGTAGCATAGTTGGTACATTACAAATGTTTTTGTAGCAGTTGGCTAACTATGGTTTGGACGGGTTCTGGATGACCTTTAAATAAAAAACGTGGCCAATCGCCATCGTCGGTATAAGTCAGGGTTCATTAGGCGCCATAATAGTGATAACCCCTATTGATTATGTTCATATTTTCTTTGTGTCGTTGTTGGTTTTCTCCTACCCTGCTTGGAGCTGTAAAAAGGTCTGCAGTTATAAATAACGAGAGATAAAAAAACGCTACTTTTCAAGTGGCCGCACTAAACATGCTGTCTGTTCCTTGCAGATCTGGTGCTATATTTAATTATCATTCTGTGTGTGTGAACATCACGGACATATAGGAATGAGCGAACGAACAAGGCAGCACGAAGCTGTTTCAATAGCCCAAACCCGTATAACTCCTGCAAACACTCCACAAGCTTTTCTAACAGTTGAAGTGGGATAGGCATATTCGCCACTTTTTTATCAAGACTAGCTTATATGAAACGAAATAGAGCCGATCAAGTTATAAAAAAGGTCTTGCGGTGCAAGCCTGATGCAAAACCTTCATGGTAACACCTCCGATGCACCATCGATTGATATATTGCAGTGACAGTTTTCCGATACACTGCACTTAACGTAAGTACAAGTATATAATCTAGTGAACTTTGCTCTCTTCAGCGATCGTGATGTTTACTATGATGACAGTTTTATTTGTGACCCAAATGGTGCACCATTTTCATGCACCAACCTAACACTAATCGAATATAAATATCGTGGTAATTCTGCCGATAATCACATTCACGTTTACTGTAGCCAACAAATTTTAGTAATACGTGAACACATATGAATATATTTAATAAATGTATTCTGACATTTTCAGATAGAAGTAATTGTGCTAATACCAAAGCATGAATGCATCAAGAGTTTTTTTTTCCACCTGTAAGTATAAAACACTACAATGTATCTGGTATGAGATAAAAATTTGGTCATCGGGGGCTTAAGATTTGGCAATAGCTGTACGCAACTATTACTTCTGGTTGTTCACTGATGTAAACATTACGTCATCACATTTGCCCTCACATGATGCTTGTTGACGCAATCTTATTCAGTATTGGATCATAACAAAAAATACTTCACGGACAAAAAACTCAAACGAAGGTACTTCGGTCAATTTGTCCAATGCGAATTTAGCAACAAACAAGCAATAATATCGTGAGTACTATTCTGCGTGCCGAAGAGGAAGCTCTGAGAAAAAGGAAAAATAATTAGTTTGAAACAATGCAGGTGATTGTAGGTCGATTGATTGTTCTTGTATGCGAAGTTTTGAAATTGCCTAAATGGATGCTAAAAGCATTTACTAGGTCGATGTCGATTGTTATAATACCGGTCCACAAATGTCTCAGTGCTTTGTTTGTGCCAAAAAAGTGCTTCTTTTGAAATGAAATTACGTTTTAAAGGAGCGCAACGCGTTAGCACACTTTAAAAAAACCCGAATGAAAGTGGAAACTGTCACGTCACTGTTACTGTGCAAAAGGTTGCCTGCTCTATTGCGCGGCCACCGACACTATTACCAGCAGTGCCAAAGTAGTGGGAAGCGCAGCAGCAACCACGTTCATTAAAGGAACTTTTGCCATAGCCTCTGAGATCACAGACGTCCTTATTTGAAATGGGCGACACGAGATGGCATGACCTGTCAAGTTTAACTATGCAAAAATTGAACTTTTTAACTTCTCGCGCTTCCGAGCAAGAGCCGAACTCTACTTCCTCACACCTGCGTGGAATGGGTGGCGGGGCACGAGGGGCGCGAGACATATTAGGCGCCCCACGCCGTGGCCTACGGTCACGTCGAACCAGCCGTCCTCAGCGCCTCGCTCGACTTGCGATTAGTCAGGGCTGCAGCAGAATTGGAGACTGTAACACCGACATACAACGCCATCTTACAACGCTATCGTCTATCTCCCAGGATGTACCCACCACCTCTTCTCAAGCTGAATAAAAAGAAAACCATAGCAATTCAGAGACTCAAAATTAACACACGGCACCTAACTGCATAGAACCTCATGGCGCTAAACGCCTTCAACTGCCTGACGCACTGGCACACGTACTACTCAAGTGCCCGTGGCGCCACAAAGATACCAATACGAAGCCCGCAGCGACTGCGCGTATCGATACCTTAGCCGAGACGTGGGGGGCCAAGATTGCGGTACGCGACCTAGACGACCAACGAGGACTTGTCGCCAGGGCCCGGGAGGCGATTGCGGACAGTGCATTCTTGGATTAAGGGATTCTCCCACATGGGTGAACTCGAGCTCACGAGCTCGGAAACACTGTTCCAGAAAATAAATGTTTCATCACCATTAACCACTAAGGCCAATCCTTTTATTGACGTCCGGTGTTTTTTTTTTGACGAATCAAACATAAATGAACAAGCACCAATTTATTACGCTTCTTGGTGCACGGAAGGTTCATTATTCAGTGGAGATAGTTTGATTACTAGCCATTAGGCGTAGGCGGTAGGTCTGGCGTCATCGAGAACACTTTGCGAATGTCCTACCCGTGGGGCATGTGTTCTCGTGCGTTTATCTTAATTTTTCTGTGAGTAGGGCACTCTGGTTGATAATATAGTCTTTTTTAGATGTCGCCATACATATAGCTTTCACTCTGACAAACTGTTATTTCTCTTTAGTGTACTTTTATACAGAGGTGCCACACAGCCAAATCCCATCTATCCTGTCATGTGATATCTCTAACATTGCATGTATTCGACCTATGCTTCCTTGGAGATAGATGATTATGCTTCATATCACCTTGGTCGTTTTTCGCATGTAGCGAAACAAAAGTTCCAGCCTGCAGTAGTCACCTTTTTCTCCACAAATGAGGTACACGCAACAAAGTCACTGTGCAATTTCATTCACTTGTTTGGTGTACATGACTCAGCGTGCCTGAAGTCTTTCGAGCATGTCCATCTGCTATCTGGTGTAGCTAGACATAGAAGCGAATCCGCACAGGTGCACAAGAACCCACAGCAGTTCTTCTGGGTTGTCTCCTGCAGCAGTGGAGTGCGGCGGTCTTGCTTTGCTGTATCACCTGAAGAACGGTGTTCTCGTGTGCACGTGCGCCGCTGAGTCACATTGTGAAGCCGCAGTGGATGAAATGGCGTTCCGCGAAGTCCAACTATGTGCAGAGATATTTGTCCTAAATGTAGACTATCCTCTCCAGAAAACAGACCCTACAAAATGTTATTATGCAAAACATCCAATACTACATGTGTCATGTTTATGAAATTGTACACTCTAAAAATTTTTACACCCATAAGGGTGTATTTGTTTTGTCCCATGAGCAACACCCTGTTAGGGTGTCTAGGAACACCCTCAACAATAAGGTGTTCAAAAACACACTGGAACTGTAGGGTGTATCCTATTTTAATCCTACTTTAATCCTACATCCTACTTTATCCTACATCCTACTTTAATAGGTGTTTTCGAACACTCCCTAATCTATGCGTGTTGGATGAAGCTACACCCATGCTGAGTGCGTTGTATACTGAAAACCCCCTTGAAACGATGGCAGTTATATGGATGAGCATACTTGATCAATTGAAGCGCAATTAATGGGCAACAAAAGCAGAGACACTGGAGGTGACGCTTAGACTTGTGTGTTAAGGAGAGCCGTTCACAGCACTTCATTCTATCAAATATGCATCACCAACTGGTCCAAGCCTCAATTGTTCTCAGGGAGAAGCATATATGAACCTTCTCTGCGGCTGACAGGGAAGAAGGAAGATACTGGTGTCGCCCACTGCCCTTATACCTGCATGCATGCAGCTGATAAAATAGGTTGCCATGGTCTTGAATGAGCTGCATGAGACCAGCGTATATATGTGTACGTAGACTGGGCCGTTAACGACAAAGACGCGGATGGCACTTACGCGTGCGTACACACACACACACACGCGCGCGCACGCACGCACCACAGTAGTGCAAGCAGTAACCTGTAGCGTAAGGTCCAACCGAACATAACGCCGAAGCGAAAAGGAAGCCCATATGTTAACATCTGCCTTTATTATAGAAAAACTGCAAATCGGACCAACAGGGCTCTGATGGCATTCTGCAAAACTTCGAAATATGTCACGGGACCAAGTTTCTTTCTCTCTATACTACAAATTCATTGTTTTCAATACAATAACGCTCCACAACTTTCAAAACATTTGCGCTAGTCGGGCAAACTGAGACGTATGGCGTTTGATTGACACCAATACAATAGAAGAAAAAAACACGTAGAAAGAGTACGCGAGTTTCTGGAGTCACATTTACAACCTATAACATTACGCAGTAAAAATTTCGACATTAAAAAAAGAGAACATTCAACAAGGTACTGTAATTGGGGTTGTAATATTGTAATATCAGTGTTGATATACTTCTAACTGCGAAACCGCTTGTCACTGCTGCTTGCACAATCAGTCTTCAGCTGCTGAGATGACTGGTGCCCCGGAGAGAAGTGGGGCGAAGCTGTTCTTTCTGTACAGGAAATTCAATCCCAGAAACCTAAAGTAAATACACAAGGAACAATGACTAAAATTTCACAAGGAGTGCAACATACAGTGTGCACCTAGCACAACTAACTGCTTTCTTATGTGTAAGTATAAATTGAGTGCAAATCAAGCATATTCAGCGGCATCCGGCTCCGCTGCAGTGATAAATGCTAGAAAAGGTATGCTGAGCAATAAACTCCATAAAAAGCATGCTGTGGCAGAATCATTACCTCTCCTGCCGTAGATATGAACTTTACCCTTTCAGCTTGCTCACGCAGGCAAATAAAAAGGTGCTGCTCCAAGTTGATAATGTTCCATTAGCTGCATGCAACGACCAATCTAAGTGAATGTCAAGTTCCATGCTTAAGTATGCATCAACACAGCTTGCATGTGTATTTCTGCAGATCTAACATGGTATTCATTCAATTAGTTTATTAAAAGGAATACAGTACGACGCGCAACAACATATACATATTTTATCTGTATTGCACAAAAGCACAATGCCACTGAGCATACATGACGGTATGCGCGTTGAGAAGGTATTCAGTGCAGGTAACTTGAAGAATTAGGTACCGTACAGTTACGTATTAAAATGCGAATGATACTACTGTTCTTGAACTGGCTCACATTGACATGATTATATAATGGAAGAATTGGCTATCGGGTCTTTCCACATCGGACGTCCCAGCCATTTTGGTGACCACCGCAATTGTATTCGAAAAAAAAATCGCACTGATTTTACTGCTATAAAAAAGGTAACTGCTAGATTATTTCGCAGACAAATAATTTATTGATCACGGGCTGCCTCCTGAACATCCCGGAATCTCGTCTGTATGTTTGTGAAAAAAATTATTTCATAAGTATCCATTCTTCCGTGCCAAATTTGGTCGGCAAGTTAAGTGAAGGGCTTGCGTAAAGCGTTTGAAGCTCAGTAATATTATTACCATTTTTCGACCACGTACGCCTCGATTTAGCCTAAGTGTGTTATATCTGCATTTTTCTATATCAATACTGCACTTTGAATATCTGAGGAGTGATTGCTTAATCCACATGAGGTATATTTGGAGGAAAAAAAGTTTTAGACCTCTCAAGCTGTCAAACTCTACGAGAAAAAGTCGCAAATTTCACAAAATATTTGTTTTGTCTATAATAAAATGTACTTGCCGCATGTGGTGGTTGAATTAAAATCGACTTTGTACGTAATCGAAGCAAATAAACAGTTCTTTTCATGTGCAAAATTTTGTCATAGCAATTTATGTATTGAGGAAAAGATCACAGCATATCCACGGAGTGAATAACGATGAGTGGGGCGTAGCGTTTGTTCGTCCGGACACACAAACTGATGGACAGACAGTCTGACGCCAGTATGGACTGACAGAAAGACGGACGAACTCATGGACAGACCGACACACGGAAGCCCGGACGGATGGATGCACAGACGAACGGACGAAAGCACAAATGTACGGACGAACGATTCGCCCCACGAATCATCATTTTGTCCGTGTATATGCTGCGAAAACCACTAACGCTATCTATTGTGCAACTCATCAAGCGGCTACATAATACTAGTACGACTACAGAGGAGGGCATGACCCACGGCCTCAAAAGCTTTGCCCCTAAATGATTTTTGAAGTTCCATGTTCCCCATTTGCCATTTGTTCACACGGCAGCCGACGCCTCGAAGTTCCCCATTGCCGTTGATGAAAAAATTCCAAAATTTTATTCCTTGAAATAGAAATTGTAATTATGAAACTTGCGACATGCAAAAAACTGTTTATTTGCTTTCAATTTTGGTAAAAGGTGATTTTTAATTGGACCACCACATGGTGCAAATTGCGTCTCAATACGGACAAAAATGATAATTATGTGAAATGAGTGATATTTTTTCGTAGAGGTTCACAACTTAAGATGTCTAAAAATACTTTTTCATCAAAATATCTTTTCTGTGAAGTAAGTAGTCACAGCTCAGATATTCATACAAAGTGCAGTATAGCAATGAGAAAATGCAAACATAACACACTTTGGCTAAATTCTTGCAGACGTATGTGGCCGAGAATTTGTAATAGTATTGTGACGGGTAACTTGTTTAATGATATATTTACAGCGCACAGAACTCGACGAGCAAGATGGCACCAGACCAGCATCAAACGAAAACTCACTTCGTCCTCCTCTTTCATGCAGCCGTGTTTAGCGGCTGTTAGGTATCATAACCCCCGGCGGTAGAAGCACCGTCGCTGTGCTAAATTTACGCAGATGATGTCGAAGGGAGGTGATAGGGCTTTAGCCGAGCCACGTGAACGGTGTCGCTCAGAGCTGACGATGAATTTGTTGGATCGGTTGGAACAATCTCGTACGTGACGTCTGTCACTTGGCGAACGATACGGAATGGTCCAGTGTAGGGCGACAACAGTTTTTCAGACAGTCCCACACGCCGAGTAGGTGACCAGAGGAGCATCAGAGAACCCGGAGAAAAGTGCACGTCCCTATGGTGAGAATTGTAGAGCTGTTGTTGGCGCGCCTGTGAAGCCTGTAGATGGCTACGGGCGACTTGGCGCACGTGGTCGGCGCGGGCAATGGCTTCCCCAGCATACTCAGTGGCCGCAGGTAGTAAAGTGTCTAAGGGTATAGTTGGGTCCCGCCCATATAGTAAATAGAAGGGCGAATAGCCGGCAGTGTTGTGAGATGAATTGTAGGTGGTGGTGGTGGTGGTGATGGTGGTGATGTTGCAGCAGGCGGGGTTAGCCTGGTCTGCATGGCCGGCAATTGATTCCGCTTGAGCATCTCCTGAATTTCGAAAATGTCACCACGTGTCAAAGAGCCCAGTGTCTCGCAGGAAGACTAACAAAGTTCTTTGCACATTCCTCCTAGTTGCCGCGGGTCCGTCAGGAAAGATGACGTCATCAACTATCCGGTGCCTATGACAGCCTTTTCGTAAGGTGTGGATAATCGCTGCCCTTTGCACATCAAACTGTGGGCAAAGTCGAATGAAATGGTAAATATCCCCGATGTCACCACAGAAGGCACAGAACGGGGAAGCGTATCTCCCAGTCTTGAATGACCAGGCCGGGGTGTATGCAGAGCCGGTTCTTATGCGGTACAACAGCGTCGCTTCTTCACGAGAAAGTCCATGAATTACACATGCTTGGTGTGGAAACTTGTAGATCGTATCACATCTGATTGCGTATCACATCTTTGTTGTTCTGGTAAGTCTTGGGAGTTCTTACTTTTCGAAACGATGTACGTGCTTCGCACGCAAGGGCATCAGCCTTTTCATTGCCCTCGATGCCAACGTGGGATGGGATCCACTGAACTTTATATTAAAACTCTTGCCCTTTAGGTGTTTGATTAGTGCCAGAGATTGCCTGGTGAACTTTTCTTGAGGTAGGCCACGATGCAGTCTTTGTAGCGCCGATTTGGAGTCCGTCAGCACTACAACATCTCGTGCAGAAAAGGATCGCAATTTTCGCAAAGCCGCCGTGAATTGCAGCGCTTTTTACCGTTGTGGACGAAACCACGCGATCCAGGCGGCTCGACCATGACACGCCAAGGCAGGGTATGCAGAAAGCCGCTGCGCAGCTATCCGTTTGTGTGCACACTGATCTGTTGGTGTACACTTGTAGGTGGCTGCAGTACATGGTGCTCGTGGTCCAGCGCAAGAAATTTTGCTTCCGCGGCTGAAATGGTGTGCTTCGCTGGTAGATTGGGTACGCTGAAGTTACACGCAACATCCCCAAAAGAACATGGCGGGTCCATAGGGCGCCGTTTAGGCAGTTTTAAGCCTAAGTACCTAAATGTGTTTAGTGCCGCGTTAAAATGTGAGCCAGTTCTTGCTCTTAGCCGCCGGAGAAGCGCCGTGCCTGCGAAGGACTCGCCCAGTCTAGACAGCTGCGTCAATAAGGCCTAGAGACGCCAAAGAGGCGGAGCGGAAGAGACTCGGCTTCATTGGTGACCTTCGTGTTTGAAGCCGCCTGAGGGACTGCCATCGCCAAGCGAAGACCCTTTCTGTGCACTGCCTCTAGGTGTTCGAATTGACTTGGTGATGGTGATATCAGGGGCAGCTGATAAAGAATGCGCCTTGTTATAAGCGCATCATTCAATTTAAGCATGGACATGGGATTGTTGCCCCAATGGACCCCTGCCATGCGACGAAGAGCGTTGATCTTTTGCACTGATGCAGTGACTATACCATCAACCGCACGTCGCCATAATAGCTTGTTGTCGATGGTAATTCCAGGAAACGGACACTTGTTGCACAACGAATTGAGTGGCCTCAAATATTCAGCGACAGACGTGTTGACTTCCGTCGAGCTCCCGGGAAGAGCATGAAGGCCGATTTTTCCGCTGATAAAGATAGGCCGAACGCCAACAAGTGACGCTCAATGATTGAAATAGCGCTCTGTGCTATCCGGGCCAAACGTTTGTGCTGGTACCCTGAGATCCAAATGCAGATGTCATCGGCGTAGATGCATATTTTAACTGCTTTCAGAGCTAAGTGCAGAGTGTCGGGAAGGCTGGCCATGGCAGCGTTAAAAAGCAAGGGAGATAGAACACTTCCTTGTGGGGACGCCGAGAGAAACGCGTCTCTCTTCGCTCGTTACATTTACAAGCTTAACACGGACACAGCTGTCGCTGAGAAATTCATGTACGAACCGAAGAGCATTTCCCGACACACCCATGGCTTGGAGCCCGTTCACGAAGCCTGAAGCACACAATCATAAGCCTTGCAACGTCCATGAAACGGCGAGTGTCGAGAGTCCACTGACGTGGTGGTGCTAGATGTGGCTTAATAGGTCCAAGACACTGTACTGGGCACTCAGTCGTCAGCGAAAACCAGTCATACACGATGGCCGTCGTCTTCCTTGTTCAAGGTACCAAGTTAATCTTGTACATATTAATCTTTCCATCAACTTGGATACGCATGATGTAAGAGATACCGGTCAATATGACGCGAGGCTCGTAGGATCCTTTCCAGACATTAGGACTGGCACCACCCATGCTGTCTTCCAAACAAATGGGATCTCTCCCGTGCTACAGACATGATTCAATATGTCCAAAAGGGCCCTTTTTCGCTCAAATAGAAGATTTGTCAGCATTTGATTGCTGATCAAATCAGGACTCACGGCACAGCGTCTACTTAATTTGCTAAGTGCCATATCCAGCTCTCAAAAGGTGAATGGCGTATCCATCGTGTGAAAAAACTGGAGTAACAGAGGAATTGCCGCTCCTGCTGATCTTCCAGATGTGTACACGTCTGCGAAATCCTCTGCAAGGGTTTGCAAATCTATCCCTTGTTTCAAAGCGAGTGCTTCGAATGGCCTGTGTGTTCGGATCTTCCCAGAAAGACTATTTATTACTGCCCATATCTTTGTAAAGAGCGTAAACGTTGACAAACTCTCACAGAAAGCGGCCCATTGATTTCGTCCTAATTTTTTTTGTATGGCGACGAATCGCAGCGTTTATCCTGTTATATTCGGTTTTCGCAGACGGATTTCCTTTTGTTCTTATCATTTTTCGCTCCGCCCGTCTACGTGCTGCACAGAGGTTCTTCAATTTCAAGTCAGGAGCAGGAAAATGGTCGGGCAGTTTCATCAACGAAGTTGCTGCTCGCTTGCTTTGCAACATATCTGCGAACAGCTCATTAGTGGATTTGTCCAACGCTTCTCTGTAGGTGTCCCAGCGTGTTACATTGCAGAATTGTCGACCAGCAGTTCGAAATCCCAGGATATTCGTGAAGACGGGGAAATGGTCGCTGCCCATTCTGTCTGGAGCTGTGGTCGATGATACCAGAAGGTCCGTGGAGTGAAGTACAAGGTCTATTGCACTACATGAATCTGGTGGCCTGAAAAATGTAGGTTTGCCATCGTTCGCCACACATAAGTCGGCAGCATCCACAGCTGCTAGAAGTTCCTTGCCTCGAAAATCTACACTCTTATCTCCCCAGAGTGGATGGTGCGCGTTAAAATCACCACAGATTATTCGAGGAGCGGGACATCGAGTGCAAATGTCCTTCAGGAAAGTCTCCATGGAGACCTTCTTTAGTGGGCTTATGTACACCAATACCACACTCAGTTTTCGGTTTCCCAGGCACACTTGCACAGCAGCGACTTCCAGTGAGTTGGAAAGAGGGCTTGCACTGGTAAGGCGACGTGAGGTATTTCCCGCCTTATGTATATCATTGCGCTTCCATTTGCAAACGACGTTACGCTCGGGTTGCCGTGTCGGGTGTACCCTGGGAGCGTCCTTGCATTCAGTATACCGGCTTCGGAGAGGGCTAGAGTCGGTATTGGAATGTCGCGTAGGAAAAGGTTGAGTTCGCACAGACGTTTTAGAAGACCGGCGCAGTTCCATTGGATTATTAAGGGCACTTTTGAAGGAAGAAATTGACCAGGTGGGTGAGACATTGCCGTTATTCTACTGTGTGTTTGTGGAAGCAGAGCAAAGTAACACTGACTCTAGAGCCAGGACTGCTTCCAACATATCCTTCGTTGAACTCACAGGCACCTTAGCGACGTGTAAACGTAGTGCGGTGAACAGAGCGCGCATAACGTGCTCGAAGTTTTCTTGCTGTTTTCTTCCAGATTGTACCTGAGGTGGGCTGAGTGCCTCAGCGTAGGTGCGCTTGGCGGACTCTTTCGTGATACATTTCTCACCAGCGTTGAGCACTTGCGTGGAGTCATGGCAGCTCTTGTCGGATTTAGGCGCGAAAAATTTCCTGCGTACTCGTTTTCCAAACCGCCATGTTGTGGCGTGCTGGACATCTTCTTTGTGAGCGATGGTTCGTTCACAGTCTTCGGGCCGAGGACAAACGTCTTATTTTTTCGCTGCGCAGCTGTTCGTGCTGGACATCGGCCGTAGCTAGCTGGGTGGTCGCCGCCACAAATTGCACACACAAGTTTTTCTTTACTTGTACACGTATTAAAGTCATGAGGCCCCCCACAGCACTTACACCTTTGTTCCCCACGACAGTGCTTAGCAACATGTCCAAAACGCTGACATTTAAAACAGCGTGGTGGTGTCTCCACGTAGTCTGCCAGCTCTGTCTGGTGAGCCAAGGGTTGATCTTCTTTGGGCGTTCCGAATTAAAGCGAATGTGAGAACCACAGAGTCAGTGCGCCTTGATTCCCACTTGGAGGATGAGGTTTGGACCCGTCGTATGATTCTTCTCGTGTGGTATACTCCCTGAGGTCTCAGGTAGGTTAACAGCTCTTCGTCCGAGTACCATCTTGGGACCCCTTTTATAATGCATGTATTTTTCATGTAGCTGTGTGGTACACGGGCAGATATGGCAAGGCCGCAGATAGTGTTGGTCTCTAGAAGCATATTAGCTTGGTGTTCTGTCTCTATAAAGCAGGGCTCCCTGTGCTGTGAAACGGCTCTTTTTTGGGGGCTCTACCGAGAATCGTTTCAATCTCTGAGTATAGGTCAATAGGATTCACTTGCCTCAAGTTAGCTCCTTCGGATGTTGGAGCAATTAACACAGCAATGCCCACCGTCCTGTCCTTGCGATGTCGCACAAGGTGGAAACCACCCTCGTCCATGTCTAGATCTGTGAGGTTCGCCCCGTTGTGGTCCCCGACGACAGTTTATTCGTCCTCTCAATCAACGCTGTGTTGTCGCTTGCAGTCAGGTATGCTTGCGCAAACCAGCTGGTGCTTCTGACCTGGTGTCACCCCTTGGAGGTAATGGCGGCGCTCTCCCTGATGCTTGTTTCGTTTCTTCTAGCACCTTTCGACGCGGCGGGCTGCGCAGCACCCGTCGGTCGCCGATACGGCAGGTACCTTTTCGAGTCGTCCGACGTCTTGAGCAGTGCTGAGCCCTAATATACACAAAATAAACAATATATGCAGACAGAGCTATTAGCCAAGCAGCAACAGCTTCGTCGTCTTCTTCCAACTCGAGATGAATTGTAGGGCGAACGTCACATACGGCAAATGATTGTCCCAATCCTGGTGGTCTGGCGCAACGTATTTGGCAAGCATATCGGTTAGGGTCTTGTTAAGGCGCTCCGTGAGGCCATTTGACTGGGGATGGTACGAAGTAGTAAACTTGTGCTTGGTATGGCAAGACCTCAGGATTTCATGAACTACAGCTGATAAGAACGTGCGGCCATTGTCGGTGAGAAGTTGACGGGGAGCACCATGCACTACTATTATGTCGTACAGCAGAAAGTCCGCAACGTCGGTAGCGCAGCTGGTCGGGAGTGCTCGTGTGATTGCGTACCGCGTCGCGTAGTCCGTGGCAACAGCGATCCATTTATTTCCGGCTGTGGAGAGTGGAAAATGGCCCAAAGGTCGAGACCAACTCAAAAGAAAGGCTCGTTGAGAACCTCGATCGGCAGAAGGTAGCCGGCTGGGAGGGCAGACGGCGTTTTGCGACGCTGACAGGGCTCACAAGCGGCGACATAGCGTCGAACAGAGCGGGCAAGTCCAGGCCAAAAAAAACCGACGTCGTACGCGATCGTATGTGCGCGAAACGCTTAAATGGCCCGTCATGGGAGCGTCGTGAAGTTGATGCAGTACAGTGAAACGCAGGTGCGCTGGGAGGACAGCTAATAAGTCTGATCCGAAGGAACCAAGGTTACGGCGATATAGGATGCCGTCTTTAACCAAAAACATTCGTAGGGACGGGTCGCGAGGCGTTGACTCCAATTGGTCAATGATGGCTCGTAAAGCAGCATCCCGACGTTGCTCTTCGCCAATGTTCAACAGCTGCGACACGGAAAAAACGTCCCTGTTAGTGTCAGTATTGGTTGGTTCGTCAACAGGGTAGCGGTATAAACAATCCGCATCCTGATGTAACACCCTCTTTTGTACATTGCAGATAACGTGTACTCTTGAAGGCGTAGAGGCCAACGAGCGAGACGTCCCGTGGGGTCCTTTAGGGAGGCTAGCCAGCAGAGCGCGTGATGATTCGTGACAACATGGAATGAACACCCGTTCTGGTATGGAAGAAACTTGGCGACTGCCCATACAAGGGCGAGGCACTCGCGCTCCGTGAGGGAATAGTTGCGCTCGGCTGGAGATAGCAGTCGACTTGCGTAGGCTGAAACACGGTCGTGTCCACGTTGATGCTGCAATAGCGCAGCTTCTATGCCGTGTCCACTGGCGTCTGTGTAAACCTCAGTTGGGGCTAATGGATCAAAGTGAGCCAAGATTGGTGGCGTTGTAAGCAGTGTTGTAAGTTGCGAAAACGATGACGTTTGGTGATGGCCCCAGATAAACGAGGCGTCTTTCTTCAAGAGGTCTGTGAGGGGGCGTGCAATGATCGCAAAGTCCTTAACAAAGCGTCTGAAAGTTGAGCACAACCCCACAAAACTGCGGACATCCTTTGTGGTCCTCGGGACGGAAAAGTTCGTGACTGCGCGAATTTTCTCTGGGTCTGGACACACGCCTCGGGCATCGACAAGGTGACGGAGCACGGAAACTTGACGACGAAGTGGCACTTGGAGGCGTTAAGCTGGAGTCCGGCTCGACGAAAAACGTCCAGAATAGCTGACAAACGATCAAGATGCGAGTGTAATGTGGGCGAAAAGACAATAACATCGTCAAGGTAACACAAGCAGGTGGACCATTTCAACTCTTGGAGCAATGAGTCCATCATTCTTTCAATTGCGGCTGGTGCATTGCAGATACCAAAGGGCACCAGCTTAAACTGATAAAGACCATCAGGAGTGATGAATGCGGTATTCTCGCGGTGCATCTTGTCGACGGCTATCTGCCAGTACCCTGACCGAAGGTCAATAGTTGAAAAATAAGTGGCACCGTACAGGCAGTCGAGGTGAGGTAAAGGATAAGCGTGTTTTTTGGTAAGTTTGTTAAAGTGACGGTAATCGACACAAAAGCGCCATGTTCCATCTTTATTTTTAACAAGGACGACTGGAGAAGTCCAGGGGCTGCATGAAGGCTCGATAATGTTTTTCGCAAGCATTTTGCCGACTTCATGTTGTAATATTGCACGCTCCAACGCAGACACACAGTAAGGGCATCGATATGCCCTGTTACTGGAATGTTATGAAGCCTTTGTGTTCTGTACATGCTGTAAATAAATTTTTTCTGAACAGGGGCGTCGATGAATTGGAGTTGCATGGCCAGTATTTATGCGATGGGTGACAATGGTCGTTTGGCATGAAGAGTTGCTGGCAAAGTGGAAAATGCTACGATAGCCCTCAAGAACGTGGCAAAGCGCTGCAGCTTGCTCAGGCGTGAGGTCCGATGACACCTTTCGCTCGATGTCGGCGCCCCAAGAACGTGATGAAGTGGAACCACTGACTGAGCTGCAGCAATCGTCAACTCTGAAGGGCTCGACATGGTGGTCTTGGAGAGCAGTAATTTTGGCCAGAGAGATCCCCTGTGGCAGAACTTGGGTGGTGAGTGAAAAGTGGACCAGTGGAAGGAAGGTGCGGTTTCTCGTAATCGTTAGAATCATATGCGGCACAGCAACCCCATGCGTAAGCATCACGGCAGGAATCGGGGCCACCATGTAATCACCATCAGGTACTGGCGGCGTGGAGGATAAGTCGACATGTGTGACAGAGTTAGGAGGGAGGCGCGCGAAATCAATGCAGCAGAGGCTGGTTTGTTGTGGGCTGGTCGGGTCGGAAAAGAGGGGTAAATTGAGATGGAGAGAGCCAGCTGAACAGTCTATGAGGGCAGAGTGCATTGCTAGGAAATCCATACCGAGAATGAGTTCATGAGGGCAATGTTCGATAACAGCGAAAAGAACGACAGTGCTTCTCTCCCCAATAGACACTCGCGCAGAGCACATGCCAAGAATGGCAAGTTTCAAACACCTTACATAAGCCCCTTCACTTAAAATGTACCAAAATTGGTATAAAAAAGGTGCGGTACTTGTAAAATATTTTTTAAACAAACAACACTCAAACAACAGTCCGGAAAGTTTGAAAGGCAACTACGTGACCAAAAAAATTGCCCGCAGCTTCCCTCGGGGGAACACTGAGGAGGATGCGGAAGCGGTTCCGCCAACAGTTTGGCCGGCGCTGGTCGAAGGGACGTCGATCATTCTGTTTGTGAATTCGTTGGCATTCATTTCACGGCGACTTCGGACGTCGACGCGCCGTACAAACCAACGGACGAGCGGCAACTGAGCGAGCGAGCGCAGACCTTGAGTATATATACAGCGCGACGGCGCATGCGCTGTCAGCTGTCGAATGTTCTCGAAGGAGAAGCGCGCGCGCGGCACAGATGGCGACGGCGCATGCGCTGTCAGCTGTCGAATGTTCTCGAAGGAGAAGCGCGCGCGGCACAGATGGTGGGCGACGGCGCATGCGCGCGCGTCAACTGTCGAATGTTCGAAAAGCGGTGCGGACGGCGCGGACGGCGCACTACAAGGCGCGAGTATAAGATGCTTCCGCATCTAAAACTTTTTTCTCTCCGAAATATTCAAGCACTTCACTGCTTTCAGTGCATTAAATCAGCACAATTTTTTTTTTCAAACACGTTTGCCATAGCCGCGAAATCGGCTGCGAAAGGTCGAATATTGTGGCCCTGTTACCTTCGCTCAATGACAATTGCATACTGCTGAATTAGGGCCATTTGTTTCAATCATGCTGTCAAGTGAGAAAGCATAACTCCTTCCCGATGCAGCGTAGGCTGTTCAGTGTCTGTGCGTGTTGTGTTCAATGATAGATATGCTGCCCAGTCTTACATTTTGGCTGCAATACATGTTTAGATACCGTGCAGTATAAATAACATCAAAGTGTTTTTGAGCACGAAAAAAAGCTAATACGCTTCACATAGCCAAATACCTTAAACATCTGAAGTACTTAGCGAAGTTAAACGCCAAATCGAGGCCATAGCAATAAAACTCTGAATAGCAAGAATATTTTGAAAGTTACACATAATGGAAACAATCTGAATAAAATGTGCTCGAACGGTAGCAGTTATGTTCAAACACGCGTTTGCACTGTTCAAGTAGGCAATTCGACCACACACACAGACTAAAGGTCTGTTCAAACAAAAGTCCAGCTTCAGTGTTCGATCCGCTACATAGACAGGGCTGTCGGCAGTGTCACGCTGCAATCCGGGTGAAAAAAAATACCGGTGAAGACGAATAACGAAATTGAGTGTATTAGCAAGTAGGCAAACTTCGCGAGGCGCACCTAACGCGAAACAATATGTTGTGTTGTCACCCGATGCGTCAACCCGAGTTATCACGGTAGTGTTACCGCACAACACGAAAAAGAACCGAGAAGAACGACATGAACACCACGCCCTTGTTTTCCGTTCTCGGTCTTCTTGTGCAGTAGGAAAAAAAGAAAATAAATGAACTAACGACATGCCCAAGCATATGCGTCTTACATACGGTAGATGCTTAGAGCTAACAGGTGCCGTATCCACACATGTAATAATTAATAAACTAAAATTGATGTGCAGGAAAAGCGGGCCCCGTTAAAAACGGCTGCCTACAAAGGGCACCACAAAAATCTGTCCAATTTCTTCGCTGAACCTCTGCGGCGCAACCTCACTCTGCTTTGTACACCAAACAATCCAAACAAACAAAAAACTTGCTCTCAATCACACTTCGCCATCATTCCCCGTGAAACAGTTCGGACAAATATTCTCGCTAAGTAAACAAATGCTGATTTCTCATCAACTAGCTGAAAACAAAATTGTTTGAAGGCGTTATTTTCGTGCACACGCAGTTAACAAAGCGCTGAACGAACAACGTGAGAGTGGTACTCACTATTTCACTTTGAGTGCTCCATAATATGAATCCACATGTCCAGTCTTCAGGATGGTGCACCTTCGCAATAATCAGCACTGACAGAACACACAGGTCGAGCACAGAGCGCAGGCAAATTTCAAACTAAACACCGACTAATAAACTCTACCGGTCGAGAAGCCACGCGCACCACACGCACACACACGGAGGGTTTTTCGCCAGCGCACGCAGTGACATGTAAAACGATGTACACCCCTTTGCCGCGCTGTGCGCCCGGCACGCAGCAATACCGGGCAGCCAAGGTTGTCTAGGCGACGAGACTTCCTGCCATCGGCGTGCTTTCAGACCGCCTAGATGCGGTTTTAACGCTAGCTTCGGCCCTCTGCTGATAGCGTGGGCGTTGCTTTTTTTTTGCGGTAGCGATCTGGTGCGTTATACTCGTTCTTTAACAGTGCATCTGAATCGCAGTGAACTTGTGACAGTGCAGTGCGGCCCGCAAGAGCTACTACTCAAACGCGCATTTGTAATATTCAGGAGCAATGATTAGCACACCTTCACCGACCTAATATAGTGAATTTGCGTAAAATAGCTAAGCTGATGCTTTTTTGCGTAGCTCTATGGGTCTTTAATGACTGCACATTCAGGGTCACGCAGGCGATATTTTATCAGCACTTTCATTTCGGTAAAGACATTGCAACAACGCATGCATCGGCCGTCACACTATTCGATGAGAACATATTGCCACGTGCGTACTGCTAGGAAGACGAAGACAACAGCGCATACGCGCATCTGCAGGCTTTTATGCAGCCAGCAATAACAAGAAAGAATAGGAACGCTCTGGCACGCAGTAGATAAAAATACTCACTTGCTGCTGCTTTCTCAACCTGTTAATTACTACTTCTGTCTTCACGTTGCGGCAATGCATTTTTACTTAGCTTGCAGTCCTTAGAACAAGACCACGGCTGAGAATATTTCATCAATGCTGTTTTCTAACTACCTACAAAGTCAAGGCTTTCACCGAAGCACGTCTGCTGGGGAAGTTACATAAATTAAAAGAAAGGGATCCACAAAAAAAAAACTGAGAGAGAGAGAACTAGAGAATGCGTTTCCGCTCACTCCTGAAGAGAGCTTTGTTCGCAATTTAGTCCACAAGGCTCCCGTCATTGTGAGCAAGGCTGCGTCAAGGTCACCGAAATGTCCTTATTCTGCATTTTTCTTTATGGTCGGTGTCATTTTCCTAATTTCCATGACGCACTCTTAAGGACACAGAAGAGGAACATTCGCTACAGTAATTTAATAAAACGTGCCTGCTAAAAATACATGACGTCAATGTTCGTTTTTAAGAGACCTGATGGCTTGCTGACGTGGTGGTTATGGCTAAACAACTGGGCTGTTGATTTTTTTTGCAGGTTGTGGACGTTTTATTTTCAGCTTTAAAAGCTTCGATCTTATGGACGGGGGACGGGGGGAGGGGGGAGTGTTCTATGCTTGGCTACACCAATGTGCGCAACATTACCTTGTTCAGGGCAAATAAGTGTACTTTGTGAGTGTTGACTAATCACACAAATGACACAGATGAAAGAAACAGGTACAGGTGAATTGGCCCTTACTTTATTGAACAAGCGTCGCTACTATTGCATCTTCCATCTTATAGTAGTTTGCGTGTTTATCGATGAAAACTGCGTTTTGGTCACATTACTTTCTGCTTCGATTCATTACTAGACTCACAAGCAGCTAGTTGTGGGAGCCTTGCTGGTATCAAGATGGTTAACGTATACTAAGAGTATAAGCAAAACGGCCCGAAAATGTCGTGCATTTGTAGCCTTTAGGCACGTGTGCTCATATTCGGGTGCACGTTAAAGAACCCCAGGTGGTCGAAATTTCCGGCGCCCTCCACTACAGCGTCTCTCATAATCGTATGGTGGTTTGCGGTCATTAAACCCCACACATCAATTAATTATTTGTAGCCTTGTTCATTACACCCCAAATATAAGGGTGTAAATGGGGTGTTTTTAAGGTTGTTTGATTTACGAACACCTCAAATTAAAAAAAATGGAACGTAAAAAGGGTGTTCATAGGAGTGCTTTCAATGCGTACACCCATTTTACACCTTTTAGGGTGTAAAACTTTTTAGAGTTTAGTTAAGCATCTTTAGAAGTCCAACAATATGTATCCTGTATCATATCTTACTGGTTTTGCAATTTGTCTCTCAAAAGAATAAGTAACTAAATTAAGTTCAGACAACACAAGCACGCAGGGCTTATGCGCCCCATAAAATTTTCAATGACGAACCACCTTACTGTGATGCGCTGTCTTCGCAATTAAGCTCAATGGACCCCACAGACATGATATTTTCTACGTTTATGGTGAATTATTTATACAAATTAAGCTAATTTATCTCAACTATTTTCACACAATATATAAAAATTTACAATTCACAGAACACTACCATTAACGCTTTTGCAAAATAATGACCATGCCAATATTAGTTTATTGCTGTTTCTTGACCTGTTTGAAGACCGGTCCCAATAGCTTTTCGTATTTAAAATAATATAACAACAAAAACATTTTTGTGCATTACTTATCATCACCTTCCTGTATTAAAACCTCGATTCTTCTCATTACCTTGCAATTTTTTTTCAGAAATTAAGCCATGTGCACAATTCTTGATAATTCAAGCTCTAAAGGTGTGCATATTTCAGCTTAGAAACTGACAGTTTCAGACTTTTGTATTGGAATGTGTATTAGGCAGTGAAAAACTTTGCACGTTTGATTGAAATACTTGCGTAAGGTCGCCCTGTTTGTGGCTGCAAAATAACCTAGCTTGCGACTTGGTTATAGGGAAGCAGTGATAAAACGTAACTTAATAGTTTGATACTCAAGTCCCCATGTCAACAAGACTGAACTTTTTGACTGGTGCAGCATAGCATCAGTTGCTTTCGCGCCATTAAAAGCCGAAATAGCAACACCATTATGACATGTCTGCATGAGTTCACGCATATATATAAACCAACAAATTCTACAAAAATGAACAATGACCTGTGTTGTAAAAAATCACATAGCAAGCGTAATTTTCAATCCAGCTCTAGCGTGTCAGCTCAGGTGAGGTAGCTATGGAATAGGCAGAACACTTACTACAATTGCATACGCAGTCCTTATTTGGGAGTTGTGTGCATTGTGGTTGTTTCCCACTAGAGCGCAATTAGTGCTGTATAGTGGGACATGGGTCTCCTTCTACTGAAAACAAACACATAGCCTTAGCATGTTATATTAGTACTACTGATAATTTTAATGACGCAAAAACAGTGGAATAGAGGATAGATAACGGGGCAGCTTTAAGCGTTATTATATTGTCACCAATATAATCACGTTGCGGAGTTTGGCGGCTTCGTCCCAGTAGTTGATCGCTGCGACGTGTTCGAACTCGCTCAGCCAGTCGTCCACATCCTCAAACAGCTCTCCGTGAAAGGGACTAGGCATCAGCGGGTTCTGGACAGTGCAATAAATTGGTGCCGACGACGTAGGAGTTTCCATGACGCCTTGAGGCGAAGTCATAGTCGCTCTATGGATAAGCTGTGCCGGTGTCTCTGGTGGTAGGCCTCGTTGGCGGCGGCTTGTTCTGTGAACTGGCGTGTCCACGGGCACAGGGCTTGTGTTCCGGCTCCTGGGCGGGCTCTTGTGCATGGGGTGCGTCGTCAGTTGTCGTACCCAGCACCTCCACCAATCTTGTCACCAATCTTGTCTCACTCAAGGAAACCTTCCGCAGAACTGCTCGTCAAGCTAGGACAAAGAAAAAACGGCTCCAACCCAACCTCTTCGTCCTCTTCCACACGAAAACCACGCGAATTCATGCGGCATTAAAAAGCGGCTCAATCCCAACCTCTTCGTCCTCTTCCACACGAAAACCACGCGAATTCATGCGGCAATATCAAATGCGTCCCTATAACCAAATTGAATATCACTAGGCACCAGCGTGCAGTGTCATCAATGATTATGAACCCAATGTCTCGCTACACGTATACTTGGGTACCGGAGTGGCTTTTTTGTTAGAAGGCGCTATAGGTACACATGTGCGAAGCAGCTATACAGCGTTAAAACACTGGTTACCATCTGTCGTACAGAAATACATCCCCAAAGATAGCAATATAATACGCATTGGTGCAACGATGAGGTATTTAAAGAGAACAGTTTTGCCACGAGCATTTCAACTCGCCACCTTACGAACCCCACCTACCACTGTACCAATACCAACTCACGCAAGCCCTACTACTGTTGCAGAAAGCAAAAGCTGTTCCGTTTCTCTTTTAGTTGCGGCCCACTCAAGTGATATGTGACGTTTCTTTGAAAGCGAAATTTACGTAACCCAAATAAATGGGCGGTGGAAACACGTGGCGTGCCGTTCACAATACGAATGCAATGTTTGTTTAAAGGGCCACTCACCAGGCCACATACCGAATTTTAGTTAGACAGTGGAAGTTGTTGGGTGTACGATGAGGAAAGTTTTGCCACAAAAAACTTTCGAATCGGTTCATTACGAGCAGAGAAAACAGGTTCTTTCAAGCGGCGTGAAACAAGGGTGGGAGGAGGAGAGCTCGTAACTCTTGCCGCTCCTCCGCGTAGCGTTCGCAAGCCAAATCTCTTCCCCACCCTCTCCAGCATCCGACCATGAGGTGACGTGCGCATGACGTGCCCAAACAAGTCCGACCCCCAAGCACACGAGCAGCGTTGCTTTGTTGACCAGCGTTATTTTGTGGTCTTCTGCCTGTTTCTGCGGGATGGTTTGGAAACGCTGGCTTAGATGCGGTAGAGTAGATGAGCACAATGAGTGCGTGAACGCGTAGGAGCGTTTCATGGCGGTCGTCTCCTCAATGCGCTGACCGCGGGGACCCGAACGCATGCGAAACGCTGGCACATTTGCCCCGCATCTCGTAGCATTTCACGGAAAAATATTGTAAGAAAAACGTGCACAATTTTTTATTGCGTCTCAATATTTATTTCAAGTTTCATTCATCTCTTTAAGCAACAAATAGACAAACTACGCATGTTGCGTTAAATAATTTTTGCCATGTCACTTGGTGCCCCTTTCCTTCCTCCGTGGTTGACAATGTCAGAGCAGAGTCGTCTACGTAGAGGACCAACGTCACTGCATTGCCGTGTACGTAAAGCCATTCCTACGCCTACGTCATGCCCTCCTTCTCTACGCATGCGGCGGCAGAAGGGAGAGGGAGCAGCTTTCATCTTGAAATTTGGCCCGTTTCGGCGTCGCGTAGCGTCGCAAATTTCGGCACATGTGTTCACGAACGCCTCGTCTACGAATTGCGCGTGTGAGCTCAAAATTGTTTAACCTGGTGAGTGGCCCTTTAAAGATAAACTTCCTAAATTGATAAAATATCAAGTGGACCGAAAATAAGGTACAGTTTGTCGGTTGTTGCTCCCGATTTTTCACAAAAAATTTAGGGACAAAATTTCCTAAGTCGTGAGTATCAATTGCGTCCACGATGTATGTAGTAGTAGTAGTACCATCAGCAGTCGTCGTCGTAGTAGTAGTGGGTAGCCAGACTAGAGGAGCGGAATGCGCGCACTGTTTTGAATTGAAGAGGAAACCCGCGCACGTTCTTAAATAATAAAAGGTTAGTTGTTTCTGATTAACTCTCCTACAGATACGAGTACTGGTGACTTAATCTCGATCGAAAGTAGCCTTAAATCTCATGCTGAAAAAACCGAGATACCGAAAGATGCAGTATCTGATCAGAAAAAGCTGCCACGTTAAACTTGCTGCGCGTATCCTCCTTGGTTTAGGCAATGTTTAGGGAGGTTGGACCAAAGTACCATGAACTAGTTGTGGTGAAAGTTGGGAACGAGGCACCGAGCGCATGCCAAGCGCACGCCGTAAGGAAATGCGAGCGCGCCACTCCTCCAGTGCGGCCGTGCCACATCTTTTTGAGTGCGTGAAATGTTCACTGAATGGCGATACTTCTATATGATGAATATATGATGAAAAATTGAGAGATGGCGGCACTTGGTGTGTTCATTAGATGGCATGGATGAACTGATGCACAGACGCGCTGACAGACAGATGCACAGATAGATGCTCGTACAGAAGCATGGATCTCGCACAGTCGGTGGCACAGGCGGACGCACATATAGACAGAATCAAGAAAGAAAGGACAGATGGAGGCGGGAACTGACGGACGCTTCGCCACAGTCATCCTCAACCACTCCGTGGTTATGCTGAGATTTTTTTGGTTTCGCTTGTACGAAAGATGTCCTCCTACAAGTGTTTCACTGCCCTACAAGTGTGGTGGTCTCGTGGTGGTCTCGTGGCTAAGGTACTCGGCTGCTGACCCGCAGGTCGTGTGATCAAACCTCGGCTGCGGCGGCTGCATTTTCGATGGAGGCAAAATGCTGAAGGCCCGTGTGCTCAGATTTGGGTGCACGTTAAACCCCAGGCGGTCGAAATTGCCGGAGCCCTTTTCTACGTCGTCACTCATAATCATATGGTGGTTTTGGGACGTTACACCCTGTATATCAATAGATCAGTGTCCGGCCCTCATGTATATCAATTTCTTCTTATAATGCGGAGCATTGAATGAGCCCTCTGTGTCTCTTGCCATGCGGCGGCATCTGAAACAAGGTCGTTCGATGTTTCCTTTTTCGTACTATATCATGAGCGTGCACACGAAGCGACCACTTTTTTGTGTGCAACTCAGTGGTGGTTCCCTAACTCAAAGAAAATTGTGGAACGCTGCGTGATTGAAAACACGCTCAAGCTCCTCTGAGATCTGCATGCAGCCATTAGTACCTGATGTATCAAACTAGCCCGCCATTATCACGCTGACGTAAGCATGACATGTGCCTGTGTGTTCTAGCATGCTATAGAGTGTGAGGTATGGTTCGAATCTATGGTCAAAAGCCTCAACATTTTTAAATGAGACAATTAAAACATCACAGCATATCCACGGAGTGCATGACGATGAGTGGGGCGAAGCATCCTTAAGCCTGTCCGCCCGTTCTTTCTTGTTTCTTTCCATCTGCGCGATCATCTGTGCGCCCATCTGTGCGTGCGTCCATCTGTTTTTGAATCCGTTGGCACGTCCGTTCGTCCGTGCGTACTTCCATCCGTCTGTCCGTCTATTCATGTGTCCATCCGTCCTTCCGTCTATCTGCTGGTCTGTCTGGCCCTCCGTCCGTGCATTCGTCTATGTGTCCATCTAGTGAACACTCCAAGTACTACCATCTCGCATCCCCTGTGGCACATATCCACTCTAGAGCGGGTACATGCTAAGCGTGTCACGCTGACAGACAGGGCACATTGCTCGACCCTAAGCAGTTTCGCCCCTAAAGTGATAGCCTCTCCTGCGATATTTCAACACAGAAATTTCGATCTGTCTCTCTCTCTGTCTGTCAATCGAGACGAGTCTGCCACCCGGTGAAAGTTGAAACACCTAAATTGGCAATAATTTTAGTCTGATTTCTGCGTTTGTACTTGTAAATATTGTAAATCAAAAAGCAAACATCACCCACATTTGAAGCGCAATATGGAGACGTAAATATTATTTGGTGTTTACAATTACTGGTAAACACCAATTCTTATTTAATTGGAGATATTTATTCGGTGTTTTTATTAATTGATACGTTATTATAAAAAACCCAGTGTTTCTTACGCTGCGTTGACAAGGCGATATTATGAACGAAGAGGCGGATGTTTTCTACGTTTCGCTAAGACGATCCAGTGCGCTCACCTACCAGTGGCTCTGCGTCGTGCTCTAACTTCTTTTTCCCGACATTACTGCTGAGTTGCGTCCATATCTCACCAAACACCTCTAGACAGAAGGCGTCTTTCAATGACAAAGGCAGCGAAGAATGCAGATACGTGGCCAGGTTTTTCGGACATATTTTTTGAGAATTCCTAAATATATATATAAAGACATATACATATACACAACTTGACTGCGAGGGCCCTTTGACAAATCAAATATTGTCAATAATCGCTATCGCAATAAAAAAAATCGAAGCACTCGACCGGAGATTCAATCCGCCGTGTCTGATAACCAAAGCGCGCGCAGCCTTGAACAACTTTACTACACGCAACGCTTTTTCCGACATAATTACGGCGAGCTGTTTAGCGCTGCCCCTCGGTTTAGAGTATTTGAAGAGTTTGAGTTAGACGAACGAGTGGTTCAAAGTGCTGCGCTAGACTCGCGAAAAAAAAGATTGCCCGCAGCTTTCCTCGGGGGAACACTGAGGAGGATGCGGAGCATATAATTGGTTAACGGGGTGTTAAAGTGCGACTTACTTGGGTCGATGGCTAAATTGGTTAACGTGGTTGTGAAATGGGGTGTTAAATTGCGACTTACTTGGGTCGATGGCTAAATTGGTTAACGTGGTTGTAGGAGGGGGTGTTAAATGAGTGAACACGTACACACGTATGCGAAAGGGCGGCGCTGGTCAAAGGGACGTCGATCATTGTGTTTGTGGATTCGTTGGAATTCATTTCACCGCGACCTTGGACATCGACGCGCCGTACAAACCAACCGACGAGCGGCAACTGAGTGAGCGAGCGCCGACCTTGAGTATATATACAGCGCGACAGCGCATGCACTGTCAGCTGTTGAATGTTCTCGAAGCGCGACAGCGCATGCGCGTGCACTGGAGAATCAGGACAATTGTAGAATGTTCTCGAAGGGGAGAAGCGCGCGCGGCACAGATGGTGGGTGACGGTGCATGCGCGCGTCAGCTGTCGAATGTTCGAGAAGGGGGAGAAGCGCAACGGCGCATGCGCGCTCGTCAGCTGCCGATGTTCTCGAAGCGCGACGGCGCATGCGCGCGCGTCAGCTGCCGATGTTCTCGAAGCGTGACGGCGCATGCGCGCTACATTATACAGCTAGCGAATGTTCGTGAAGAGGAGAAGCGCACGCGGTGTGTAGAGGAGGAAGGGTGCACAGATGGTGGAGGAGTGAAGCGCGCGCGGTGTGTAGAGGAGGAAGGGATGCACAGATGGTGGAAGAAGGAGGAGGAAGCTTGCGGACGGCGCCGCACTACAAGCCTCGAGTATTAGATGCTCCGCATCTAAAACAGGACACTGTGATAAAAGTTGATAACTTTGTTGCATGCACATTGCACCTCATATAACTAGTAAAACGAGACTGCACGGTAACTGTTTAAACTACAAATCACGCTCATTAGCCAGCTCATTCCACAATGAAACGCTATCCACTTAAAGTGCCCCGATATGCACGCCACAGTCTGGGCATCAAGGCAATCTACGTCCACTTCGGCCACTGCGCCACCACCGTATCTTTCAAACGCCGCACTTCATGCCCGAGCAAGCACGGGACCTGTTGTTTGATCTACTCAAAACGGTTCTAGCAAACTTCAGCTTCAGGCCGCTCTACCACGTGTCATGCTTGTGCGGGCATAAATAGGGCCAGATATTTATTTACGCCACTCAACACTGGCGTAATGCTAAACTCTGAGGAGCTTGACTATTTTCTCTGTTACGAACGCTTCTAACTTTTTATTAGATCCTGAAAACCACCATTGACATGCCCATGAAAAAGTGGTAACTTTCTGTACTCACTCGCGACGCAAAAAAAAGAGAACACCAGACACATCATTCGGCAGACGCCACCGTGCAGCAGGTGACGCGAACTGGCCAACCCACTTGCCGTAGTTTAAGAGAAAAAAAATTATCCAATAGTAACCTGTGCTGCATAGTCAGCTTGTGCAACGTCACGGCCACTGCACAAGAAAGAAAGTGATTATATAAAAGGCTCTGGCCCATTGAGTCCTATCAATTTCGCTACAGAAATATTCTTAGTTGAATCAAGGCGGTTTTAATCCAAAATCTCTGAATAGGTAAAAAAATTTCTTCTATTTTATGACTCACTATACAGACAAATAACATGTGATTTCTCACTATGTAAAACTTTGTTTCTTGGGCTACCCCCCCAATGTGCGTGTGAGCAATACATATTGGCAATCAAGATCATTATCATTACTATCGTCTTCATATTAATCTAATGAGTGCCACTGAAGGGGTGTCTTGGGCATAGTTCACCCAGCGAACGCATCGACTCCACAGCTCATGCACGTGAAGCGTTTTCGTACACTATTTGCATGAACAACACTACTTAATTGGCTCTTAAATAAAGACTTTTGCATGTGCCCATCACAGGCTCGATAATGAAGTCCTTAAAGTACTTATTATGCCCATATGAGAAGTTTGCCTTAGGAGTGCCTACCTTTCTTTGAGTGAGACTCAATACTTTTCAAGAATATTGGCCGTTTGACTGACTAAAGTGATAGAGGGTGAAGCGTATTGCTCATATCCATGACGCACGGTAACAATATTGTATTACTACAATATTCGTTTCAGAGAGGTCTTATTCGACAAAAGTCTTGTCTCAGATGTGGATGATGATGCACTCGAAGCGACCTCTCTCCACTTCACCAGGCGTTGGTACTCTTGAGACCGCTTACCTGAATTACCTACTGGAATGCTATACTGTGAATTGGGAATTTCGCATTGTTTTCCTCTTTTTGTTAAATACTTACAAGGTTGTTTTTATATTCTTGATATAGTTTGTACTTCTTAGTCCCTGCTTGGGCTCACACCTATGTCTGCAGTGTGCCTCAGATAAAAAACTCACAACGTTGCCGCAAAGGCGAAGCAATGAACGTAGTAGCAACAAGTTGGAAGGTCACGCGCTGATTGGCCAGCGCATCAAAGCGTGCCCCACGTCTTTCGCGCAAAAATGACGCAGGAAACGTACTTCAGTGCAGATAAACGCGAATAACGTCTCAGTTGTATTTTCGCTGTATCTGAAAAGCACGTCTTTTTCGCAAACGGAGACAATGCACTGATTTCAGTGACATTTGTGTGCCCCGTAACTACAAGAGAATCATTCCAGTGAAAGCCCAACTTCAGCCAAGACGCCCAATCCTCCATACCTCGAGATATGGGCGCGCTAGATAGCATCCACTCCCCACCTCTCCGCGCGCTAAACTTTGCGTGGGAGATAAGAGCACGCGCTCACTGCGCCATCTTGCTGATAATGCTGAAAACACAATACCCCCCCCCCCTCACCCTAAGATGCCCGTAAACAGTGGCGAGTGGTCGATATTCGCAAGTTCCGTAGACTGTCATGCCTCCCCGCTGCCGCCAGCATAATTTTTTCAGAGTATCGGAGTAGCGGCGGGGCAGCGGCGCTGATGGCATGTGCATGCACATAAGTCTTGGCTGGCGTTACGCCTTCATTAAAACGTTTCTGTGGTAGTTACCGGGTGCACAAAGGTTACTGCAACCATTGCACAGTCTCTGTTTGCGAAAATGGTGCGCTTTTCAGACACAGCGAAGCAACAACTGAGACGCTTATTTGCGTTCATCTGTATCTGTGAGTACGTTTCATGCGTCATTTGTGCGTGAGAAACGCGGGGCACGTTTCGATCTGCTTGCCATTTGGTGGTTGACCTTCTAATTTGTCGTAATCGTGTTCATTGCTTTGCCTTTGCAGCAAAGCTATGACCTTCTTGAATAATGTGTCAAAAATATCGACATTAGAATAACTTAGCAAAATGTTACATTGGTAAGTATCCGCTCAAAACTGAGGACGTGAAAGGCAATATAGGGTGTTAAAGCACTATTTGTGGTTTTGTGTGAGAAACCACGTAGCGATCGTGAGGCACAGCTTAGTGGAGGGCAACGTGCATGAACTTCGGACGCCATGACATGTGATATGTTTGGCATTCAGGACATCTTCGCTTTCATTGAGGCATTGTATCCGAGTTTCTGAAGCGTCTGGGTGGTGCATATTATGCAACTGCTAAAAGAGTGGAGCCATCGCGAAGCAAAAAAAAATACACTGCAGTGTAGGCGGCACATGTGTTTAGCGACTCCGATACTCTCTGTGGGTGCCACATTGAACTCTTCTGTGCGCCCGCTTTAGGCGACAAAACGTGCGAATAAATAGCTGGGCGGTTAACCGTTGAAGTAAGTGCTCCTCGACAGCTCAGTGGTTAACGCCTCGCATTCGCGACTAGGAGGTGCCACATTCGATTCCATGTTATGTAGTCTTCTTCTCGGTTATTATTTCTTTCTTGCGTTTACCTATATATAAACTTATGCATTTACAGCGACTGATGGCGACGTCGACGCCGACAAAAAGTCCAGCAGAGAATGTCCATATATTTGCTATTGCAATAAAAAGTAATATGAGAATAATGACTAAAAGCTGCGTGCAACGACGTCGCCAACCACTTCGTTATATATTGAGAGGAGTAGAAAAGATTAAGCGGAAAGACAGGGAGGTTAGTCACTTCTTAGAACGACTGGCTACCCTGTGCTGAGAAAAAGAGTGAGGGAAATAAAAGATGATAAAGGAGAAATGGTACAAAGAAAGAGAGAGAAAAAATATATAAAAAAGGGAAATGAGGGAGCGAAATCAAACATAATAAGACATTAAAATCTGCCTCTGAGGCAAATTGTCCGCAAAATGCGTAACAAATATTCTAAAGCCTTCTGGGCTAAGGATAGACTTAGCCAAGGACTGAGAATTTTTTGTTCCGACAAAGACTGGTCATCTACGCCATCTAGAGCTTCAGTAAGCTCTTGTCTTAGCGGGTTGAAATGTGTACACTCACAGAAAAGGTGGGCAACTGCTTATTCGCAGCTGCAGTAAGTGCTTGTAGGATAGCTGGTCATTCTAACAAGAGGAGTATGCGTTCATGAAGGCCACTTCAAGCAACAGGTGGCATAGAAGAGTCTTCTCGGCTCAATATATTCCTGAGGGAAGACGAAGCTGGAGATCGTGATTGAAGTTATGCAGGCACGCGTTTGTAAATTCCGTCGAGTTCCGTTACACCAGCGTGAATCGCTTGCAAGCGAACGAAATCTTATAGCTGCGTCGGATCTTGAGAACGGGATGACCGTGTATTGAGCACCGTCGTGTGCAGATCTGGCGGCCTCATCGGAGTAGTCGTTTCCATTGTAGTCAAGAGGAATGTCCACTACTGCAGCGACATCAAAACGTTGGCGCGAAGGGCGAGCTAAGGCTGCCTGGTTGCTGCTGCGACGTTGCCCGTATACTCGGCCCTCTCTTGCTGCTTCTCTACCAACGCTGCTACTGCTTTCGACCTTGCACATACATTATATTTTGCTGGAGGTGCGGGGTACTTCTCTTCCATTGATCTACGAAGAGCTACTGGCAAGTCCCTCCGGCACCTAAAGATCAGCCTAAGACGGCCTCTGTCACACCTAATGGCCTTTACAAATTCTGTGTCATGCCTTTTGGTCTTTGCGACGCGCCCGCAACATTCGAGCGGATGATGGACAAACTTCTGCGTAGCCTGAAGTGGAAAACATGCCTGTGCTACTTGAATGACGTAGTTATATTTTCACCAGATTTTTCAACGCATCTCCACAGGCTAGATGAAGTACTGCAGTGCCTAACTGACGCCGGGCTTCAGCTCAACCTGACGAAATGCCGCTTTAGCACAAATCAGCTCACTATCCTCGGCCATGTTGTCCCTAAAGACGCTATTCCTCCTGACACCGCCAAGCTTCGGGCAGTAGCAGAGTTCCCTAAACCTGCGTCTCTGGAAAATCTGCGAATTTTTCTTGGCTTCTGCTCCTATTTCCGCCGCTTCATTCAGAATTTTGCGATGATCACCGCACCCTTGACTGAACTTCTGCGCAGTGACTCGAAAAGTTACTCTTGGTCACCCGTTTGTGGCAATGCTTTCGAAAAGTTGCGCAACCTGTTAACCTAGCCACTAATCTTGCGTCGCTTTGATTAGACTGCTCCGACTGAGCTACACACCGATGCCAGTGGTGTTGGACTTGGCGCCGTGCTCGCGCAGCGCAAAACGATATTCGAGGAGTACGTAGTCGCATACGAGAGCCATACCCTCACTAAAGCGGAGAAAAACTATTCTGTGACAGAGAATGAGTGTCTGGCAATTATATGGGCTCTAGGTAAATTTAGACCGTATCTATATGGTCACCCCTTCGACGTAGTCACCGATCACCGTGCGCTTTGCTGGTTATCCACATTGAAAGACCCCCTCAGCCGTTTAGGTAATTGGGCTTTGCGGTTGCAAGAGCTCGACATGCGTGTTGTCTACAGGTCTGGCCGATGTCACACTGATGCCGACGCCCTATCACGTTCATCTGTGTCTTCCGAAAACTCTGCCTGTCTATCTGCCGTGGACGAAATGGTTGCGTTCCCAGAAAAATGCAACATGGTGTCTGAGCAACGTAAGGATGACTGGATCAGCACTCTTCTGCAATTCCTCTCACACCCGTCGACTTCTCCATCTTCTAGAACATTGCGCCGTCAAGCAGCTCACTTTGACGTCCGTGATGGCCTCCTTTATCGCAGGAATGACAAGTCCGACGGCCGAAAGTGGTTACTTGCCATACCTCGCCATCTTCGTGCTGCAATAGGTTCAGCTTTCCACACTGACTCTCAGTGCGCACATGTGAGCGTTTTCAAAACAAACGCTTGGCTTTCCTCCCGGTTTTATTGGTGAGGCATGTACACCTTTGTGCGCAAATGCATTCAGTGTTGCCCTCAGTGCCAACGACGCAAAGCTCCCCCTTATCACGCCTCTGGTCCGATCCAGCCAATGCCTAGCCCAGCCAGGCCTTTCGTCCCTGTTGTAATTGATCTCTATGGGCTTCTACCATTCATGGCTTCCGGAAACCGTTGGATCGTTGTCGCTGTCGACTACTTGACGCGATACGCGGAAACAGCCGTTTTGCCTGCTGCCACAGCACGCGACGTATCATCTTTTCTCCTGCGGAACGTCATTCTGCGTCACGACGCACCACGTGAACTTCTCAGCGACATAGGACGTGTATTCCTAAGTCGTAAACGAACTCCTTGCCGAATGCCGTATCATTCACCGGACTACCACCGCCTAGCATTCACAGCTTAACGGATTGACGGAAAGATTACACCGTACCCTACGGGACATGCTAAGTATGTTGCCTCGGACCACTCCGATTGGGACCTCATTCTGCCTTTTGTGACGTACACATATAACACTGCTCCACAGACGACTACGGGCTTTTCGCCATTTTTTCTGTTATATGGCCGAGACCCTTCCACCACACTAGATACTATTTTACTCAACCACCCCGATTCCTCCGAGTCTACGCCTATCTATGAAGCTGCCCGCCGCGCCGAGGAATGCCGTAAGCTCGCCCAGTCGTTTACAACCATCGACCAATGGAGACAAAAATCTCGACGTGACGATAACCAGCCGTACCCTAAATTTGTTCCGGACACTCTTGTGTGTCCCTACAGGCCTTTCCTCGAAGCTTGTTCTCAATATCAAGGGTCCTGCCGCATTGTCTCGCAGACTTCACCTGTTAACTAAATCGTCGAACCCGTTACGCCATCCATAGACCAGCACTTTCGGGGTCGTGAAACGGTTCACGAGCGGCTGAAACCTTATTACGATCCGCTCATACTCCGTTCTCCGTGAGTCGCCAGGATGGCTCCGTTTCAGATGGGGGACGAAATGTAGTGAAGAGGAATACCCACTACTACAGCGACATCGACACGTTGGCACGAGGCGCGAGCTAAGGCTGCCTGGTTGCTGCTGCGACGCTGCCCGTATACTCGGCCTACTCTTGTTGCTTCTGTACCGACGCTGCTACCGCTTTTGACCATGCATTTACAACATACCATATATACCACAATACCGTAACGACTGATACGCTATGCTGCGTTGCTTCTCAATTGCTTGGTGAGAAAGAAGCCTTATTTCAGCTACTAACTCTTCATCAGGTTAATGAGGAAATGTCGACATGAGACATTGCAAAGCTGCCTTCGAAACCGAGAAGATAGACTAAGTTTCCGAATATTCTGCAACTATAAACTTCTGAACTGCCCGTATGGTGGCGAGTTCTGCAGCTTTCGACTACGTGAATAGCGATGTCATGAATTTATTTGTGATACACTTCACGGTAATAAATACCGCCCCTACTGAGCCCATTGAAGGCACAGAGCCGCGCATGTAAATGTGAAAGCGTGCAGGAAGAGTAATGCGACCTGTTTCAGGGCTAGATCTGACGACTTTTTCTTATTTTGTTTGCCAGGAATAGTAACAAGGGCTTTGAGTGGGTGTAGGCACCACAATAGTAAAGGCAGCCATGCTGCACGTGGGAAGTGCAATAGAAGCATGGCGCAATGCTGAGCTACAGTTGCGCTGAACGCTGACTAGGCTTAGAAGTTCTTCAGTGAGGCCAAGTGATGTGATGAAATCAGAGCAAAATATATTTAGTGCATTCTCAAAGTGTCCACGTCGATGTAAGTGTTGACTGGATAAGTGCAATGGTGACTGTCACTGCTGTAGATGCGCATCTCGGAAGACAAAGGCATATTCGCAGTGCTTGTGATTAGGTAAACTGGAGGACGCGCAAGTTTGTTCTTTGGATCCCGAGAAGCACGGGTAAGCTGTAGCGCATAAAACCAAGAAACAGAAACAGTGCAGTGTTGAAATATCGCTGGTACCGATGCACCACACGTTTTTCCAGCAACAAACATCAGTGCGTGGGTGATCATTGTGAGTTTCGTTTTCATGTAGGTGATATGAGGGCTCCAGGGGGGGTCGCGATCAACCATGACTCCGAGGAATCGATGAGTCTTCACGTTGTTGATCGTGTGTTAATTGATGTTAGTAACATAGGGTCCCATCGAATTATGCGTGAATGCTATAAGCGAGCATTTCTCTGATGACAGTTTGAGTCCCCGTTCTTTAGGTACTTTGTTAAAAGTGTAGCCGCTACTAGAAGCCGGGCATGCAAATGAAGGCGTGTTGTGTCTGACGCCCAGATGCAGATGTCATCTGCATATAATGATAGATGGACGGATCTGAAAGTGCGTCAACCAGGCCGAAGAGCGCTAGATTGCAAAGTGTGGGGCTAAGCACACCACCTTAGGGGCATACCACGACGGATGCAATGATGCGTTGCTGTACCATTCTCCTTCTGTACAAAAAAAGTTCTGCCCTTCAAATAGTTGTTGATCCATCGGAAATTATTATTTGAGGATTAAAGGTGTTCAAAGGCATTTTTTGTGGAAAAATATATATACATGAATCCTGAATATATATCCTGGTGGCTAAAGGAAAAATGAAATAAAATTGACCCCCTATTAAAAAAAGTCCACTATAGGAATGGTAGAATCCACCACCCACCATGTTGGTGGTTATGGTGCCGGAAATATTAGTGGCGCATGGCGGATGGTGACACATGGTGGATGATGGAGTGCTGGTAATGCTGGAGCGCGAAACAGCGTCAGAACCATCGTGACGAGCTGCCACTAAAAATGAGAAGAAATATTGTATAAAAGACAATGCAAAAAGCACCTCTGAAAAAACTTGACGACAAAGATTCCAACGTGCAACCACAGCATCTTCAGCCGAACATGCTAACCACTGCACCTTGCTGATTTGGGGGAAGTTTGTTGCTAAGTCATGAGTGAACTTACGATTTACTGTTCACCTTCAGTTTTTTGTTGTTCACTCCAGATCGACGAGATGTACACGTCGTACTGAAACTGACACATTCAATAAACACAAACAACTGCTGCCTTGAACGATTTACACTGCGATAATGGCAGCAGCGCTATGTTTCTATTACAATTACCAACCGCAAAAAAAAACCCAAGTGGACTGAGGCCCAGGTACAGTTTACTGATGATTACTGTGAAGTTTATTATCCGCTTCACACTCGTACTAAAGGGTGGCATCTACTCCAGCTTTAGGATGCTTTTAGGCTCATTTGATAGATAAGCCCACACAAGTGATAGAGTAATGCGATGTTTTTCGCACAACGTACAGCGCATTCGTGCCAGCGCAGTGCTGTGGCTCTATCGTTGGCAACAATCATAACAGCTTGCCCGGAACGAATGCAGGTTGCAGGAATTATTCGGTTATTGTATTGGTTTAGTAAGTATACGATTGGACAAGTCTGTGTTCTCGCATAAAAGTCAGAGAAGTGCCGGCGAGTGCGACCAGTGGCTGTCGCTGACGGAAGGCGTACGCTTCTAGAGGTGCTGGCACCCCGTCGCTTCGATGTTTGTCACTTTTTCCGCGGACACTGCAAACAAAAATGCCTTATTTAGGGTAAATGATGCCACAGTTCTGCTGTACCGGGGTTCTTACTCATGGAAATTGTGTATTCTGAAACCCAGAAGCGCCGATAGCACTTCTACGGGCTTGGTCGGTCGACCGAACCTTTGGTGAAAACCATAGTGGCAGAACAGAGGGTGAAACTCAAACTTGCTGGGACTCGTCTCGACCTAAGCCGAAGGTAGAAGTTTATGCATTTTCGCATCGCACGCACTTCGTTAACTTAAAAGTACGGTTCAAGTAATTAGGTTTGCAAGAATCGCCTGAGGGGCGTTTCTAGCTTGGCGACATCAAGCGACCGCTGTATTCTGGTCTACCGTTGAAAGAGATAATTGTGAACTGGAGATCATTTATTTCTCGACAGCTGTGTGGCGAGGAACACATTTACTGTCACTGTTCACAGTGACGCCTCTGGTCTTTTACACATTACAACAAAACACCACATCGCGTATGTGAAACTGATGTATACGTGTATGACATTTAAACATTCAAAGCCATATTCTACGCTCCACAAAAATTGAAGCGTTGTTGAAACCACACAAAAAAACGCGCTGGAAAGCATAATGAGCGGCGTTGGTTTCTTTCGACCACAAACATATTTATCTGCGCAGTGCAGAGTGAAAAATACGAATAATTAGGTGATTTCACATACTTTTGTCTGCTTTTTCATCATGTCACCGTCATTCACCAAGTTTCCATCATACCACCGCCATCCAGCTTGTTAACCAAACCATCCACCAAACACGTTTTGAATCACCCCCGTTAGCCGGCACTTTCTACCGTCGCCACCATTGGCTTGCCGGCACTTTCTACCATCGCCACCATTGGCTTGCCACCGCCACCACCATCTGCCAGCATTTTCTCCATGCGGTCATCAGCCGGCATTTTTCGCTGACACTACCATTGCTCTCCACCACCACCCCCAACTGCCAACATTTTTTCCACTCTCACTGTCATCAACCATTATGACCACTACAGTTTCCACCATATTCAATACCATTTCTACTACATCCAGAATTATTTCCACCATATCCACCAACGATACCAGCTTCCACCAACCCAGGATTTTCAACAGAGCCCTAGTTTTTTATGGCCCTGCCGCGATGGTCTAGTGGCTAGGGTACTCGACGGCTGAACCACAGGTCGTGGGACCCAATTACGGCTGCGGCAGCTGCATCTTGGATGAAGGTGAAAATGCTTTAGGCCCGTGTTCTCAGATTCAGATGCGCGTAAAGAACCCCAGCTGGTCGCAATTTTCGGAGCCTTCCTCTACCACGTCTCTCATAATCATATTGTCGTTTTGGGTCGTTAAAGCCCACATATTAATCGAAAAATCGTTGTTTTACGAACTTTGGAAGTTTCAGCTTGCAGTATAGTGTCTCAAGCTCTTTTGTGTCTGGTATATTGTGTCGCACTACTCCACAATTTTTTCGTGGGGACACAGCATCTAAGTGTCCATGCCGTGTTTTTAAAAACGGTAAAAACAGCCGACGATTTCAAGAAGAGTGGAGGGGGGAAGTTTCTGATTGCACGTCACAAACTGATGTTCTTTCTTCCAATTTTACTATTCCTAATTCAGAGTAGAATCGAGGGTGCTCGTCGAAATCCCATACGTCAGAGGCATATCGCTACTTGTTATTACTGCTTGAGACTCCATGCTTCACGTATTAGAAACTATGTAAATATTTATGTAGTAAATAAAATATTTTACAGCCTGACGCTTCCTCTCCAACAGGCATTTATGTGTTCTCTATACGTAAAGGACACTAAAAAAACCAACTAGTTTATTATTGATTGAAAATGAACAGGTGACCACATCACCTTAACGGCCACCACACTATCAAGACCCACTTGCTTGTGAAGTTTAAAAGAAGGGTTTAACGGCAAACATCCTCGTAAAGACTACGTATTCCTTCAGCCTTTACACGAAACTCATTCCTGAGTTCATCAATGCAACGTTTTCATAATTTCTAGCTGGATGCATGGCAGCTGTCACTGGTTGAAATGGTGCTGCCACAACCATTCAGCCTGAGACAATGCGACCCATCGGAAGTATAGGGTGTTTTAAACTTGAGAATTTTTTGTTAGCCGTTTGAATGCACTTTACCACACAAGAACTGAAAAAGCAACACAGGCGTTATAGCAAGCACGTTACATATTTGTCCCCTTGTAGAGGGTACATTACCAGCTTCTAAGCCCGTATAAACGGAAGGCCAAATATACAAACAGCTTCGCTAAGGGAATTTAGGAATTTCCCATCGAGACATTTAATAAAACTCAAACGAAACTGACAACTGGCAAATATATTGGTTTAAGTGCTGTTAGATAAAAAACCAATGCGAAATAAAAGCCCGTAAAAGACACTGGTATTGTTGCTATCGCGACGAGGTGACGTAATGGTAGGGACTCGCTGGCTCCACCACTGCTAAACCTTTTTGTGCGACCATTGTGTGCCCTCCTTTTCGCGATACCCTAGCGGATATACCTCCGCTTCACGAGGATAATCTTTCTCAAGGTAGAACTTGAACAGTTTCATTTTTAGTAAGACATATTGAAGAATCTAGAAAGTTTTATTTCTATGCCATGGATTAGGCAAACTGCCGTTCCCACGAGAAACTCACTGCGAAAATCTTGACGCAAGACAAAATCTCGATGGGAACCGACAGATTGAAAAACGTAGTGGCATAATCAGTGTGAGTAGTGGAAGTGCCTCAGACAGGCTGGCCGACGTTTCAACCGGAGGACCTATCTTTGTTAAAGGCGCCTTGTCATCCTTGGCGTGTTAGCGTTAACGGGGTTAGTTAGTATTGACGTTGTAGCATAGCACTAGTGTCGGCCGACCGGCTAGAAATACCCACCCGGCTGGTATCTGGCACCCAGGTTGACGCCATCGCTCTAACTCGAAGAGCGTGGGTCATAGAACGCAACTTCCCCACTATTCGAGCAAAAATAAGCGAGATGACAAGCGTCGGTGGCTCGTGGCGCGAAGAGGATAGGATGTTCCGCAGCTTCTAGCTGGCTGGACGCCACTGCCGCTGCTCTTATTCGGCAGCTCGCATCCTCCTGTACGTCTCGTCGTTTCATTTAACCTGCGACGACGGCACGTCTATACGTCGGACGCCGTCACGTCGCTAGAATCAGTGACGATGAAAACACGGACAAGCGACCATCGAGCTGAACAGCCATGTTCCAGCCGGTGCAAGCCTGGCAGTTTTGATTCGACCCGCCACTCCCGCAATTTCGGACCTCTCGCCTAGAGTCATTGTTTGAGAAGTTTGCGGTGGCCTTGTGTCATAACAGCATCTGGATCCAAGAGTTCTTGTACGTGGTATTGGAATATCACCTTCCACATGACCTAAAACATCCCCTCACCTACTTCTTCTGAAGCCCTCGCCCGTACGATGACCTCCGAGAAGCTGTGCTCATATTTTACGGCATCAAACGTGATACTCCTCCCAAATGCGAAACAACTGTACCAGGCTCATCACCTTCTAGGACACCTTCCACACCGCAGGCAGTCCAGACCATTCCTCGGCCGACACTAACTGGCCAAACAGATAACGCAGACCAACCTTCCATGCCAATCAACCTGTCGTTCCAGAGCCCTGCAGCCCCGGAGTCGATGGTTGTGGCCTCTGACGTGCCGGATATTTCACCCCTCTCAATCATGGATTCGACGCTACCCCCCCTTCTCCGCGTACCAGCGGATTCACTGAAGAAACATACTCTGCTGGACTGCTTGCGTTAAGTGTTTCGACGACCTCAGCCGCGCCAGCTCATCCGACTCCAGAGCCCACCCCTGTCCCAACATGTGTCGAAGCCTGTAATACGACACCCACCATCGAGTCAGAGCCCGCTGTCACGCCTCATGCCATCGGTTTTTCCAAACACTCGTGCCGACTGCTGAAACACTCGTAAGCAGTCAGCCCGACGACGAGTTCTCCTCCTATTCCGTACGCCTTCCACCCTGACGACCTACGGACTTCCCTATGTACACTTACAGTAACGCACCTGTTCATAGTGTTTATTTGTTTTGTCCGACTTCTTCACTCATACTTTTATCGCGTAATGCTAGTGTCGGCCAGCCGGCTAGAGAAAAAGCACGAGCGCGGGGGGCTCGTGGCGGAAGGAGGCTAGAATGTTTGCGGGCTTCTAGCTGGCTGGATGCCACGGCTGCTGCTCTACTTCGGCAGCTCGCTTCCTCAAGCACGTGGCGTCCTTTCATTTAACCTGCGACGATGGCGCATCTACGTCGTAACACCGTCACGTCTCTAGAACGTAATCTCCTGGTGGTGGCACGTGTCACAGTTGGATATTACCTTCTGAAAATAAAGGAAAACTCGCTTCATTTCTAGCTAAGTAAGGGGTAGTGATTAAAAATGTTTCCGGAGAGGGGAAGGGAAAGCGAGCAGGAAAAAATAAACACGCAAAGTAGGAGTGGTGTGCTACAAATGAACGTGTGCTCTAGACATTAAAAAGGAAATAGATTTAAAGTTCGAGACCTGCACACAATCGCTGTATCCGGCTACCACAAAGGGTTACTGACGATAGCGGCATATGTCTGTTCCGGAACACCTATGAGTGGGACGCATAACAAGAAAGCGGTTACAAAAAGGAGTCAGAAGCAGGTGGTGTACTTTTAAATGCCATCATGCCAAAGGGAATCGATACCGGATGGGGTTGGAAGAGCACATCTTTAATAGGGAAGGTCATTGGTGAAATTATGCTTTCGATATCCTCGTAGGTGGTCTACTCAGCGAGATTGCCTCAAGAATTTAGTTGCACAATTGTTGAGAAAAAGGCAATTGAGATGGAAAAGGAAACGAGCAACGACTATAAAACCACATAAAGAGAAAAAAGGGAATGAAAAGGCAAAGTGGGGGTAGGTGGGGCGTTAGTGTTAAAAGACGAGAAAAGGAAAAAGAAGAAGAAAATAATAAAAAGAGGGAAAATGAGAAGCGTAGTATTTTATGGGTTTGCAATGACCTTAGCGTTGCGCGGCAGGAATGATTTTGGAAGCGAGGAAAGAAAAAAGAAAGCAGTGGTAGAAAGGTTCTGGAAAAAAACTTAGTTCTATATAGACTTAAGCATATCAATATATATAATTGAAAAATTAAAAGCGAATAATATAGCACCATATCTAGGCTAGAACCAATTTTATGTAATACCGGTTATGTCTATTTCAAGGTTGAATGTATCTTGTCTCTTTTTAAGTTTGCCGCAATTTTGATATGACATTCAGTGATTCCAAACTGCCGCGTGCTACATTGATTACTGATGGGTGTAGGGAGTTAAATATGTGTATCAATGAGATTTTAAGTATTTCGTTTTTCGTGGTGACCGAACATTAGCTTGTATAGCGCAAAGATTCGCTTGTTTGATATTGTGGTCGTGTTGGTTGAAAGGACCGGCTACGGCTTTTAATAAATTGTGCCTTATGTCTGCACGGCAGCTGTTCAGTCTTACGTGAATTCGCTGTCCTGATTCGCTATATAATATTTTCTGCAGGTGGCACACCTAAGACAGTATATTAGGTAGTTTGAAGTGCAGGTGAAGCTCGATGTCATTTTGAGAATGTAATTAAAGGCTGTGTTTTTTACGTTGGTAGCCGGCTGTATATGTTCGAAGCTGGAGCATCTGGGCTGGCCACAGGAACCAGACGCTGCCCTACTCTTTGCTTTTAGTTTTGCGCGAGCAAGAATGTCTTTGAAGTTAGCGTTTTTTTCCGAACCACCTAAGGTCGCATACAGATGCAAAGCGCAATTTACCAAAATACATGGCCAGTCACTTCAACGAATAGAACAACAATTTCGACCAAGCAAAGCGTCAAGTTCTACTTACTTATTTCCGGTCACCACAAGAGAGGAAATACATAGAATCATATTTGAAACATGAATATATGTGCCTACACTCATCAGGAACCACTGTAGCACGTGGTAATTCGGAATCGCTGAAAGCCATAGCATATAAGCGGCAATATTTACTGGAACGAGATACGCTCAAACTTCAAACAGAAAAAAACAAGCCGATATTACATAACCCATATAACATAAATAGCTCCCAGCCTGAATATGCTAATAATGTTCGCTTTCAATTTTTCAATAATAATTATAGATATGCTTATGTCTATATACAACTACGAAGTTTCTATTTTCTAGAACCTTTCAACTACTGCTTTCCTCTTTCCTCGCTTCTAAAACTACTCCGGCCGCACATCATTAAGGTCATTGCCAACCCAAAAAGCTCTCTAAGTATCTCTTTTTTCTTTCTTTCTCCCGTTTTTTCTTATTTTTTTCTCGTCTGTTAACCATAAAGTCCTACCTACCCCACCCTGCCTTTTCTTTCCTTTTCTATTTTTCTTTTTTGTAGTTCTCTCGTCGTTGCTCATTTTTTGCTCTTTCAATTTTCCATATTCTCAGCGAACATGCCGCCAAATTCTTTAGGCAATCCCGCTGAGTGGGCCAGTTGCGAGGATACCGAAAGAATAATTTTGCCAATGACCCTCTTCATTAAACACGTGCTCTTCCAAACCAATCCGGTATCACTTTCCTACGATATCTTGGCATTTAACCGCAAGCTTCTCCCCCCTTTCTGTAACCGCTTTCTTGTTATGCGTCCCGCTGATAGGTGTTTGGCAAAAGGCGTAAGCCGCTATCGACGGAAACCCTTTGTGGTAGCCGGACACGGCATCCGTCTGCAGGCTTCAAACTTTCGAGCTCTTTCCGTTTTTAATGTCTATGGGGGACAGCGCTTTGCGGTACACCGCTCCTACTTTGCTCTTTTTTCCCTCCCTTTCCCCCCTCCGCGAACAATTTGAATCACTACCACCCAACTTGGAATAAAGCGAGAACTTCTCTCTTCTGTTTTATAGTTTTTGTTTCCTTTTCAGACAGCAATTGCCAACAGGGACACGGGCCACCACCAGGAGGTGACGTCACTACTAACTCTCTAAAGCTAACACGCCAAGAATGACAAAGCACCATCGACACAGATAGGTCCTCCTGTCTAAACGTCGGGCAGCCAATCTGAGGCACTTCCACTGTTCACCCTCATTATCCCACTGATGCAAGACAGCAAAACGTTTCTTCTTCTCACTGCGTACTTTAAGACGGTGGTATAAAGTTCTAACTTTATTTATTATAAGGTTCTAACTTAATTACATCTACACTAATACTTCGGGGCTAATATAGGTGCACCGAGTGATTCTTTATGATGGCCACATGCTTTCTATTTACTCACTGCGTTACAGTTTGCCATGAAAGTTACGTCACACTCTGCAAAGTATATAGCTGATTCGACAGAAGGGCGCTTTCTCCAAGACTTCGCACGAATCTATCTCTCATAAACAATCAATTACAAGATCAAAAATTAAAATTATAAGACAGCACACACAATGATGTCATAAATGCTCGGAACTCCGTGTAGTAGAACCTTATGAGGAATATTCAAGTTTACCAGACATTAGATAGTCTAAAACCAATACTTTTCTGAGATGCTGGGGCGAATTTCGCCACGTCACAAAAGGTATGAGAACTTGAGGTGCAAGCAGTAGAAATGCCAACAATTGGAAAACAAAGTCTACGAACGAAAAAAACCTTTTTTTGATGGCACACTTGACTAGTCACATGGCCACCTTATTAATTAAACATGCTTCACGTCACTGAAAAGACGACTGATTTCACACGTCCTGTCCTCCCATAGGTGGATGTTCGCGAATAATGAGCTAAAATCAAATTCAATTTACTAGGTGGCCAGGTAACGTGATACTTATAAGCGTTCGATGATGCAGCATGACACGATGTGACAAGATTAAAAACTTCCGTTCTAAACTCAAAGTAAACTTTACCCGAATAATTTCGAGGAAACATAGGACTGAAATTATCACGAGAAAGTCATTAAACGTGGACATGGCGACTGTGCAAGTACGTGAGAAAAACGGACACCAGAGCTGTAGTGAAATTCTAGGATGAGCCAGTCGAGATAATTTGCTGGTCTTCATACTGGCAAAAACCGGTTACTGGCAAAAACGCTGCCTGCAGACAAGCGGATGCATTCCATAAAAATAACCTTGATGCAGGCGGAGTCCTCGTAACTGAATGAATCACTCGTTAAAAACTTAACCTTATGAAACATTTGTGACGTTTTGCAGATCAATGCCACGGCATGACTATGCGGTGATAGTTTTGCTGTATCTGAGCAGAAACGCTTTTTTACTTTGTACGTTCCTCGGTAGCCGAAGCACATGAATGAAATACATCTTTAGCATTGCCACAAAAACCTTTTTTATTTTTCATATGACAGAGCATGGGCACTGTTGGCAGAAGTAGAGGTAAGATTTTTATATATCTTTGGGAGCATTGTTGATGCTGTTTTCGACATTCGTTTGTAGTTTGAGACAAGCAAAAACCGTGTGTAAGCAACTAAACCACAAACCAAGCGATCGCACGTTATGTAGGCGTGCAAAGGCGGCTGTTGATGGGTGTTTGTCGTGACGTCACCAAGACCTTTCGCAGGTGGCCCCACTCCAACTCCTCACGGCTAATAGTAACTCATTCAAGGCAGCTTTTTATAAGCTTATCAGTAGTTCTAATTTTTCTAGTGTTCGTATGCGAAAAAATTCCTACGTTGTGCATCGTGGTGGAGAAGCCTCGAAGTTAAATTATGCAGTTATCAAATGGCTGCCTCTAATCTTATACTTTCATGCGCACCACAATTATTGCTCAAAAATTTAGTATCTGTATTATCACCCATCACCTCTCTATTCTGCCCGCCGGTCGTGGTATCGAAGCCCGGCCACGGCGGCCATATTTTCGATGGATGCGAAAGTGCTTGATGCCCGTGTACTTAAATAAAGTGCACGCTAAGGAACCCGAGGTAATATAAATTTACAAAGCCTTCATATTCATATCTAGGCATCCCTCACCATCCTATCGTAGTTTTAGAATAGTGAAAACCAAACAATATTATTATTATTAAATTATATATATTAATGATATTAGGTCTATTTATTATTATCTTAGTTCTATGAGGTTTACAAGGTAAAAAAATTTGTCCCGTATCTGCATGCAAATGTGATCGAAAGAAGATAGTTTTGCGTGTGGAGAGACTGAACAAAACATTTAATTGATGTTCTGCGCCAGAAAACCGGCTCATGGTATTCTGGCGGTGCTGCGTTAGGGTGCCTCGGGCGTCCAGCGGAGGTGAACAAGCGCATCAAATCACGTCAAACGTCAGACATGAGCGCCATCTGGCAGTTTTCTTGGAAAACGAAGCGCGCGGCTTGGAGACGAGCGTAGTAAAAGACGCGCACACAGAATATATACGTGTTGTTACGGTGCCTCAGATATGCGCAATGAAGTCTTTGTAATAGACAATCGCATAAGTATGAACGCTGAACCTTGAGCGACGTTGGTGGGCGCCGCGGATGGGGTCGGGCCGTTCGGGGTATCGGCCGGCGCCGTTAAAGATGACAAACAGACCGATGTACAGACAGACAGGACGGAAATTTTAAAGACGATAGTCTTTCTCGGAGACATTCGACGCAAAAACTTTGGTCTGTTTGTCTGTCTGTTCAATTGTCTGTCTGTCCACCATTACCCCGAACCGGGTACTTTAAACAGCACCAGCCCGAACGGCCGACCACATCCGCAGCTCCCACCATTGTTGCTCAAGTAACGGCGTTCACACTTGTGCGATTGTCAATTAAAAAGCAGTTATTGCCCATAACTGAGGTGCAATACAACATGTATATATTTCCATGTTACTCTTTTACTAGAAAAGGCATATATAAGTAATTCTAAGGACCGTAGCGCCCAATACGCTGCGCTGACCATGCAACGCTTGCACGGAATAGCGAGTGTTTCTAACGTTTTCCTAAGAAGGCCCCTACCCGTCGCTTTGCGTTCTACACCTAATCACCTCTGAGAGGGGCGCGCACGCCCGTCTCAGGGCAATCCGCTTGTTTAAAAAAAACTGCCAGATGGCGCTCATCTCTAACGTGTGACGTGACTTGATGCGCTCGTTCGCCTCCGCTGCACGCTCGAGGCACTCTAACACAGCACCTCCGGAATACCATTCACCAATTGTCTTGCTCACAACATCAAATAAATATCTTGTTCAATTTCTGCACAGACAAAACTATCGTCTTTAGACGACATTTGCAGATTACATGCAGATATGGGGCCATTTTTTGCGTCGAAGGCCCCCAAGAAAGATTGTTGTCTTTATGAATGCCCCACCTCTCCGAAGGGAGTTGTGACGAAATGCGAATGCATTTTTGGGCCGAGAGAGGGTACTATTGCCGTCAGGCATTCGCCTTCACTGATTTCTGGCATCACCTTGAGAGGCACCCAGCCAGCGAACGGTCGAGAGTGAGGCACGCGCTTCACTCCATCGAATGGGAGGGTCGTGCGCAGGGAGTAGATAAAGCAAATGATGAGAGAACCAGTCACTGCACCTGTCATTGAACCTGACGGCCTTATTGTCGGCGTCTTACCAATGCAAACGATGCACAAACGCTACAAATGCGTTTAAAACGCACTGCATTGAGGTGGTGGCAAGTTACGTTCAAGTCAAGGAGGTAGGAGCTACGGTGGCTAGGGGCCAGGATAAGCGTGAGCGCCCGCAGCTGTTGCTGTGGGAGAGGGCGATAAACAGATCCCAGCTGGGCGCTTCAGATAATACAAACGCTGAGAAGTGTTGGTGCCTTCGCGGCTGGAGTGAATGTTATTGAGTTGATGCGCATGCATCCGCAGTCCACGCATGCCCACCATGTCACCATGTGTAAGCACGAACATTGCTCGCCTTCACCTACAACTGTTTGCAGCAAGTGCGGTGTATGTGATCCTTCATAGTAGGTCACATATAAATATCACATTTCCATGATTACAAACTACAACCATGACAATATGCATTGTCCCGAAACCACCATATAATAATGAGGGGCTTCATAGTGGAGGGCTCCGGAAATTTCGACCACTCTCGGTTCTTCAACTTACACACTAATCTGACGACACGAGCCTACAGCATTTCTGCCGCCATAGAAAATGCAGCCGCCGCCACAAGGACTTAGGTCCCGTGACCTGTGAGTCAGCAGCCGAGTACCTTGGCCACCAGACCACCGCGTCCGGGCAGAAATAAACTAGAACCAGTGGCCTTCGTAGCAATAAACCCCAGGTGGTCTAAATTTCCGGAGCCCTCCACTACGGCGTCTCTCATAATCATATAGTGGTTTTGGGACGTTAAACCCCGCATATCAATCAATCAATTCGTAGCAATAAAAAAACAGGTACGAAAAATTTGTTGTCACTACTTTTTGTTACCACAGCCCTTCACTCGGTCATGTAAGCCTTGGAATATTTAATAAAAAAGGTTCCTTTTCTTCTAGTGTATCGGTGAACACATCAACAGTTTCATGGTGCACAAGTAAAATGTTCGAAGTCACGGGAGAGTGATAATATTTTAGCAATGTCCCAAAAGATATCATGTGCATTTAAATTGTAATATGTCGTTTTGAACTTCAGGTGGAAGTCATTCCTTCTATTTATCCGTGATGCCTCTGTTCATACTTTATTATTTATATTTGAGCTTTAAGTTATAAGCGATAGCCGAACCTCCACTAGCATATTAGTTCGCGAACAATCTTCCCCTGTTACTTAGTTTTCAAGAGAAAACAGATTTTTGCTTGTAACGCATTTAAGCTACGTCCATGTGTAAAAAAAGATTGAACATGCGCACATCAAACCACTTTGATGCTTAGCTTTAGCTTAACTTGATGTCTAGGCTGACATATCGCTTACCGCAGAGGCACTGTAGGCCACCGTTGCTGTTTAAAAAAATGCCCTTGTGGTTACCACTTGGGCATTCACTTACACAATCATGGTCATCTGAAAGTGACACGTTTTCAGTTAGAAAAAAGAACAAATGAGAGAGAGAAAGAGATAAAGATGCAAGGAAAGGCAGGGAGGTCAACCAGACGCACATCCGGTTCGCTACCCTGCACTGAGGAAGGGATGAAGGAGAGAAAGAGGTTGCAGAGAGGTAAGAAGGCACACACAATCACGAGCACACTCAGGGGAGCACACACAGTCTACAGGCGGTCGCTCAGGTTTGTTGAATTTAAGTAAAGTAGGAAGCGCTTTAGTTGCTTTCTGCGCAACTGAGAACAAAATAAAGGGACCCTATAAGCGTTTAGGAGCTTTGTCTTTAGGAGTTGAATGCGATAGCAACATACGGTTTCTATTGCGCACTTCTAACACTTATTGCATGAAATCTCTTGGAACTGCTTATGCAACCACAATGTATCTCTAAGGATGCAGTAGGCGTATGCCTTTTGTAGGGCCTGACTGGCTTTAAACAATGAAGTCAGTACAATAATCTCGTGTTCTGACGCCCGATGCTAATTTTCGCTTGTACCACGCATTATTACGGCAATATTTCTTGTATTGTAAAGTTTGTATACAATATGGGGGTGTTTGCAAAGTATGAAAGTTATTTTCACCGTGATTCCAAGTAGATGAAGTTATTTTCTCTGTATCCTCAAGCAAAGGTGTCATTGTATGATGTAAGACCCGCTTGCCACGCAAGCGACAAGGACTTCAATCCGCACTCAGATCCATTTTTATTATTTACTTTGTTGGCATAGTTTTCAATTTTCACTGACGCAAAAATATTGATTTTTCACTCACGACCAACGACGTTGACTCTCACACTGATACCGTAGCCGAAACTTCAGCAACATGAGTTTTTTAGCACTCTCACGTTAAAACTCGACCAGTGCATTTCTTAGCTGTAGTGATACTGTTGAAGAACTCTGCTAACATTCTGCAGCATTATGTCTTCAAGCAACCGAGTTTACATACTTAACGATAGAAACAACACCTTAACACCAGTGATTCAAATTTTGTCATCAGTTATCAAAACCAAAGTTCATTTGCATATGCACAGGTTTAAGCATTCCCGTAGTAAAACTAATAATTTATTAGGACTTAGAAATAAAAACGGCTTCACCACCTTTACCTGCAAAAAACGCTGAAAACGAAGCTTTTGACACAGGAATTTTTTTTTTAAAAAAGTGATGTGGCGTTGAAGACCATGTGAATAGTTGCTGTATTTGCGACGAGCTGAAATTGATTGTGAAATGTTAGGTATAAATTCCCCCCATGCTTATTTTCTCTGCCTTTATTTGCACATATAGCTTCAGTGCTAAGAAGGCATGTGATTTTGTCATAATGCTGAAAAAAATGGGAAAAATGTTAACTAATAGTCAACTGTGCCAGTAAAAGTATAACGAATGTTAGTGCATGGTAGTAATTATTTGTAATGTAACTTTGACAAAAGGAAAGTGGGAGAAAAGGCAAGTTTCCACTGACAGAAACCTCAACTTGCGATCTTAGATAAAGACGTCCGACGCTATACCAACTGAGCTACAGCAATCACAATTCCCTGTGCACCTTACGGATTCTGTATATGAACATTAAAAACCTGGGAGTGTCAGTTAGCGCCGCAATTAGCCATGATGGTGAGCAGTCCCAAAAACACTCAGTCAACATGGAGTTGCTGAAACATATAGAAAATTGACTTCTCGGCAAATATAAAGCAATTGTTGCGACAAAAAGAAAATGGGCTGGTATACAGTGAACTCTTGCTTGTAGGAAGATTGGTTTAAGAAATACTTCAGAAAACGACTTTTTGGAAAATCAACGGTAGCCTTTCGATGCGTGCTGTGCAACTATCTTTAAGTTAAACGAGCTTCTGAATAGTCAATATTCAGGCTGAACTAACTTGATTGGAGGACCCAGGCTCAATTTCAAGATCACTTCAATGAAGCGTTTTGCGTTCCAGCATTGGCGTAGGTGACAGGTATCACCCCCAGTTCACCCATATGCAACACCGCTATTGCAGGCGGCGGCTCCGAGGCGAAGTGGTAGTGCAGGAGACGGCAGTGATGTAGGAGTTGTAACGGCTCAGGCTGATGTAAATTCTGTATCTTCAGCTGAGGCTGAAGGATATATTGATAGGTAAATGGGGTTCAATGTCTAAAAACCACTATATGTATATGAGAGATTCTGTAAAGAAGGGCTCCGGAAATTTCAACCACCTGGTGTCCTTTAGCTGTTTCCATCAATGTGGTTATACCTCAAGTAACCAGCACTTCTTCATTGTTTTTTTTTTCTTGAAACACTTCAGCACCTCGTGTCGGAATTGATATGACGCATATTTGAGGCATTCGGTAATCTGAAAGATATGATGCTGTTTCGTTTGGACTTCAACGTGACATTTGGCGTTTTCTTTCTTCTGTCTCTCTTCGTCCTGAAGCTGCGCTAGTAGGTTGTTTGTGAGATATTTTATAGGCATATAAATAGTTGCTGTTTCTACTAAGTTGATTGTGGAAGAAAGTATGTTGTATCAGTAGCTCACCCTAAGGACTACATAAATGCAGAGCTGCAATTTCACCGAAAGTGGCGAGTAGATCTTCGCTGTGTCGTGGTCACCCCAGGTGAGCACCTCGTAACTTTTGAATTATAATTGCCAATTTTTGTTTCGTGTGAAAAACTAGTTTTATGCAAATTATTGTGCGATTTCACTATTAGGACGCTGTTTCTCGCTAAAAAACTGAGTTCTGTGCATGAAAGAGTTGATGGGCACTCAAATTTGTGCACGCGGGCCTACAGTATTACCACCTCTATCGAAATTGCAGCCGCTGCACCCTGGTTCCCACCCCGCCACCTGCGCCTCAGAAGCCGAGTACCTTAGCCACTAGACCATCGAAAATGTGGCGCCGCAGGTTATGTTATAAATGTGCGAGATGTGTGACAGTAACAAGCTGTGCTAGGGGCGCTGCACAAAATTGTAGAATCTTTGAACAGCTTGGTCTCTTTTTGCCTAGTAAAAAATACAGATCTTTCTCAAAATCTCGCAGTTGAATTCTTTTTTCTTCAGTGTTGTATGTTCTAGCGAATTTTCAATGTAATGAAATTTTATTAACCAGAACAGGCACTTTGGGTCCCTTGAAGTTGACTCATTAAGTTTGAAAGATTAAGTTCAATATATCACCATAAAAATAAAAGTGACATGGTTCATAAGTATAAAAGGAGGTGGTCCCGAAGCAAAAACTGTCAGCTTTACCTCCTAGCGGTATTGTATTGATTAGATACAATGTAGCAAAATGGAAAGAAAAATAAAAGCAAAAGTGGGAGCGCTAATAAAAAATTAGTAATGAAAATAAACATTAAGAAACTAGAAACCTAAGCTAACACACAATATACAAGAATTGTACACAATGCAAAAGAATAAAAAAGAATAAAACAAATTGACGCCAAGAAGACAAAGCCTAAAACAATATACTCAGCGCAAATTAAAAAAAATATTTGCAGTTGGCGCAGAAATGGCCAACAGGAATGAAGAAACTCACCAAAAGAAACTCACAAGAAATTTACAGTACTTGATAAGGCAAAAAGCTGATTCTCCTAAAATAAATCATAAGTGAACAGAATGCTGTCATCTTTGACCACTCCCCTCACATACAAACTAGCCAAAAACAGCTTTGATGCTTTTTCTCTGATTGAGCAGCCACCGACAGCAGGCCTCGCTTTTTTGTAGCTGCCTCATTTCATCGCTACTGCAGCCATGTTCGCTATGTGCTTTTAAGCGCCAAATTAAAGTATGATGTGTGGGTTAATGTCTGTGATTTGGAATTCTACGGAAAATTACAGTGACGGGGGTGGCAAAATCCTACCGAGAGCGTACATCTAAGTGCTCACAAAATTTACCTTAATCGACGCACACAAAAACTCCACAGCTACCATGCTTCTCCACAAAACAAGTTATAAAACTACTGCAGCCGAAGGCGTCACTTGAGAACCTCTTATATTCAAAATTTCCCAAGTGTTTTTACAAAGTGTTACCGAGCGTTTAAGTTATCGGATATTACTTCAGTGAGCAAACATTTTCCAGAGGTCATTGCGCTTCATGCACTGTGGTAACCATTTGAAAAAAATATTTTGCAATAAGAGGTATACCTACTGAATGCTGTCTAAAAGCATTATGATGAACAAAACATAGGACTCAGAAGCCGGGCAATTATAACTTGGCGACTGAAATAAAACGCCGGATTGCCTAAGACAATAAATGTGCCATAACATATTGGTTCTCCCATTACCAATTGTTTCATTAAAGGGCGAAAATTAGTTCGAGCGCATGCGTCAGTACAACAGAAATATCAGAAAGTCTGCCATCGTGTTTACGAAAAAAAGTAAACAATCCCTGTGACCGGCTAATTTAGAAATGAAGGGCTGAAGCGTGGAGCATAGAAAAGGAACCTTGGGGAAAAGTGAAAGTTCATGGAGCGTGCAGTGGAACATTAAAAAAAAACGTGGCAGGCCCATATATCTTGGGAATCGATGCTATGTGAATCATGCGGAAGGAAGGTGAATGTGTTTTTGTTTATTTTTTAACGCGATAGCACTGTAGAGCTTGTTTCGCAGAATTTCTGGTGTAGGCGTCGGCATTGTTGTTTGTGGTCAAAAAATGTATTCTAACGAGTGACCAAAAAATTGAGAATGATACAATACAAAAACTAAAATAAAAAACATGGAGCTGAGTGGGGAGCAAACCATGGTTGTTGGAGTTTGAGTGGCGAACCGAACCTGGGTCGTTTGATAGAAAGCGGATGTTCTACCACACGGCCACGCCTCTGCTTGCGTGAACAAAGAAAAGAAGTTCATCTGCTTGCAAATGTAGTCAATGTAGCTTTCATGCTTCAGAAACACACGTGTCCTGTATATATGGTTCAAAGTTCGACATGAAATATTGCAGTAATAGGTCGCGGTCGAGCGTCCATTCCCAACGGATGTCAGGTTATGGGGTGATCCAAATAGCTCCGTAGGTGAAAGTCGCTACACCACTAAAACGGCACCACGCTACTGAACTTATTCCCTTAAGGCCACGCAGTGGGTGCATAGCAAATTTGAAAATACTTCATGAACTAAGTTTGCATGGGATGTTAGTCCTCACCACGCTGCGATGGTAGCCCTCATCACCACTATAAACATAACTTCAGCGAATGGCCCCTAACAAAGATTGACCTTCACCCGACATGGTGGTTGTGTCATAGAAGTGCGTATGTAATGTTTGTAAGAATATAGCCAGTACTGCAGCCTCAATCGGCATTACGAAATCATTAAATTGAATTGAATTGAATTTTATTGGTCACATGTTTTACAAAAAATTTGCATACACTACGTGGACCCATAGCCATAGGCTAGTTTGGGTCCAAGAAAGAAAGATTTAATAAAGGCACTTCGGAAAAGTGTAACTAAAAATTATACAATATCAATAAATAATTAACCAAAGTTTTTACAATATAATGTAATAATTAATTGGCAAAGAAACATTAGAGTGCATGAAATATTAACCGCACTAAACCGTTACAATGCCCGACAGAAGCGAAAACGGAATAAAGACCTACTTACATATTGGAATCAAGACAGTCATCAGACTAATTATGACAGGACAATAATAAATCAGTACACTCTTCTAAATAGTGTTTTTCTTGTGCCTCAGTGAAATTTGAACACATTTTATTTAAAAAAATAACATTCCAAATTTTTAATACCAACAAACTGCAAAAGCCGTTCACCATATACGTTGTTAGTTCGTAGAATATCCCATTACTAAAGGTTAGTTGTCTAGGAGAATGGCAACTAAGGTCTATTTAAAAAGTATATCCGAGGCCTGGTGTGGATATGAGATAGAATACTTCATTGCCACGCAGCATGCTAGGTTTCTACTCCTGCTGAGACGTTGATATTTATTGTTTGGAATTGTCCAGTAAACACCGTCTATGGCAACTTTTTCTTAATGCTCAAGCGTTAAAGTTACGCACGTGCGTTCTCACCGTTCCTGAATACATATAAAATGTCCATCACTTGTGGCGTATACCCGCAAACCAGTGGCACGTACCTGCCCCCGGGTATGTGCTACTGTTTTTCGGAAATCGTTTGACGACGTATGTGTCGAGATTAGGATATTATACATATAACAAGTCAGTCGTATTCGTCAAACCATCTTAGCCTCCCCTATATATGTTGATGTACCCTGCCAACTTAAGGGGCTGATCATGAGAGCATCAAGACATAGGCGGCAAGATAGATAGATGGATAGATAGATAGACAGAAAGATAGATAGATAGATAGATATATAGACAGACAGAAAGATAGATAGATAGATAGATAGATAGATAAATAGATAGATAAATAGATAGATAGATAGATTCCTTGCAAAAGTGCTTCGAGTAAGCAAATAAATGCTTCACCTAGGAGAGTTATGAGAAATATGGAGATATTGGATGACGACAGCTTTGGTGAAACAACAAAAAAAGCACCATATCCCACTAAGGGCAACCATGTGAGGATAAGAAGCAGCACTCGTGTTCACTTTTGTTTCAGTTTGTTTTTTTCTATTAGTATGTTTCTTGTTGTCTTATGTGCGTCGGAGGATTTGGGAACATGCGGTGTACCACTTATGTTGACCCCCCCCCCCCTCCTCCTATTGGTTTGGTCCCGGTTGTTGCTGTTGTCTCGAACGCCTCAATGTCATGGCCGCAGAATCACATTGCCTAGTCTCTTTGGGACTTGCGGCTCGGCGCTTCAGTGGTTTTTGGCTGCGCGTTGCCTCGCAGTCTCGGTGGCCTCAGCTCCGCGTTGCCGTTGCGCTTTGGCTTTGCCAGCTCAGAGTTTGCAGTCTGCACCTCACCGTTCGTATAAGTTCGGCATAGTGAGCTCTCGTCATTGTGCTCAGCGGTGCTTCTACGCTGCTTGCGTGGCTGTCCCAGCCTAGGTTACCGATGGTTCTACAACTAGCGCCCACATTGACGTCTATAGCGCCATTGCAAAAGAGTGTACAACCTGAGGGTCCTCTCATCTCTTTACGCTCACGCGAGGAGAGGGGGAGAGTTGGCGCATGTGCATTGGAGCAGCAGACTGTCGTCGAGCGATGGACAGAGCTACGAGAAAAAGCTGGCTCGCAAGTATTAAGGGTAGCGGATATTCTAGTCTACACCAAGTAAAATAAACAGACCTAAGATGCTCGGTCAGGCCACGTGCCCTTTAGCACTTACTCATCTTCCTGAGAGCCAGAGAAATGATAAATTTTAAACTTCCAACGGGGCTGCTAAGCTAACAACAGGACATAGAAGAGGACGACAGTTGAAGCACCAGAATAATTATCAAGAGATGTGAAACACTATTGAGGCAGGTGAAGTGTTGTGTGAAGTTGACTTATTTAGAAGTTAACTGGAATAAATTGAAATAAGGTCACACAAAGTAAGTTGAACAAGAGATCATTAGGAGGGACACTTATGCTAAAGAAAACCTCAGGAGCACATAAAATTGCTCTTATTTGGGCGTAATAGTTTGGGTTGATGATGACGAATGCGGCACTAGTACAAAATAAAGCAATGCGAAATGCAGCGCTTTGCCGTTTCTTTTTCCCTATGCTCTCTTTTGATGTAGCTTTTGCCATCATGAACAAAAATTAGGGGCAAAATAAATTCTTGATGGTGATGAGACTTGGCTGGTTACAAAAAAATCTGAAACCCATCCTCTGAAGCGAAAATATTTTCATGACAAAATGTTTGAGAACATTTACGTCATGTGCCATATACTCACAATGCGAAAACACCAGGGGAAAAAGCAGGAGGAATCCCAATGTTAGCAGTCGCTGCATTAGAGCGCGCTGTAATAAAGTGATGTTTTCGGGCTATTATAAATGAGGCATTATTAGCAGGCCGTGATCCATGTTATGTTGGAGCAAATGAAAATAATAGTAACAACAAGAACAATATTAGATAAGAAAAGTAACAATATAATTGTTACAATTAAACACACACACCTGATATATATATATATATATATATATATATATATATATATATATATATTCTTTTATATAGAGTGTACTCGGTCTTGCTGTCTGCTGTCTTGCTGTCTGCAATTATGTGAACCGTGAAATTTGCCAAAAGAAGCATCCAGCCAGGCATATGAACTTATACGGGGGTCACACGGGTCGTTCTGCTAACGGTAGGGTAAGGGAGCATCCGAACAATATGAAACCTACCCGAGATGCTTGGCGCGTCATGAAGTGATGCTCATGCACATGCTCACTTCTTTTCGAGAAATGTAGTGTGGTGAGTAAATACCATGATCTCGTAACACGCGATGATGTTAAAGTGGATCAGAATGCGCAATTAGTTGTCGACTGCGTCCGCACTGCGTCAATCATAATAATGCCCGAAGACTCAGATGATCTACTTAAAAGCTTTTTATCATTTTAGTACTGCTGTAGCTAGCTTACCTGTGCTATGCCATGTCACGTGCTATGAGGGCGGTGGTTATTATCTGTACTTGTAGATGGTACATTGTTTTCGCCTGTAGATAGCGAGACTCGCTTGCTGGATTTCGGGCCGAACGGTCGTGCGCTCGCGCGCTCCGCGCGCTTGCGATCTCCCGCGTCAGCGTGGCTCTGGCCGACTGGACTCGCCCTACGTCATCTCCTGCCGCCGACGACCTTCCACCTCCGACGACAGTGCAGCTCTGATTTACTGGACTTGTTCTACGCCATCCACCGACGCCGAAAGGAGCTCTCGCAGGTGCGCCCCGTCCTCGGACTCCAGTGACCGTGCTCCATCTTTTTTATCTCTTCTATCCCCTCGGTTTGTCCTCGCTCGCTGTGGCTTACCACCACACGTCTCTTCTTCTCTTCTCCTTCTTCGGCTTTCCCACATCTTTACTCCTATCCTTTTTATCCCTCCTCACCCCCATCCCTTGTGAGCTACTGTGGCGGTGGTCGCTCATCGAAGCAGACAATAACGGGGCTCGCTTTTCTCTTCTTTTCTCTCTTTTAATAGCCACTTCGCCTGTAGATAGCCAGCACTGTGAGCGCTCCCTATCTGTGTGCCTTGCGTCCTTTTCGCGCTGTTTTCTAGTCACTGACCACCAACAAATCCAGCTCTCCACACTTTAAACAATATTTTTGTTTTTGCTGTTCCGGTGATTTTGGGACATCTGCGACGAAGTATGGCGTTAGAAAAAATAGATTAGGTGCATGTGTACACAGGGCGTTATGTGGCACAAATGCAGCATATTACATGCCTGGTCTTGTGGTAGCACTTCACGTCGTTCGTGTGCTTGTACTCGCATGCCTATACCGGAATATTTTCGATGCATTACGTTTCTAGGACAATTGAGCCATCAATAACGGCTCACTGCGTGCTTCTGGCTGCCTGAAGATTCGCGTGGGTGTCAATTATTGCAGGCACAAAGCCAGGCTTATTACAGTAGGAGATTTCCCTGAAGAGAAGAAATTTCATTCGTACGCTTATTCTGTGCCTCTACAAAACGAGGTTTCCGTCCTTGTTTTTTGTGTGAGAATATATTTTCTTCTATGAATTACTTGAAGCAGAGCGCTCTTCCTAAATTTATGTATAATTGCGGCGTGTTCCGCCAAGAGTTGTTTTAAATCTAAGAATTATTCTTCTTGTGTTCTTTATTTCCAGGCTACCGGATAGCCTCTTCCGCCTCTTCACTTCAGTGAACAGTCACCCTCGGCGAATCAAGACGCTGCAATAGACTGTCACCTACCCATCCGTTATTTGAAAGTCATCGGCTTCATTTTCTTTGTCAACGAGGCACCTGCTCCTAGATACACTTGCTGACTTTGTACAAATAGAGGTGGAAAAAAAGAATGATGAGTGGCACCCAGTTAAAGTAGGCTGAAACTGACTTAGGTTTTTCGTTTTTTTTTTGCAGAAGGCTCGCATCTTGTTTTGCTGCAATCTTGTTGCTAAGTTGCATAACACAAAGCTACAATTTGCTTGCTTTTTTGCTTGATAACAAAAAATACTTTTAGATGCGGAAGCATCTTATACTCGCGCCTTGTAGTGCGCCGTCCGCGCCGTCCGCACCGCTTCTCGAACATTCGACAGCTGACGCGCGCGCATGCGCCGTCGCGCCGTCGCCCACCATCTGTGCCAGCGCGCGCTTCTCCTTCGAGAACATTCGACAGCTGACAGCGCATGCGCCGTCGCGCCGTCGCCATCTGTGCCGCGCGCGCGGTTCTCCTTCGAGAACATTCGACAGCTGACAGCGCATGCACCGTCGCGCTGTATATATACTCAAGGTCGGCGCTCGCTCGCTCAGTTGCCGCTCGTCCGTTGGTTTGTACGGCGCGTCGACGTCCGAAGTCGCCGTGAAATGAATGCCAACGAATCCACAAACAGAATGATCGACGTCCCTTCGACCAGCGCCGCCCTTTTCGCATACGTGTGTACGTGTTCACTCATTTAACACCCCCTCCTACAACCACATTAATCCAATTTAGCCATCGACCCAAGTAAGTCGCAATTTAACACCCCATTTCACAACCACGTTAACCAATTTAGCCATCGACCCAAGTAAGTCGCACTTTAACACCCCGTTAACCAATTATATGCTCCGCATCCTCCTCAGTGTTCCCCCGAGGGAAGCTGCGGGCAATTTGTTTTCTCTTCATAGTGTTTGCATTTGTTGTTTTCTTGCGAGCCTTTAAATTGCGTGTGCCCTAATTAAGGTGACTTTTGCCAAATATTACAATCCGGTCTTTTCATCGCAATATTATGTCTTATTTTTCGTGGTTGCTTCCACTGAACAGAAGAAACAACACAATGAGTAACAATTCTAAAGCTTCCAGGAATCAACACATTTATTTTATCTATAATCAGGAAGAACTAACTTGGAATCATGATGCCAATTCCTATAGTTCATTTTCTACTATATGTCACCCTGCATACCACAGTCGCATTTTTTATTGGCTATTAGGCTTCGGTTTTTGTAAACAAACTGACTCGCGCATAAAGCCCTACTCAAGAGACAATCGGTGTGCCACTTTGGAAATGCTTTTTCAATGGTCTAGGCAGTGTTTTTAAGGGTGTGTTAGAGTTCGCTGCTCTTGTATTTCTGGGGCATTTATCAGGATGTGTACAGAGCAGCGTCTAGCGGCTACACGAAGGGGCTAGACGTACTGGTCGGGAGGTACAGGCGCGACCAATGCTGCAAGTAACGCGACTCGCGTGGCTGATGGACGCCGCGTAAAATAGACATCGTGGCGTTTTGATAAGCGTAGCCCACTGCACTGTGTCACTTGCAACAGTCACTGCGTCTGTACAAAGAGAAAATGCATACACTGCAAAAAATGTTTGTCAGTGAACCTAACCGAACCAGATGGTGCTGTATGCATGTCAACAATGTGGATGTGCTTTGAAGACGCGGACAGACAATTGACCGCGCACACCTGTATTTTTCCTGTCCGTGATTTTAAAACCCCACATAGTCTGCACGCAGGAGAAGAGCTTACCATTCCAGAGTTACATTATGCAATTCAAATTTTTACTGGAGCTCGAAACCTACCTCATGTCGAACCACGAACATATTTGTGTTTTTGTCGTAGCACACTACCTCAGGATAAAACACCTACTTCAGCGCTTGTGTCACACCGGGCACTTTTTATAGAGATCAGCGAATATTGGAATCGCTTGCGAATCGAAGTGTTTGTGGTACTGAAAAATTTTGACATATATTGGATATCTGATGACGCCAACTGCAGCTACATCACGCGAACAATTACTGTTGCGTACGAGTCAGCTTCATTAATCATACTTTGAAGTTGAATCCCTCTAATTATACAGTTTATGTTCTCACCGAAAGATAAATTAGCTTAAATGCGGTGATGTTCATTGGCGGCAAAAAAACAGGCGATGAGTAATTTGCTCGCACAGATAGCAGCCCGCTCATCGACATCGTTTCCAGGAAAATCAAATGCAACGACCATGAAAACGTGAACACTGTGCGGTGCTTCATGTTGAGCGGGGGTACTTTGTGTCTCATGTTGTTTTCGAGCAGTCCACATCATAGATAACGCTCAAAGTATCCAAAAAACACCTTTGCGATGGGGCTTCATTGTTAACTTCTGCGTTTTGCTACCCATTTCATTCACCACTTTTCGGCCACGGGTCATTCCACGTTAAACGTCACAGCCATTCTGTCGATCATCTCAGATGGGCTAGAAAAAGATTGTGCTCATTTTTGGCATCGACAAAGCGAGTTGCTAGAATATGTACAAGGTAAAAACACCTTATGTAACGTTGGTGCTTTCCAAACATCCCAGATTGTCATGTTTGTTTAGTTTCAGAAACAAAATGGTTTCAAACGTACTGCTCCTTCTTTCTATACTAAACGTTTTCTACGTATAAGCTATAGGCGCTTGTATAAAGGGCTTGAAGCTGCTTAATGTTAACGAAATTTTTTCCACACATGTCTCCGTGATTTTTGCCAAAATGTGTCATATTTCCACTTTTTGTGCCAATACTTTTTTCTGTATGAATATTTGAGATTGAATACGTACTCCGTAGAAGGTATATTTTGCAGAATATTTATTTTTAGACGCTTCCAGTAAATAAACTTTACGCGAAAATACAAAATTTACAAAATTGTCATTTTCGTCCACATTGATACGAGAGTTGCACCATGTGGTGGCCGAATTAAAAATCACTTTGATAACTCAATCAAAAACAAATGAGTTCTTCGTATATGCCAAGTTTTATCGTTACAACTTTTGTTTTCTCTTGACGACTGTCGTCCCGTTTGGTCATATGAGAGCTTTCGCCTTCAAGTTTCCCGTTGCCGTCATCAAAAATTTCAAAAATGATTTTCTTAGAAAACTCGTTCGTGATCACCTGTTAACTGTGACGCATATCCACTTCAGGCATAATTTTTTATCCTCGTCAGCCACTGCTTAAAATATTGACAGATCCCACATACAGTGGGAGTTGATAATATGCGAATATGAATAAGGAATATGAATATATCATTTTGAAATAAGAACAACGTTGCCAGGCGGAGATAAATCATGTCGTACATAACGTCGATGTCATGATAATCTTGTTTGAACGTTCCAGTTACCTCAGGCGACTAATAACGTCACCTGAACCTAAATTATGTGTATGTCAAGCTATCAAAACAGCAGCGAGCGTGTTATGAGAGTATAGCATGCAGTCAAGTTTTACATGACACGCATGTGCTGAATATCATGCTTGGACAAGTCATTTATCTTCGTCCTCTGTTTACGTCACGTAATACCGAATTTGGTATATGTTGGGCTAGCAAAATGGCCGCGAGCGCACTATGAGTTTAGCATGTGATAATGTTTTACATGAGAGGCATATCATGATCATCCTGCTTGGAGCTGTGATTACAGTAGTCGTTCTTTCACGTCACGTAATATGAAATTTGATATATGTAGAGGTGTTGAAACGGCCGCGAACATGCTATGAGCGTAGCACATAGTCATGTTTTACATGGTACGCATGTCATGATTATCATGTTATAAATCATCAGTCACCTTTGTCGTCAATTCACGTCACGTGATACCAAATTTGCTATATGTGGAGCTAGAGAAACGGCCGATAGCACATCATGAGCGTTGTAGGTTGTCATGTGCTTACATGACACGCGTGTCGTGATTATCGTCTTTACACCAGTCATATACCTTCGTCATTCATTGAAATCACGTAGCACCAAATTTGGTATATGTGCAGCCAGCAAAACAGCCGCGAGTCCATCAAGAGCTTAGAAGTCATGTTGTTACACTACACGCACCGGATGATTATTATGTTTGCCCCTGTTCCATGCCTTCATCATCTCTTGACGTCACGAAATACAAAATTTTGTGTAAGTGAAGCTCACATAACGGCCATGACCTCACGCATCCTATGATTACCATGTTTGCATCAGTCACATATCTCAGTCATCCATTCACGTCTCGTAATACCAAATTCGGTACATGCGAAGTGAAACGGCGGCAAGCGCATCGTGAATATGGCATGTAGTCATGCGGTTACATGACACGCATGTCATTATTTTGCTGTTTTGGTCTGTCGCTTGTGTTGGCCATGCAGTCATGTCATACCATACAATTTTCGCAACATGTCAAGTGAATAAAACCACCGCAAGAGCAGCAATACCTTGAATTGTAAGTGATAGCTTTCATGCTCTAAATGTCATGATTTTCAAGCTGTGACTTGTCACGCATGCTCATCAAACAGTCATGTTATGCCATGCCATTTTTTATACCCATAATGAAATGGCCAGAAGAGCTTAAACTCATAGGTGGCTAGCTAGCTAGCTAGATAGATAGATAGATAGATAGATAGATAGATAGATAGATAGATAGATAGATAGATAGATAGATAGATAGATAGATAGATAGATAGATAGATAGATAGATAGAGTCTAGTTCCCGAAAATTCACAAAGAAATGCTTCGCATTTATTTTTTGGACCCATATATGACCCTACTTACAGAAAATCAAGCCACAAGTCGCAACATGTGCACAAGAATTACAATTGATAGAAGGAATGATACCGACAGCACTCACTGATGCAACACAGCAAGTTTCCCCACACTCATTCAAACCACTTGTCATTGTACTAAATCTAAAGATGAAATGTGCTTCGCGAAATTGCCTGTCATGATCTGATTGGAAACCGGCTTCCAGAATCATAGTTGTGAAGTTGTAAAATTAGCGGCCAATAACGCTAGCATGATTTGATATCAGCAGTTCCTTCTGGTCGATCCTTCTGGTTGTTCAACCTATATCGAAAGGGTGTTTCGGTTTCGCCTACATATTGCATTTGGCAGATTGACCATTATAGTAGGTACACTGCATTACTCGAGTCGCAGTTAGTAACCTACGATTTTCAGAACAAAGTAAAATGCGTTTCTGTTACGATACGAGAAATGTCTATATATATATATATATATATATATATATATATATATATATATATATATATATATATATATATATTCTATTTAAAAACGTCTATAATAGGAATGGTCGATTCCACCATCCACCATTTTGCTGGATTATGTCGGAAAAAATGTTGGTGGCACATGGTGTATGGTAAAGCGGATGGTGGATGCCGCGCTCCAGCCGGCGGCGGCAGAACCACCATGACCAGCTGCCACTAAAGAAATAATAAAAATATTTGAATAAAGAATATGTAGAAAGCACCTGCAGAAAAAAGGTGCGTCAGCGTGGATTTCAACTTGCCACCTTCGGATTTCTAACTGAGCACACTAAGCAATGCGCCATGCCGACAAATGGCAGCTGTGGTGTCAAAGAAGCAGTCAACTCACAAACTCACTCTTACACTTCAGTTTTGTTTGTCACTTACTTGAGATGAACGGGATCTGCACCATTGCCCCTTAGCAGCAGTTCACATTACCTAGTAGGAACCACCGGTGTCACTCACTGCACGGTCTGTGCCCCCTTCCCTGTCCCAGATTTTCTCTCCTGTGCAATGAGCAGCAGCTTCAATGCCACTGCCAATGTTTCTTTTGGGGGGAGATGGTGTATTTTTATGTAATATATTTTGTGCTTGTTGCGCGGAATATAAATAAGTAGCACTTACTCACAAAATAAACTCTGGCTGCTAGTGTGTAACTTCGTTTTACTTCGCACCTATGCTTGATCAGTTTTTGCAACCAGTTCCATGATCTGACATCACTCTATATTAGTGATTCTTTTGTTTCAGGTACTTATTTCTGATGATTTATGTGTAAGGTTTAACGTCCCAAAACCACTATATGATTATGAGAGACGCCGTAGTGGAGGGATCCGGAAATTTCGACCACCTGGGGTTCCTTACCGTGCACCCAAATCTGAGCACATGGGCCTACAACATTTGGTACTTATTTCTATTACGTTTCTGAGAAACTTAAATATTCATTGTATCTTGAAGCTTACCGTCATGGCTTGGGCAACTATGATTGATATGTAGGGATAAACGTCTCAAAAGCACCATATTATTATGACAGATGCCGTATAGGAGGGCACCAGGAAAGTCGATCACGTGGGGGTCTTCATCGTGCACCCAAATTTGAAAACACGGGCATAGACCATTTTTGCCTCCATCAAAAATGAAGCCGCGCAGCCGGGACTCGATTCCAGGACCTGCGGGACAGCAGTCAGAGTACCTTAGCCACTAGATCAACGTGGTGGAGGTTGGGCATATATACATTCATGGCTGCTTCGTCTCAGTTTATTCAGTCAAAACGTATGCAACTCTTTATAACATATGCAGTGACTTCTTACATGCAGAACAATTATAATATGCGCGATTTTATCGCATCACAGATTATTACGATGCTTTGTGGCCAACGTATTTTGTCATAGCACTTCGTAACAATGTACAAGAAACACACACTTGTTTAGGCTCTTACATGAAAACCGGTTGATGAGACTGAGACTGCATGAAAGTGAACTAAGAGCTCATGACCTTTGTTTCGTATTTGTATTTACGTAAGAATGAAGGCAAGTAATGTTCATAGTAGGTAGGTCATAGTAACTAGTTCGTATCACGGTTCTATGTCAACTAGTATTTGGCTCGTACAGGGAAAGCATGTGTGAAAAATCACGTGATTCTAGTGCTTTGAAATTTAAGAAATATTTTGATGATGCGCACGAATAAGTTCTGAAATGACCTTTGCGTACACATTACAGTAGAACTATGGTAATGTATGGTGTAAATATGGTAGGGTATTTTCGCTCTACATTATAGTGTGATTAGCTCCTTTCAGGCATGTGTGACCTGAATTTCCTTACATGTCAGAAAACACATTACTACAACTGCATTGCATTTTCCCCTGGAAGTATAGCACTTTGGTTGCTGACCTTTGGAGCAGTGATGAATATCCTGTATAGACCATGAACTTCCAAAGGATAGAAATTAAAGTAAATATGCCACTTAGGAAAACACTGGTGCAGTTGAAGCATCATTGTAGAGTGTAGTCAGAAAATTAATGCCATACACGTGAAGTAATTCACGATACAGTACCATCACAGAGTAAGCGAGATAAAACGTGGTGCTTAGTTTGTATATGAGCATAGAGCTTACTGCTTTTTAAAGCCAATGGTGTAAATATAAACGTCCAGGCTTTATTGCATAGGTAGAGAATGTTGCAATATCTCATATAGGTGATTTTCATTTTCGTGTCGAAAGCACATAGCCTTTGTGATGATACTTCTTTGTATGAAGTGTGGGACGGCGACGAAAGCCAGATAACTAATTTTACTTGGCGATACGCAAGGTAACTAGTCAAATCAGAGCGTATATAGGGCAACGTACATGTGTAGTCAATAATCATCCGCTATATCAAAAGCAGTTGTCACCAAGATTGCATGTGTGCGTTCAACGTGCTTGTCCAATGAAGTAAATATCCTAGTTGATTACTGCACAAGGTCACAAATCGTTCGCGCCAATGAGCGAGGTTCTTTTTGTCAGGAAAATTTATTACTCTGGCTATGCAGAGTAAGTATCTATAATGAAAGAATGAAAAAAAAATCCAAGAAAATTTCTACTGCTTCAACCACTACAGAAAAATCCAAACGTGACAAAAATTATTGAAGTATGGTTTTGTGAAAATTGCGTAAGTATGACAATTACACACGCTGCCGTGTGCATGCGGCGAAGACTCGTTGTGTAGCAACGTCAAAAGCAGCGTTGATGCAAGCGAGCGTTCGAACGCGCGCGCCAACCCACCAGATCACACGTCTTCACTCCTGCATACCGGCAGTGCTAACATCACTGTGTCATGGTGTGCAGTACAATGTACACAGTCGGGCCGATGCACGCTTATCTTAAGCGCGCACGGTGGAAGCAGGGCGAGCAGTGGTGCGATTATATACTAATTCGAAATCCGGACAAAGGCGTTCTGTTCCATTGAGTCGCACGCGATTGGCCTATACGAGCCATGACGAATGCCGTGACATTCTGAGTGACGTGGGCTGGCGTGTCACGTGACTGTTTTTGTCCGGTTTTCGGAGGAATGCGAAGGAACGGCCGGCGAGACCGTTCGAAAGGAACCGGATGGATTGAAATGGCTGCAAGGTGGCCTGGATTGGATTGAAAGGTAAGGGCTTCACGACTTTTCAGCATCCGGGCACTTGGACAACATGGCGTTTCCCACTGCCACGGTTTTTCGTCTCGCCGGTGCGGTAGCTGCAGCCAAGCAGGGACGACGAAGCGAGGTTAAAGATGCATTTGAAAAGTTCACCGAAGAAGAGTTCTGGAAATGTTCTCGTCTGTTTGAACGAACCGTGCGTAGCTTGTGCGACGAACTTGTCCTTGTCATCGGAGGCCAGCGAGCCAGTGGCCTTTCCACAGAGAGGAAATTGTTGTGTGCGCTGTGATTTTTTCTCACCGGTTGCTTCTAGAGGAGCGTTGGTAGCGAGGAGCACATTGGCAAGTCTCAGCCGGCCATGAGCAACACAATCCACGAGGTGAGGCAGGCCATCATCACCGTGGCTGCTAGGAAAAAGCTGGCGGACTTCCCACTGACAACAGCTGCTAAGGATGAGGCAAAGGTGGAGTTTGTGCTACGCGGTTGCATCTCAGGCGTGCTGGCGTGTGTAGATAGCACGTTGGTCACCATTCGCAAGCCAGATGGATTCAGACTGGCCCACGCGGCGAGCTTCATGTCCAGAAAAGGCTATTATGTCCTGAACGTCATGATCGTAAGTACCGTTAGGATCCTTTCTTACTCGCCCTTCGGAGCACTTGTTCTGTTGTGACGCTAAAGCTGAAAAAAGTAGTAATGCAACGAATAAAAAATAACCTGCGGGGAGTTGGGTGCGAGCGAGTTGGTGGCTCGCAAGGCCTCGGTAATAATAAGTGGCAAGTGTTTTGTGCGTGAGCCAGTTGCCGTTTTGGCACTGGCATGTATGCGCAATTGAGTTGTACATTTTAGAGGTAATCGGTAATATGAGCAGCAGACGTAGCATAAATATATACACGACAGGAAAGTATTTCCAACACGAAAGTGCTTACAATCACAATTGCACGAGCTGGCTTTGGCATTTACGAGTGTTCTTTCCCAAGAGCAACGGGTAGGTTTTCACTTATCGATCATTCAGTGGAAGTCGTAGCCATGTGTACAGCAGAGGTGGGGTCGTTGCGCCTACGCTCCCCCTCCTCAGTGTGCTACATTCTGTGTTTCCTTCTAAGTGAAGCTCCTTGTACCAATGACTGTACTAGTACGCATTGTTTCATGCGTATGCGTAGAAAAAAGGGATTTATTCTGAGTATAGATGCAGTACTATTTTATATCGCTCCTCATCGCAGGTGTGCAAAGCATGGCTGCGCATCCTTGTCATGGACCCATGATTCCCAGATTCGTGCCACGACTCCTGGGTGTGCCAACACAACCCACTGCGTGCACGCCTACCTGCACATCTGCAGCCTGGCGAATATCTGCTTGGTAACTATTAATGCGTACTATCTGGGCAGAGCACTGAGCTTTTATGCTTGTATTGCAGGAGACGCAGGCTATCCCCTCATGCCATGGCTCCTAATTCCAGTCCTTGGCAGTCAACCCTGCAACACTTCCGAAGGCTAATACAACAAGGAGCACGCATCCATGCGCAATGTTGTGTAAAGATGTATCGTCGTGTTGAAGAGCAAGTTCCGCTGCTTGCAGCACTTTCGAACGATGCTCTACAACCCCGATCGGGCAGTGCAACTCATCTATGCTTGCTTTGCTCTCCACAACATTGCGTTGCATGCAGGCGACTGGACCTTGGACGAGCATGTTGGGGACATGCCACCAGCTGAGGATGACGAGGGAGAGCCATATGCTCACACTACGCAACGTGCTGCTCAGAGACGGCAGCAGCGCAGCGCTGACTTTGACCTTTTTTGAAGTACACAGGAACGGTGAGTTTTTATGTTTTCATACCCCACACATACTTTATTTACACTGATTATAGTGCATCTAGACATGACAGGGCTGTATTCGCCACATTTAAATACACAAAGTACTTACTCATGCTTCAATATGAAGCAAGGTGGCAATGTCAAAATGCTGCATTTTCTTTAAATGGCACATGAAATATGCAACATAAACGCTCTTTTCCATATCAGTGATCACAGTCACAACAGACTAGATTGGAGCAAGCATATAGGAGCGGCACTCTGTGCTGAATGTTGCTATCACGAAATTGTGCAAACAATGCAGCAACGTCTCAGAATTTCTTTCACGAGAACGCATAAAAATCGCGATTCCATTAGTAACATGTTGCATGAACACATGATACCTAAGTCTATATCTTATCATAGTGACTGACCACAAGCAATGAATTGTGCACGCCAGGCTTGACGAGCAATTGTGCTCGTCAAGTTGTGCTGTTATTTTTTTGCTCATTGTCCTAAACATTGTATGAATGTTAAAACAACATTTGATTTGAATTCTCGACTGCAGTCATGCTGCAATGCTAATAAAAACGCAAATCAAGACTACAAACAATAGGCGAGTTGTTTTGATAACATACAGCATGAATAAATCGCTCAGCCATCTCGCGGCTCCCAAACCGTACCACGTTCAAAATTTATTCCCGCAACGAGTCATTTACAATGAAAACTAGACGAAATCCATCACTGTTATGTGGCTGTGATGATGACCATTTTCATTTGTGAAACTGTGCGAGATGACCATTTACTAGCTTAGCGCTCTCAAACAAGATTCAGAATGTAGATGTTGCACCTTAACCTCATTGTGCTGAAATGATAATATCACAGTGAACTGCAAAACAGTGTGATGCAAAAAGATATCACATAACTACACTATGTGGTAATGCTGCATAAAAAGCACAGTGAGCTTTTTATGCAACATAGTGGGACAATACAAATATCACAGAAACATTAACAGAAAATGTCAACTATACACTCGTGGTCTCCGTGTGAATGACTAGACACCTTGGAAAGTGAGAAAAAACACTGCCACTGCAACAGCTCGAACATACATTGAGAAATGCATATATCGAACATAAAAAACGCTGTACTTCTTGCACAAAGTAAATGCTAACCTAAATCTAGTAATATGTACTAAACGCAAACAAAAACGTATAAAATAGAACATGAACAGCAACACGTAAACAAATCAAAAACACTAAACGAATTATGAATGATAAAAAGTTGAAAACATGGCGAAAAACAAACTAAATACGTATGTCTCCCGAAGCATATAAAATGGAAAATGAACAGCAGCACCTAAACACATTGAAACCGACAAATCATTAATGAATGATGAGAAGAAAAAACATTGAACACATCACGAAAAATTAAACTAAACTACGTATCCCTTTCTCGCAGAGAGCCCTCAGCCATGGCCAGTGCCCTCCTGCACCGCTGCCGACTTCTCCTGTGCCACTGCAAAAGCGATGCGGGTGGTTGATTTTTTCATTTCCCGCAGCACCTGCGATGAATCATCATGGTGTAAATGTTTAAGTGAGCTGCCGGTAAATTCTTAACCATCTCGTGGCTGGAAGCTGCTGCGGCTGCCAAGAATTGCAACGGGCACAACAATTTCCCCTCAGTTGAAGATCAACTGGCCCGATGGCATCCTTTCAAAGTGTGAAGCTTTGTGTCAAAGCTATGCCCTCCTCGTGCGGACCAACAAACATTTCTTGAAACTACTCTTTATTAATGTGCTCAAATGCATCTTTCACCAAGAAACAGCCCTTTTCAGGGCTAACCAACCTTTTGCCCGGCAGTTTATCATTGCAGATACCCGATTCCATGCCCTCAATACAATGCATGGTTCTTGTTTACAGCCCAAGTTGGTTTCAGTCATCATCATAGAGCATGGAGAATGCTTACGCCCCTTATGTAAAATGTAAACAAAGGGTCTACTCACCTTCAGCACCTTGTCGCCCTGCTCAAGGTTCCGGTCCTGCGCTCAATAAAGCACTAAGTTCTCAGATGCTTGCGTGTTACTGTGTCACTGCCTTCTGCAGCCGCTTCAGTGGCCTTCACATCCATTTCCACCGCAGCAGTGGGAACATCCGCCTGCTGGAAAGTGTAGTAAGCATGATCTTTCAGAAAGTGGATATTCGTTACTCTGGATATTTTGCAACCTCACGTACTAAACATCTGCGGAAATGTTCTGCAGCTATTCAGTGGTCATTGATATCATGTATTAGCATTTTAGTGCATGCACTTGCCCGCCGGCATTGCGTGTTTTATGATAAATTAATACCCCTTGTACTGCAAGGGCTGAAAACTGAGATTTTAGTTAATAAACCTACCCACTTTTTAATACTTTCTCCTGCGCTATATTTCCGTTTAACAAGGTTCCGCTAAAAGCACCCCTTCGGATATCAAACTATGTCATGGCACCACTCAGGAACCCGTGATACTGCGGCGGCAGAGTGCTTACCTGTAGATAGGTGAGACCAAAGACACCACTGAAGCGTGTCATCCCAGTCAACTGTAGAACCCGACCGCGGAAGCCAGGCAGCCAACCCCGTCCAGTGCCCCTGAATATATACACCAATGTCAAAGAATAAATCGCTCGTGCGCTTCGACGGTCACTCACGTTTGTGCTTCTCTGATGGCGGTGGCGTCACGGCGGGCCTCGTGCACCAGCCTGCGCCACCAAGCTTGCCACTCCTGCGCAGGCACTTCATGGTTCAGCGCGTCGCTGAGCTCTTGCCACAGCCGCCGCCGGTCGGTGGCGCCATGCCGCAGCTCGATGGCTTTTGCCACGAGCTGTGGGTGTTCGTCCATAAAGGCGAGCACCAGCGCGCGCTGACCTTCGGAAACGCGGATGAGCAGCTGGTGCTGTTGGCTACTGGTGCCGTTGCCCTCCACCATGATTGTGCTCGACTGAGCCAACAACTACGAAAGTTGCGCTGTTTAGCTTTGTATAGTGGTGGAGATATGCAAAACAGTAACTGCTTGAAACGCGGCTGTACTTAGCGCCACTACTTATGGTCCCGGTAAATTTAGCTTCATTTCAAAACAATAACGAAAAAAATACGTTTATATTGTGCCGTATTCCTTACTGAACGTTTGAAAACTTGCGCCAACACATTTTGATAGTGATCAATAGTAGTTAAACATTTTTGAACAAGCTACAAGCAATTTTCACTTTGCTATACAGTCCCCAAGTCCACGTCAAAATGATGACGCAAGGCTTCATTTCCCTCATTGGCTGTTCATTTCCCTTCGTCCTCACGACCGCTGCGGACCGCCCACTTTTTGACGCCACCGACAGACCACCTCCGTCCGGATTTGGAATTTGTATATAATTGCACCAAAGAGCACATGCACATTGTACATGCGCGGAAGGATCGTCAGTATCCGAAACAGCCATAGGGGGCGCAAAAGTGGGGACAGGTATGAAGGGGTGCGCGAGGAGCCACGGGGTTTTTCAGTGGCCGGCGAGCGATGGGACGCGGCGTCAGTCGCGCTAGGCGCAAAGGGTGTTCAACCAAAACAAAAAAAGGACCCGTCCTCTAACGAAGGTCGGGACCCCTACCGGGTCGAATGTAACTGGATGATGAGGGATTGATGAGTGACATGTACTCTGGGACGCGGCGCTTTCGGGTGCCAACTCCTCTTTCCTTTCTGACAACGGTAGGGTGTTTCCTCCGCACGTGCTACACAGACGAGGCCTCGCCGGTTTTGGGGGAGTCGGATATAAGGCGAGCCGATGGCCCGCATTCTACGGCGACTTGCGTGTGAGTTCTTGCTGTTATATTTCGTGCTGGCTTTCCTACCGTTGTTTCGCTGTGTATGTCCCTTTGACTGCATGTCTGCGGGGATTGTTTGTTTCGGGTTTTAGGTATTCCTGTGTGCGTCAGTGTCGTGTTGAGCTGGTTTGGAAGGATGTTGGTGATTATTTTGAGTCGTAGAATCAAAGACGGTTCTCGTTTCCTGCGGTGCTGGCTCATGTACTGCTAATTTTGGCTAACTGACCCCCCAGCGCAAAGGCGGGGCTTTCATATGGCACCTAACGTGGTTTTCGCATATAGATGCTCTTCTGTTTGCTCATTCCAACGTCGTTTTTTCATGCAGTACTCATTCTTTTCGTTCGAGTTCGCACTACGAGAACTGCTCGCATAGGGCCCCCATTCAGTCTCTCCATCTAAAACGTTATATGCTTTGCACGTACTCCAATGCTCTTGCGTTCTAGTAAAATTACAGTTCGTGAAGGTTTTAACCCAACATACCCAAGGTCTAGTATTATGCCCGACAAGGCGCAACAGGCATCCACTCCAGATACGTCTCATATCATCGAGAAGCTGACCGCCCGGCTAGAACGCAAGGCTACACCAGGCCACAGTTTTCGCCTACCGCTGGTCGTGCCTACATACGAGGGAGACACGGACAAGAAATTCGTCACAGACGTTTTGCAAGAGTTACAAGATTAACGCACGCTGCCCAGTTGGCTGCGCACATTTGCAGAGTGTGCACATAAATGCCCTTCAGAGATTTCCCAGCAGGCCTCAACTTCTGGGCTGTATAAATTTGACATATTGTTGAGTTTTGTTAACCTCCCTTCCTTTCCTCTATATTTATCTGTATCTCTCTTTATCTCTCTTCAAGATTATCGCGAAGCGCAAGCCTCACAAATGAGACTATTCTGCAACGCGTTCTGCTCGTCGCCCTGTCTGGCTCTGCCGCTTGTTGGCGTCGTCGCCAGTCTTTCGAAAGTGGGTGCCACTTTGAGCAGCTATTCCGTGCTGAATTTCTTCCCCCCGACTACGTCATTCGCGTGAAAGATGAACTTTGCAGGCGTACTCAGGGTGAGGAAGGAAGCCTCCATGAATACATATGGTCCTTTCAGGAGCTCTACGACCGTGCGGATCCCTCGGCATCTGATGCGGAAAGAGTGACTAGGGCAGTTAGGCAGTCGCATCCCTGTTTTCAGGCGTACTTAAGAGGTCGTTCGTTTCCTTCACTCGTCGTTCTAGCTAGAGCAGTGGGTGATATTCAGGCCACAATATTGTCGGAGCTCGCATAACAACCACCGCCCCCACCCGAATTCGGTCTCGAGTCGTCCTGCGCGTGGTATGGTTGGTCTAACCCGAGGGCCGCACGGACGGCCCTACCAAAAGCTCTAGGCCCCTTCAGCTACCACAATTTGTCTGCTTTGTTCGCATTCACGTCAAGGAGCCAGGAACGTGGGACACCTACACCGAGTGCCTCTACTCAAGGTCAGCCCGTAGCGGCCGCCACCCATTCTAGCGCACGAGACACAAGCAGGAACCCTCTGATATGCTTCCAAAGTGGAGGCCGGGGTCACTAAAGAAGCCAATGCCCAAGCAGACCACACCCAGGCCGCCGGGGAAATGACCGAGGCCGGCAATTGCGAGCGCATGCCAATCGCCGGCCAAAATTCTACCAACCCCCACGGTCCTCTCACTTTACGCAGGCCCTGGAAAACCTACTGTGGTTGCTACGTGGTCTAGATCTCATATTCAAGGGCAGCCGGGTTTGTCGCAGAGGCCTCGACAGCGGGTGTTGTGGTCTACGCATCATCCATCCACCAAAAAGGACGACCGTGGGAAACCTTCGGCAAAGCAGCACATGCCCAAAGAAAGAAAGCCACAGCCTTTCCCGCTCAGACAACTACAAGAGAACCAAAGAACGTAGAGTGCCCACTACCCGACAGCCATTCAGTACTGTGCAATACGGTTAGCGATCTGCCGTCTCCTGTTCCCCTGGCTAATAAAGCACCATTCCTTATGGTTATTTTAGATACGGGCTCAACTGTATCTGTTTTCCGGGATTGCATCAAGAATGCATGCGAAGTCAAAGGCTTAGCTTTGCGAAGCGTAAACACTAATCCTCGTGTGGCTTCTGCTAAAATCGTCCCTTCTACACTTGCAGCTCGTTTAGCGGTTACACTCGATGGGCGAAAATTTCGTCAGCGTTTCCAACATTTTCCGGAGCCCTTCACTACGGCGTCTCTCATAATCATATGGTGGTTTTGGGACGTTAAAGCCCACAAATCAATCAAGCGTTTCCTACATTTATTCGGACTTTCCTGCTCCGTGATATTGGGACGCAATTTTATGACCATGTCGGAAATCGTGCTTAAATGTACGTACGGGCACCTACAGCCATGGCATCAATGCGAAACCGATCGCGTTTGTGCCTACTTCGCCAGAGCCCCCATCTAATCTGCTTGCGACAAATGCATTAAATGTGCATCCTTTCATGGAGACTACAGCTGACTTCTAGACTGCTATCGAAAGTTTCAAAGGGCCATCAGAGCTAAAAGCTAAAATAGAAAGAACGCCTAGGCCTTTTGCGGCGATATTCACAGAGGCCCTTGACAAGAGCAATGCATTGGAACAAAGGATTGACACAGGGGACGCCTGCCCTAGTCGTGTCAATCCGCGCCCCTTGAGCGTGCACAAGTGTGCACTTCTGGACACTGCGCTCAAAGAAATGCTTGCCACTGGCGCCCTAAGAGCAGCCAACTGTTCATAGGCGTTTCCAGTTGTTCAAGCTCTACAGAAATACGGCTCTGTGTGGTTGTGCGTTGACTACCGATGGTTAAATGCCGTCACGGATCGAGACTCGTACCCGTTCTCTTCAATCGAGTCATGTACTGCCTCGGAACTGCGAAGTTGTTCACTACCCTTGAATGCAGCAGCTGCTTCTTGCGAATCCCATTAACAGAGTGCGATGTTGAGAAAAGGGCATTTGCTCGTCACAGGGGATTGTTCGTGTTTACAAGGTTACCTTTCGAATATTGCAATTTACCCGCCACATTTCAGCGCGTCATGGACATTGTGCTTCGAGATGCCAAATTCAACTATGCAATAGCCTACATGCATGACGTAGCGAGCAAACCTTCAGCGAGCGCCTTGCCTTAAATGACATATTATTACGTTGCATTCTTAGTGGCTGTTCCTTCAACAAATTGCCTTCGTAGTATAGCATCCTTTGCGTATCGTGTCTCTCATGAACTGTAAGCAACTCGTCTCTGTGAAGGAAATGCAATCAGTGGAATCATATTGCGCTATTCTAAAGTGTGTTGTGCTCGAGCTGTGAGAAAAAAAGACACCAATGTTAGGTTCAAATATCTGAGTTGTCAACCTTGGCAATTAAAGAATAGCCGTATTAATTGCAGCTGGAAGGTAAACGCAAATGTGTTAAGATCATGTTAATCCTAGTCGTCGCAAAGTTGCCTGCATTAGGCAGCATAAAAATTCGCATGCCACTGTGAGAACTACGTGCTTTGGGAAGCCTTCAATTTAGAGTAAGTTGGAAAATACTTTTGACGATTGTTAAGTGATATGTAATGCAGCGTATTTGTAGCGCTTTATTGCTTTGCATCGCGGGTAGTATCTGGTCTCAATTTGGCCGCAATTAAGGCGTCGTGAGAAAGCAGATTGCGATATTGACTGTGAAAGTGAGAGTTGTTCTTCGACAAAGAAACACGGGCTTTTTGGCATGTGCTACTTCAAATACAATACATCAAGGCACCTATGCCTGGGTTGTTTCGTCACCACCTGCATAATTTAGTCTGGACCCAACTAATATGGAAGGAAAAAAGGTTTTGACAAACCCGACTGTGCACTCATGAAATGATTACCGAGATGATGTGGTCGCTTATGAAGGCAAACCCTTTTCCTCAGAAAAGTGTGCCACGTCCCCACATTCAAGGGGCAGCTTGCTTGTAGTCTCACAAGCATGAAAAACAAATCACTGTGTGTAGAGAAGACTTCGGTGTACGGAAAAAGTCACAGCTTCGCCGCCAAGGCGTAGCAATCAACACAATAGCAAGAAATCGAAAGGTCACGTGCAGTAAGAAAAGCAGATCGAAACGTGCCCCGCGTTTCTGACACACAAATGACACACTTAGCGTACTTACGGGTGCGGATGCACGTGAATAAGCGTCTCATTAGTTACTGCGCTCTGTCTGAAAAACGAGCGCTTTTCGCAAACAGAGACTCCGATAAGTGCAGTGACCTTTGTGCACCTGGTAACTACAGCAGAATCATTCCAGGTAAAAACCGAAGGTAGCCAAGGCGTACGATCCTCCCCTACTCACCACCGCGAGATGAGGGCATGTGAGCGAGTGTCGTTCCCCTTCGCTAAGCCTGGCTAAGTATGCGTCAGAGTTTAGAGCGTGCGCCACCGTGCGATGTTGGGACGTGAGCTCATTGTGCCATCTTCCTGGCAATGCTAAAAACACAATTCCCCCTCGAGATGCTCGTGAGCAGCGGTGAGAGGTAGATAAAAATACTTTGCCGTTCGAATGGTGAACGACATGCTCCGGGGTGGCTCAGTGGTTGACACCTCGCTTTTACGACGCAGAGATCCCACGTTCAATTCCACGCACCAGAGTGTTTTAAAGACGATAGCCTTTCTGGGGGACCTTCGACGGAAAATTTTGGTCTGTCTGTCTGTACATTGCTTTGTTTGTCCGCCTTAACAATGCCTCAACGGCATCAAATGGCCAAACCCATAAGCAGGGCCCACCAATATTGCTCAAGGTTTAGTGTTCATAGTTGTGCGATTGTCAATTAAAAAATCAAATATTGCACATATCTGAGGCGCCATTATAACACGTCTATGTTTTGTATGCCTGCCTTTATACTAGAAGAGGCACACACAACTCTAAGGACTGTAGCGTTTATCGCGCTGCACTGACAGTGCGACGCGTTGCTCAAGACGGTGTTTACAACACTTCGCTACGACGAAACGGTGGTGGCACCTGCTTGTCACTCTGGATTCGACACCTCATCACCTCTGAGACTGGCATGCCTTCTATCAGTTTAGAAGATAACTGCCAGATGGCGCTCGTGTCTACCGTGCCTAGATGCGCTTGTTCACCTCCGCTACAAGCTTGGGGCACTCTAACGCAGCGCCTTCAGAATACCATTAACCGATTTTCTTGCGCAGAACATCAAACCAACGCTTTGTTCACTCTCTCCAGACACAAGACTATATTGATTGATTGATTTGTGGGGTTTAACGTCCCAAAACCACTATATGATTATGAGAGACGCCGTAATGGAGGGCTCCGGAAATTTTGACCACCTGGGGTTCTTTAACGTGCACCCAAATCTGAGTACACGGGCCTACAACATTTCCGCCTCCATCGGAAATGCAGCCGCCGCAGCCGGGAATCGATCCCGCGACCTGCGGGTCAGCAGCCGAGTACCTTAGCCACTAGACCACCGCGGCGGGGCACACAAGACTACATCGTCTTTCAACGACATTTACAGAGTAACATGTAGATACGGGCCTATTTTTTCTGTTTTTTTTCTTTCTTGCAAGTATATATATATATATATATATATATATATATATATATATATATATATATATATATATATATATGAAAGTAGATGCGCTTTCACATAACAACTGTTTATTGTGCCGACGTTTCCACAGGAACCCTGTCTTTTTCAAGGCATAATACTATTTACACATGTTCCGTGCCTTTTTATATCCTGTCAAGACAGGTGGGGAGGGGTCAATTGAGAGAGAGAGAGAAAAAAAGAAAGAAGAAACAGCGAAACGGGAGGACAAACATTAAATAAAATATAGAAAATCTAGAAGAAGAAGCAAGACTGACACGACGTAATTTGAAAGGGGCAGCATTTCAGCAGAGTAGGGCAGAGGTAGATGAGGAATGTCATCATTGTCAACAATACCTCCCCCGCACCCACACTTCCCCAAGTGGGCAGGGAGCCGCCGTTTTTGTATTTCACCTTTCGGTGTAGTCCGCTGGCGGCTCGTTCCTCTTTTAAGTGTATGACAAGTTAATGGGGAGGGCTTAAGTGCTTTAAGTGCGTGCTGGTGGTGTCGGGAGCAACGAAAAAGCCGGTGAATGAGGCACCGCCATCGATATTCATTATATGCATTGGCTCCTTGTCAGTGAAGGAACGGAATGTGCCTTAAAAATTAAAGAAAGAAAAAAAACAGGGGGGGGGGGAGGGGGGAGATTGTACGACATCCGAGACAGTCACCACACAGTTGCGGCTTACTGGGAAGACATGCGCGCATGCACGAAAAAGTTAACGAAACCACCTAGCTGTCAGCTCCTTGTCAGTGAAGGAACAGAATGTGCTTTGCAACTTAAAGAAGAGAAAGAAAAAGAAGAAAGGAGGAGGGACAGTACGACATCCGGGAACACTTATCTGTGCGTTCCGGTTGTGCTTGATGAGGCAAATCATGTCTATGTTGTCAGATGCATAGGCCAAAAGCTTTGTTAGCGGGTAATATTATTGTCGGAATGAAACCGGACTGATTAGAGAGAAGCGTTTGCGTCTTTTAGCAGTCGTAACGCAGACAGAGTGCCTGGGTGTTCATTTATTCCGTATTTTATTGTGTAAAATTTGTAGATAAAATAAGATTCCCGTTGTTCCCGTTCTCTGATTGTTCGAAAGTTGTTTTCTAGTAGTGTAACCCTGATGTCATCAAAGCTGTGGTCTTTTAATGTGCAGTGTTTTGAAAGTGGAAGGTCTGGCAGAAATCGTACATGTGCCCGATGGTTGTTGAATCTAATTCTAAACGGAGTGTCTGTCTGGCCCACGTATTGCTTGTTACATACCCCACATTCCAGGAGGTATATGACGTTGTCTGAGTGACAGTCTAGTGCACCTCTTATCCTGTGCTTAAAATCCGAGTGGGTGCTTTTCGCCACTGTCGTTGTCTGCATGTGTTTGCATACCCTGCATCTGCTTTTTCCGCAAGGGTGACACCCAATTTGAGGTTTCACACCTATCTTTGATTTTATTAAATGATCCTTTATATTTTTCGGCCTTCTGTATACAACACAAGGAGGAGAAGTGAAAATTTTGGATAGTCGCACGCTCTGTTCCAATATGTTAAAGTGTTTTCTTAGGACCTTGTTTATGTTCGGTGGGTTGCTCGTGAAAGTTAATAGCAAGTTTTTGTTGCGGTGTTGGTCGGCGTTTCTCTGGTGGTTGAGAAGAATCTGGCAGTCCAGATTTTCAGCTTTTTTGATGGCGTCATCGATGATAGCTGGCGGGTATTCTTGATTAAGGAGTACTTCGCGCATATGTGTGCTGTTTTTGTGGAAGTCCTCGGTGCAGGAGCAGATTCGTCGAAATCTGTGTGCTTGGGAATAGGGAATGCTGGTCTTGCAATGTCGCGGGTGGCAGCTTTTGAAGTGCAGGTATTGTTGCCTGTCTGTAGGTTTTCTGTATACGTTAGTTACCAACGCACCATCGTCAACTCGAATGAGTACATCAAGAAAGTTTATTTCAGTGTTAGAGTAGGTGTGTGTAAAATAAATGCTGGGGTGTACCTGGTTGAATGCCTGTATGAATTTGAGAAGCTCGTTTTCCGAATGTGTCCAAATTATGAATATATCATCTAGGTACCGTTTATAGAGTAATGGTTTGATATTACAAGATGAAAGAAAATTGGACTCTATGTGGTGCATGAATATGTTAGCGTAGTTTGGGGCCATTCTTGTACCCATTGCCGTACCGCTGATTTGAAGATAGTACTGGTTGTTAAATTCAAAGCTGTTCAAATCGAGTACAAGTCTTGTGAAGATTTCAATTACTTTTTTGCTTGGATAAGCGACAGGGTTGTGTGTGCCATACGATTCAACAAGTGCCCTTACACCATCGTCATGTGGGATATTTGTGTAGAGTGAGCTAACATCAAATGTTACGAGAAATGCACCGTCTGGAATTTTCACGTCTGCTATTTCCCGAAGGAAGTGGTTTGTGTCATGCAAGAAGGACTCATGTGGGGGTGGTATGTCTTTGATTAAAGAATCAATATAACTGGAAATGGGTTCCGTTAACGTTCCCGTGCCTGATATAATGGGTCTGCCAGGGTTATTCTCTTCATGAATCTTCGGCAGCATGTAAAAACGACCAGGCGCCGAATGTACCGTAATAAGTGCCTTTTAAATATATAAATATATATATATAAGGGAAAGAAGTGTACACCTAAGGGCTCGTTTTTCCGTGTTTTACCACAATATTAATGACATCTAACAGACAGTATTGCAAGGAATGTACAGGGGAAGTTTTTAGAACCAATGGAATGTATATAGGAAGAAAGAAGAAAGAAAAGTGGATGAAAAAATAACCAACCGTGGCAGAAATCCAACCTACGACCTTCGAATAACGCGTTCGATGTTCTAACCACTGAGCTACCACAGCGGCCTTCCCTCCATCCACTTTTTGGGGTGTATATGTGAATTTAGAAGTAGGAGTGACAGTCAGCGCCCTCTATAGGCCAAACGACGAGTGTGAACACACTCTTATGTGCATGTTTGGCGTCACGTAGCACGTAAACTTATTATGAGCGGGCAGCTGATTAATTGTCCCTATTATACAACCTAAACACACCAAGTCTGCCAGTACGAGACCCTCGTTCAATGAAATAGGGGAAGGAAGTGTACACCTAAGGGCTCGTTTTTCCGTGTTTAACACAATATTAATGAGATCTAACAGACAGTAATGCAAGGAATGTACAGGGGAAGTTATTAGAACCAATGGAATGTAATAGGAAGAAAGAAGAAAGAAAAGTGGATGAAAAAATAACCAGCCGTGGGCAGGAATCGAACCTACGACCTTCGAATAACACGTTCGATGCTCTAACCACTGGGCTACCACAGCGGCCTTCCCTCCATCCAATTTTTTGGTGTATATGTGAATTTAAAAGTAGGAGTGATAGTCAGCGCCATCTATAGCCCAAACGACGCCTGTGAAAACTCTCATGCGCATGTTTGGCGTCACGTAGCACGTTAACTTATGAGTGGGCAGCTGATTAATTGTCCCTCTTATACAACCTAAACACACCAAGTCTGCCAGTACGAGACCCTCGTTCAATGAAATAAGGGACAGAAGTGTACACCTAAGGGCTCGTTTTTGCGTGTTTTAACACAATAATAATGAAATCTAACAGACAGTAATGCAAGGAATGTACAGGGGAAGTTATTAAAACTAATGGAATAAAAATAAGAACAAAGAAGAAAGAAAAGGGGATGAAAAAATAACCAGCCGTGGGCAGGAATCGAATCTACGACCTTCAAATAACGCGTTTGATGCTCTAACCACTGAGCTACCACAGCGGCCTTCCCTCCATCCACTTTTTTTGGGTGTATATGTGAATTTAGAAGTAGGAGTGACAGTCAGCGCCATATATAGGCCAAACGACGAGTGTGAAAACACTCTTATGCGAATGTTTGGCGTCACGTAGCACGTGAACCTATTATGAGCGGGCAGCTAATTAATTGTCCCTCTTATACAACCTAAACACACCAAATCTGCCAGTATGAGACCCTCGTTTAATGAAATAAGGGAAAGAAGTGTACACCTAAGGGCTCGTTTTTCCGTGTTTTAACACAATAATAATGAGTTCTAACCGACAGTAATGCAAGGAATGTACAGGGAAAGTTATTAAAACCAATGGAATGTAAATAAGAAGAAAGCAGAAGAAAAGTGGATGAAAAAATAACCAGCCGTGGGCAGGAATCGAACCTACGACCTTGTTGGTTGTATAAAAGGGACAATTAATCAGCGGCCCGCTCATAATAAGTTGACGTGCTACGTGACGCCAAACATGCGCATAAGAGTGTTTTCACACTCGTCGTTTGGCCTGTAGGTGGCGCTTACTCTTACTTTTACTTCTAAATTCACATATACACCCAAAAAAGTGGATGGACGGAAGGCCGCCATGATAGCTCAGTCGTTAGAGCATCGAACGCGTTATTCGAAGGTCGTAGGTTCGATTCCTGCCCACGGCTGGTTATATTTTGATCCAGTGTTCTTTTTTCTTTCTTCTGATTTACAATCCATTGGTTCTAATAACTTTCACTGTACATTCCTTGCATTACTGTCTGTTATATCTCATATATATATATATATATATATATATATATATATTATATATATATATATAGAGAGAGAGAGAGAGAGAGAGAGTGATGGTGACACTGACAACGACACCGATGCTGACTGCAAAATATAGCCGAGATTTTTCGTAAAGTTGCTATCGCAATAAAAATATAGTGGTCTTCCCTTGATGAAGACACACGTTTGTGGCGCCACTTTATTGCAGAATTTCTAACACGCACACGACACTCGGATCAACTGAACACGCTTCGCTGGGAAGATGGAGAGCTCTTCATCATACAACAGGGAAGGCACTCGTGGTTGATGCCACCGCCGTGCATGCGTCTGCTTGCTTTTAGGGGGTTCACCTGCACCTGTGGGAGTTTTTTGTTGTTATAACCTGGGGTTCTTTAATGTGCACCCAAATGTGAGCACACGTGCCTACAGCATTTCCACCTCATTCAGAAATGCAGCCGCCGCAGCCGAGATTTGTGTCCTGTGATCTGCGGGTCAGCAGCCGAGTAACTAACCCACTAGACCACCAGTGGCTTTTTTGTTTCTTTTATTCAATAGAGGTACATGAAAGTGACAAACATGCAGCACAGAATTGTCAGGTCACTAGCTGCTCAGCTAAATTATTTAAATTAAAAAGTACTTAACTTTGAGAAGTTCATCCAGAAGCGTTATCCACTCGGGGTAATCACTTATTGCCTACAGTCTATCTCGCACTTACATCTCTTGCTTCAAAAAGAAATGATTGGCCGGAAATACTTTCAAATGCACATGTCTGACGTTCATTCTTTTACGCCAGACACTATGCACACACTTGAGCGTAAGCATATCGCATAGTACTTCATCACCTACCGCGCACAGCGAGTAGATAATCCCAAAGGTGCCTAATGGTAAGTCTTTTTGCATATGTCCGCTGAAGCACATTCAAGAGAAAAATTGCATCATCGCAGTCCATGAACATGTGATCGGTGGTTCCTGGTTTCCCACAGATATTACAGTTAACCGACCATCCAACAAAGAGGCCTTTGCTCTGCAACCATGGTTTCACAGGGAGGGTGCCCTATTGCAGTTGAGAAAAGATCTCATTGATGGTTTGAGTGGCATTCTTTTTACCAGCTTAAGCACATCACGTGGAGTGCCTGAGTTATACAATGCGCGATACAACAAAACCGGCAAAAAGACCTAACGAAATCTCTGCACATATGTTTTCGTGTCACAATTGCCAAGTGTTTAAACGAAAATATTGCCTTGAGAATTTTCATTGAAGCGACAACTTCACTTAAGAAGGTGGACAATTTCTGTGCCCTCAAGAAATACGTTGATATAGCGAAGTCTCTAAGAGGCTCTTGTAATCACACTTGGATTATCGTACGAAGAAAATGATCACTGTGGTCCTGTAAGAAAAGAAAATTCTTGTGGCACTTTGCTTGAAGAATAAATGCGATAGTGCTAGGCCACCATTTTTCACTCAAAGAAAAAGATAGAAATGGCTCGTACGTTCCCAAGGTGACCCCAAGATAAAAACTGCGAAAATCCTGTGAAGGTTTTGAACTGAGATTCTAGTCATGCTTAACACGTGTAGCACATAATGAACTACAGCGATCGAAGAGACATTACGAACAGTCGCTCTTGTAAACATGGATAAATTAGGTCCACCCCACTTTTTTGTTTGCAATTTTACTCGCTTTGCTTCATCTGCCCAGTAGTCTTTACTGCTTTTGTATTGATGAAGAGGCGCTCCTTAACAGTTTTCAGCCAATGGGCTAAACGGTATGCTGCCGACCGCATCTGGGGCATGCTCGCAATTTCCGTGCCAGAAGCCGACACATTTTGTCCAGCTAGTGATGCTCCCAGTTGCATTACAGAAGTCTTCAGCGTCTGCAATCACTTCGTGCACACTGCTTTTATCCGAAGCTATAACGTCGGCCTAAGCGAAAACCTAGACCTCGCTATGTAAAAAAGTGTAGCCATTTTGAGGAAGATGGACACATGCGGAAGCGCATTGCCATCGCCTGTCTCGGTCGGCATTTCATCCCAGATTGCTTGAGGCTTGAGAACATTTCTGAAATCGAAGGTGGCCGTTTTCTCTGTCAGAGGTGTCACTCCTGGAGATCTTGGAGACGGGCTTCGCAGCTTCTGCTGCTACGTGGCTGATCAGAGATCAGCTCAACGTCGAGCGGCAGGATTCTTGTAGTCAAGATTTGCTTTGCTTTTCATTCCTTGTATTCCTTGTTAGTTTCTCTCAAGTGAAACGTTGTTGCATCCCTTCGGAGGTTAAGGCAAGTCAGAATATTCTGAAGTCTTTCTCATCACCTGGTCAAGGGCACTCCCCTTGGCTGGCCTCACTACCGGTCAAGGACTGACCGCTTGATACCTTGTTACGCAGAGGAGATACCTACGTCCCTGTGGCTCTGGCTCCTACCAATGGTGGTTTCATTCCAATGAAGAATCCGAAGGTGATACAAGTGGAGCTTCATAAAGCCTCGTTGCTTTCCCGGAAGATCACTGAGGTCCGCCAGTTCGGCTGAGGGGGTATCCTCTGCTGCTCTGCAGATCAGGATTGCGTCCGATAGCTTCTGCAATTGCTCTGAATTTGCTGCACAGCTGGTGAGCCCGATTATTTCCAGCTCATCTTGCATGTACGAAAGCATAGTCAGTGGGGTAGATACGAGTCTGGCACAGTCAAGAAATTCTGGACGTATTTGCTGTAGCTGGGGCAGTTTCAGACCATCGATGCACCAGAACGGCTGATAAAACAAAATCGCCTACTGAATCAGTTATAGTAACTTTAGCAGGAAGAGTCAGACCAATAGATATTAAGGCATGGCCACTAATCTTCAAAGTAGAGCCACTTTCTCCGAAACGTTTTCAGTGCTCAAAATGTTGGTGATTCGGCCACAGCATGAAAGTATGCTGATCACAGGCTAGATGTCGTCTGTGCGGAGACAGTCATGACAGCCGCGATTGCAAATCTGATGACCAGAAGTGCTGCTTGTGTAATGGAGCACACCCTGCAAACTGTGATGAATGCGGCGAAAAAGAAAGAGAAATGGGTGTTCTAGAAATCATAGAACGCAGGCGTTGCTCTAGGAGGGAGGTGGTAGCAGAAGTTATGATTCAGGAGACTTTACAGATATGGACACAAAATCTCAAAGAACTTTGAAACGTAACAGATCTCCCCCTTTAAAAAATGTTCTCAGAACCAACAATCGAAGAAATACTTGTCAATGAAGGTCTTCTTTGAGAATCTTTCAAAAAATGAAAATGATATTTTGAATCAGGTAGTTTCTTCTGCGGGTATAGTGTCAAAATAGGTTCCCTAAAAATTGTGCAGTGGAATTGCCGGTCTATTTGGTCGGCAACTACAGATTTACAATATATTTGTTTGCTAATTTCTCCCGACCTATTTGCCATTCAGGAAACCTGGCTTGCTAACGGTAAAAAATTTACATGAAGAATTATCGAATAATCGGCTGGATCGACTAAGTATAGGTGGCGGTCTGGCATTCTTACTATCAGACGAAATTTAGTCACAGAGCCAAGATATGTTATTAGGGTATGGATATGAATTACAAAATTGTAGTGTTAGACATAACACTACCAGACTGCTCACCTTTCTATTTTGCAAATGTATACTTTTCTGCAGGAGTTCAAGACACGAGATGCCTCGATAATAAGGTAGCTTCATGCAGAAAAGAAATAGTACTGTGTGGTGATTTCAATTTACACTATGTGGCTTGAGGATTCAAATCTGAAGTATGCAGAAGACGTTTGTGGGATTGGACGCTTGATAATAACTTTTCTTGCTTAAACTTAAACGTTGCTACATTTGTAAGCGGTAACTCTAAATCGACTATTGATTGAACATTTTCTAGCTTCACTTTAAGCATATCCTCGTGGAATATATTAGACTTGTGCTACAAACAGCGACCACCTTCCCATTACTTTTGACATTAAGTTCTCAAGATTAGTTTTACAGGGAAAGTTGCCTCAATTGTAAGTTATTCTAAATTACAGAAAGACTTAATATCTACGTTAATTTTTTGCGAAGAAATGTAGGAAGACTTCAGGGCTATGAGTCTATGTGCGGTGTTGAAACGATCATTAAAAAATTCAACGTTCACTGTACAGTCGAACAAAGCGGGATCTTTTAGCCCGTGGTGAAATCTAGAATGTGTCAGGGGGTGTAGAAAGCGAAAAGCGGGTTGGAAAAAGCTGTTATTTAACCAATGCCCCCAAAATTGGAGTGATTATAAATTCTTGGCCGCTGATTCTAAGCGTCTAGCACGCAAAGCAAAAGAAGACTATGATATGAATGAATTTCAATTATTTTTCCAAGTCTAAAAATAAAAAAATGCTTTTCAGGTGTTTGCGGGCAAGAAAAATTATTCCACAGGCAGAAAGCTGTCATTCCACTATTAAATCTCCTCGCAAACTCTGATTTCTTGGAAAATATTGCTAAATGCTTGCAAACCAGGTTTACGACAAATATGCCAGTCTATAGTGAAATTAAGGGTGGATTGTGATTTTCAGGAGGTATCTTTAGCTGAACTGGCGCATGTGACGAAGAGCTTACCATCCCGCTTCTCCTGGACCTGATGAGTGAACTCTACAATGATTAAAGTGCTATACAAAACATCCCCACATGAAATCCGTAATATAGTTAATTATTCACTGAAAAAGTCTTGGATTCCGACAGATTGGAAGCTTTTAAAAAGTTCCGATACTTAAGAATCAGGGAATGGAGTTTACTCTGGACAACATAAGGTCTATTTCATTGTCGTCTAACCTGGGTAATCTTGCAGAGAGTGTCTTAAATGCCCAGTGTAAATATACTATATGAAATGAACATACAATAATAAGCCCCAGACAAATTGGCTTTAGATTGGGATACTCCATTTGGTGTGCACATGTGGATTTGGAAAGTCGCATAAAGCTGGCTTGGCATCGCCGCGAATACTGTGCACTAGTCACTCTAGACTTGGCTAAAGCGTACGACCAAGTAGACTAACCTATTCTAATCCAGCAGATGCAAGACTATCGCTTTCCAAAATATATAACAGCATTGATTACAGAGTTTGTGAAAGACAGAGAATGTTATTGCTTCTTGGATGGATGCTTTTCTAAAAGATATAAGCAGACACAAGGTGTACCTCAGGGCTCAGTAATATCTCCGGTGGTATTCAACATATTACTAAGTTCCATTCCAACTTATCAGGATATCCAAGTTTACTTGTATTTACAAATGATATTGCTTTGTTCGCAACAAACAGTGATCTGCACTCATTGTATCAGACATTACAGAATTACATGAACATGCTAGAAGGATGGCTTGACAATATCCTTAAGTCATTGATCGTCAAAACAAGTGCGCTTCTGTCATTCTCCTTTAAGGATCTTGTCAACATTTCCCTGATGTATCGTACCAAGCTCATTTCCCAGGTCGATTACCTGAAATACCTAGGAATCGTTTATAATAGGACGCTAAATTGGAAAAGCCATATAGACGAGGTTGGCTGTAAAGCGTCACGTGCCTTGGGGTGGTTACGCAAATCGGGAAACAGAAAAAAAGGATTGCGTAGGAGTTCATCGATAATGTTTTACAAGATGTATGTGCAGCGTAATATGGAATTCGGGTTCATATTATTTTCAGGCAGCGCGGCTTACAAGCTGAGACAATTATTATCATAGAAAGAGAAGCTTGGCGCTTGTGTTTCGGACTCCCCAAAGTTGTGGCCAACAATTTTTTGTATGTGGTAGCCTGTCTTTTACCTTTGTTAACTGGGTTTAGAATACTTACAGTTCAAACTTTCTTAAAAATATACAATTCGCCTCTGCGACAAGCGTCTTACGTTTTTATTTAAGAACCAACATTCTTCAGAACACAATGGTCTAGACTACACTCCTCTCAGATTAGGTTAGTCCAAGTGCTACTAGAGCCTCTCAATGTACACATTTATCAGATTGCCATAATAAAGATGCCTAATTCAAAACTTGAAATTAAATTTGATGACATTTTTCCCTCTATTGCGAAACAATTGCGCCTTCGATATTTAAATGATCGGTTACAAAATTACTTGACTCATCTGTTCATAAACAACATTATTGCGACGGATGCATCCGTATTGAACGAAAAGCTGGAATAGGCGTGTTCTGTACTTCTCTCGACTATTCTTTTTAAGTTTGATTATCAGATTACACGCCTATATTCATCGCTGAATTATTTGCTATAATTCTAGCTGTTCGTAAACTTCCTGCAAGCGAATCAAAAGCGGTCATACCTACCAATTCTCTCACAGTATGCACTGCACTATATACAGCAAAAATTTGACATTATTGAGTATGATTAGCAAGTTTATTACCAGCAAACTTGAAAAAATTTCACTTGCTATGGATGCCTGGCCACTGCGGGATTCATCCAAATGAGATGGCATACTCGTTAGCCGAAGGATCTTTAAGTGGATCACTCTTACCTATTTTACCGGATTTTGCCTACGTAACAGCACTCAGATATAGCAATGCTTGTTTGCACAAGGAAATAGAATTTCATAGGATAAAGTCATAGACTTTGTTCATCTAAGATTTTGCTGGAACAAGCAGTGGTGTGTATCTCGGCAGTTAAAAAATACATTTACCAGATTACGATGCAGAATTCCGTATATGAATTACTGCGTACACAAAGCTGGACTAACAGCATCTCCGTTTCGTCTGTTTCGCAAGGAATCAGAATCAATAGATCATTTCTTTTTAGCCTGTCAACGATATTCTTATCAAAGCAAAAGATACCTGGTCGAACCACTTGAGAAGCTAGGTTTAAAATAAATGTGGAAGTAATGTTATCCTTCGGAAGGATTACATTAGGTTATAGCCATAGGGATGTTTTCCCTGCCGTGTGTGAGTACATAATGGCAACAAAAAGATTACCTTGTTAGTCTATTATATTATATACGGCTATGAGCCTACCTGAATGCCTGACTTAGCACACTTGATGATCCTGCCGCCCGGTTCTTGGCCGATCCCCCATTGTGGGCGAGTGCCAGCATAGCTGAAGATTCATTATCATCATCATAATCATCATCATCACCGCTCGTCTGTTCGCTCGCTGGCTACGCTTTGCCTGCAGCTGCTGCTATCTTCCCGGTCGCTGTGTACCTGAATAAACCCCCGTAACAAGTGGTGTAGCTGCTTGGTAGCGCGAACCTGGAACTTCGCAGCTGGAAACTCAAGCCAGCCTCTGCAATGCTGGATGAAGTACAAAATCAACCGCAGCAACAACCGACTGTCCTAGTGCCCACATTGGTCTGCCCTGGCCCATCGCGTCAACGTGACCCACCAATCTTCAGCGGTACAGAAGAGGAGGATGTCGAAGATTAGGCTCGCATAATACGAACGGGTAAGCGCGATCAATCGCTGGGATGACGCCGCGAAGCTCAGCTACGTGTCATTTTATTTGAGTGGTGTCAGCCACCGTGTGGCATCGAAACCACCAACGCGGACTTCCCGACGTGGGCTGCTTTCAAAACGCACGTGACGGAAGGGATTGAAGACGACGCCTTTCAGATGCTGCTGGCAGAGAACCCGTCAATAGTGTCTGAACTTGTGAGTCTTTGTCCAAAGTTTCGATGAGCTGCGCAAACAACGCACAGCCACGCGCCGCTCTCATCCACAAGACAGCGTTTCTCGGAATGGTGTGCGGACGCACACTCATCGGGCTCCGCTGCGAATGCCGATTCTGACCGGTCAACAGCCTCGAATCATCCTGAGCTGCATGGACCCTCTTTCATGAAGTTCACCTGAACATTTTGGACACCTGGTTCACCAGGGTTGGCTCGTTTCTCATCATTTTAGAGGCCTTTTCGCTGCACCAGAGAGCTAAGCCTAGGCGAGGTTAGGCGAGCCTCCCCGCCTACGGCGCTGGCACGCCAGCTGCGAGATGCCGCAGCAGATAGCCATGGAGGGGGATGACGTCACCACTGAGGAATGGTTCTCCGTTCAATAAATACGGCAAGAATCGTGCGCGAAGACACACGCAACCTGCCAGTCGGGAGCGCAACGAGGCGCGGAAGCGACGCCTAACGGTACTCTATGGCGCGTCGCAGCTGCAAGCCGGCTGCCAGCGATGCCACGCAGTCACAATCGAGTCATCATGCGACCGGGAGGTGGCCTCAACGTGCAAGCCTGCAGCCCGCACAGGATTCTCACTGCACTAACCATGGCAACTCAGCTAGCGCCGTCGGTAATGGAGGAGGTAATTATTTGTACCAACTCGATGCAAAACATTCTTGTCATCAGTACGCCCAGTGCTACTAATGCAACAGCGTACAGTCGAGTAACCGAGCTTGCCCTCACCGACCAGAGACACCCGTTCACGGCCTACCACTCACCTGCCGGTGTCACGAGCCGAGGCGTGATTCGCGGCGTCGACACTGACTGCGACGACGCCGCCTTCAACCGCATGCTAATCCAACCGCGCAACTCAAGCCTACTGGGAGCGCGTCACTTCAGGAACACTGAAACTGTGATTCTTATCTTCAACGGGCTCCAAGTGCCCAACTACGTCTACTGCGACCAGGTCATCTACCGCTGCACGTTGTACAAGCGCGAAATAGATGCCTGCCGCACCTGCGGCCAAGTGCGCCATCGCCAAGACGTGTGCCCCTTTCCTTTAACCAAGGTATGCGACCACTGCGGACACTTACTAACGGACAACCTACACGTGTGCCCCTTTCCTTTAACCAAGGTATGCGACCACTGCGGACACTTACTAACGGACAACCTACACGTGTGGACCAACCAGTGTGTGCCTTATGCGGCGAAGCACACCGCACGGGTGACCGCGAATGCCGACATCGCTACCAGCTGCCTTACCCGGTGTCCGTCATCGTCAGCGCCGTCACCGACGAAAGCAAGCCCAGCAGCAAACACCCACCCCAGCACACAGCCCGGTTCCTGCCAAGACCACCAAACCCCTCGGACCTCCTCCAGGCCCACGAAATCCTACTTCCACTGACCAGCCTACCTGGGCCGACAAGGTGGTATGCAAAGGTGAGGCCCGCACAGTGCAGCGTCAGGGACACTCACCACAGCAACCTGACCCAGAACTAGCACAGTTAAAACGGATGTTTGTGGAGCAGGCTAAAGAAATCTAATCGCTTGAACAAGAGCTAGCAAAACAACAGGCCCTCGAATCGCGCGAGGGTAGCGTTATCAGCGGCCCCGTCTCGATACGTGGCGCCAAGAAACGGGCAGGCCCGACGCTCCAGGCCCAAGAGCAATCCAAATTTAAACGGTTTACAGCAAATATGTACGCGATACTGGAGCAGTACCGCGTAGACACCACGGCCGAGTATAGCGCTTTCAACGCTAAACTAGAGAGCATGCAGAAACAACTTATTGAGTTGGCTGCAACGCCAGCACAAATGGACGGGAGGACTATGGAGTTGGAGTAGAACCTGGCACACAGCAAGTGTGCTTGGCTAATACCTAGACCTTAAAAGGGCGTCGTCACAATCATTCACAATTTCGCAATGGAACACAAGTACCCTCCGTACGCGAAGAGAAACGTTACAATGCATTGGCTCTATGAGCCAATGACAAGCCGTCATTCTCCTGCAGGAAACGCGAATTGACCGATTCGCTTATCGCGGATACAGAGTCGAGCCCGTATGTGAGAACAAATCTCGAGGATTAGCCACCTGTTTGGCTGAGCCTTATGCTTACACGACACATTCAGTACACCCAGACCTCAAAATAGAGCATCAGATGATAGAGATCATCCCCAACGCTCACATTAAGCAATCGGTACTTATCCTTAACGTGTACAGTTCCCTTTTACACAGCACAGAAATATTCACCACACTACTAACTAAAGTGACTCAGGTAGCAGGAAACCATCCCCTCATCATCGCGGGGGACTTCAACGCCCCCCATGTAGAATGGGGATACAATCGCACAACACCGAAAGGACGCCACTTACAAACACACACCACTCAACACAATCTCATGTTACTTAACGACCTCTCTACCCCCACACGCATAGGTAACTCAGTGTCATGGGACACATCCCCTGACCTGACCCTAGTACGCAAAGTATCGAATGCCACATGGGTTAATCTGCAAGCTAACCTCGGTAGCGATCACTTTATCTGTAGCACAAATGTCAATATAGGCAGCCTCGAGCCCAGGGACTTTAAAGTAGTAGACTGGTACTTCTATAGGCAAATACGCAAAGAAGACACCAGCCACTACTCTTCACTTTCCGAACTCTTTGCGAGACTACAGCGGGACGTTAAACAAGCTACCAAAATTATTTCTACAACACGCGACATAGACCACATGGACAGCCACTTCTCACATCTCCTGGAGGCTCACAAAAGTCTTCAAGAAAGATGGAGAATGCATAAACAAAGTCGTAAGCTACAACAAAGAATTGCATTGTTCAACCGACAAATCGAAGAGTACAGTAAGACACTAGCATGAAAACGGTAGATTGAATGTGTAATTCGCTCGATGCACGCACGAGGAAGGGTCTAAAATGGGACCTTCTCAAGCATCTGCTCCGCTACAAGCCCATAAAGTCAGAGCAACGACTAACACTAGATAGACTGTTACACGAAGTGCGAGGACAGCAACTTACCGACGCGCCGATTTTAGATGCCACAGCAGCCCGGTATCTATGCACAGAACATACCTCACATCAAGACTATCCACCTTACACGGGGGCCACACACGACCCATTTGATTAGCCTATAACTAGCGCTAAAATACGTGCGGTAATAGCAAAGCCTAATACTAAGTCAGCCCTGGGTCCTGACGGAGTCACCAACGAGCTACTCCGCAACCTGGGTGACGATGATATTGAATCAATAGCCACCCATATGAATGACGTTTGAGAGCAAGGGAGCGTCACGCCAGATTGGAGGGCCGCGACCGTCACACTCAATCCCAAGCGGAACAACCACCTGGAACTCGACTCTCTACGACCCGTCTCCCTCACATCCTGTGTGGGTAAGGTCATGGAGCACGTCATTCTCCGTCGAGTCACAAAATATTCAGAGCAAAAACACCTCTTCCCATTCAATTAAATATGGTTCAGACCGGCTATGGCCACGCAGGATGTACTTCTCATGCTGCAAGAGACGTTACTTAGAGTAAGGAACAAAGACCTCAATGCAATTCTAGGTCTTCTCTGAGAGAAAATATACTACTCGAGATTCAGGAGGCAGGCTTAGGCCGCCGCTTCTACGAATATGTCCGCTCTTTCATAAGAGCCAGAACGGCCACACCTAAAGTTGGAGATCTCAACTCACACAGCTAAAACCTAGGCCCACGCTGCACCCCGCAACAGTCAGTGCTCTCGCCGTTTCTTTTCATTTTAGCCCTCAGACAACTTTCGCAAAAGCTGAAACACATCGAAGGCGTAGCACACGCACTCTACGCCGACGATATTACTAATAGGTGCACTGGAAAGAGCGATCGACAAATCGAAGCGAGCCTTCAGGAAGCAGTCACTGCAGTACGAACACTTTTAAAACCCACGGGCCTCAGACTATCAGCATCTAAGTCCGAGTTGCTGCTTCTGCCAACCGCAGTACGGCGGCAACAAAGGCGAACCTACCATACACCTCTCCACAATGGACGGCTCGGTTATCCCGATGGTGTCGTTGGTTCGAATATTGGGCATTGTTCCTGCAGGAGAATGGCAAAAACGACTAAACCATCACACATCTCACCAAAAAAGCTGAGTCAGTCATTCACCACGCCCGACGCGTCGTTAATAGACACGCAGAACTCACAGAAGACAGCTTACTACGCATTTCTCATGCGTTACTACTATGCCACGTTCACTACGTCGCCTGCGCCCACCCTTGGAGCAAAGGCGATGAAACTAATGTAGACAACCTCACCCAAAAATGCAAGAAACGAGTACTTGGTCTACCCATGTTCACAAGCACGCAGCGCCTGCTAGCCTTTGGGGTACATAACACGCTCCAAGAAATCACAGAATCACAAAAAACGTCCCTACTCATACGCCTGTCGTCGACACCTGCGGAGCGGGAACTCCTCTCACACATAAGTCTTCCTAACCCGACTCAAGACAACGAACAAGAACCATTCACCGCAACACCTTCACGCTAAAATCTCAGTGCTACTCTTCCCCAGGAACATGCACCCGGTGCACAGACTCGAAGAAGGGCACGAGCTCAACTCTTACTAAAAGTGGCCAACCTACATGCGACAGACTTGGTTTTCGTAGACGCCACTAAATACGTGGACAAAACCCTACTTTGCAGCTGCGGTGGTGGCCCCAGATGGAACAGCTCCTAATGCTCTTACCGTAAAAACACAGAAAGCCTGCGAGACTGAACAAGTGGCTGTTGCAGTTGCTCAAGCACTCCCTCAGCGCGGCACAATCTTTACCGACTCTAAACCCGCTGCACTGGCATATCGCCGTGGTACACTTTGCCAAGTGGCATTAGGAATTCTAGCATCTGTTCAAATAACTGTAGACAAGCACATCCACTGGTTCCCGGGTCATGAAGGGATCAACGTTCAACCAGGGGTCCCCAACGGCAATGAGTTGGCCCATAACCTCGCGCGCGATCTTACGTGCCACGCGGAGTCACGGTACGGCTCACTGGCCAGGGACACCAACACGCACCGGGAGCCACTCCTATCATATCATAAAATTTGCTCACACTATAAGTTATTTAAAAAGGAATTCCCTCACCTCACTCATCACTAAATAAAGCACAATAAGTAACGCTTAGACTGCTGCAAACGCACAGTTACTCCAGCCCCTATCTCTGCAGCAAATACTTCCCAGATATAAGGAAAGAATGCCCCCAAAATTAAGGTTTGATTTGAGTTACATGAAGTGGCAGTGTCCCGCGCTGAACGCTACCTTCGGGTCCCCGTACCACCGAGGACGATTGCATCAACCATTTGAGGAGACCCGACAGGGCCCTTCAACACCAGGCCGTCCAGAAGGCCCAAAAGGTGGCAGGCGAGTTCCGGCTCTCAGTCCCCACATGGGTGGAGCGACCGGGCTGGCCCCCGTAAGGGGTGCCCAGTCCCTTTCAGGACCTTTAATAATGTTAACTCTCTATATCTCTCTTTTACTGGCGAACTTCAAGTTCGGGGATAGGCTGTTGCTCCTGACAACTCTTCTCTGCTGCAACAGATTAAGGATTTTGTACGTGAAGAGATCCCCCGCCAGCTTTCGCTGATGCCGCTTGTTCACGACCAGTCAACATCCCCTGTAGGCGCCCCCTCTTCAAAACATCATCAGAGACCAGGTCGCCGAAAAGGTCTCGCCTTCGTTCCATCAGGCTCCGACTGCTGCTCTCCTGACGCACGCCGCAGTCGCTTCCAGCTCTGTGATACAAGGTTACAGCCCTCGTAGTGCGCCTATGGGCCCGCCAGTATCGCCGCCCGCCCGCCCAGTCACACAGTATGTACAAGCCGATGACCCTTGGCGCACGCAAGACAGCCGTCGCATTTGTTTTCATTGTGGCCTTGCGGGACATGTTGCCCATTACTGTCGATTTCATGCACCACCTATCTCCGACAGTGTGCGTCCATCATGGGTCACGTATGCGCCACGCCAACCCCGCCACATTTATTCAGATGACTACGAATTTGATCCTACCCCCCAGCAGTATCAGGCCCCCCTCTCGCCGCTCACCTTCTCCTTGCCACCGCTTTTTCCCCCATGCAACAACAGTGGAGCGCTGTGCAGCCAGGAAAACTAAGTAGCGCAGTTCAGGAGGCGAAAACTGCGGTTCCGGTGAAATGCATAAGGCCTCAAATTTCTCCCCGAAACGTTATTGATGTTGCTATAGAAGGAACATAGCTAGCTCATGTCGACACCGGCACTGCCCTTTCATAGTTTGATGCCCGCATTTGTCACCATATCGGAAAAGTCACGACGCCTGTTTCTGGACTATCCCTTCGTACAGCCAACGCCCAGCACGTCAAGCCAGTCCGGTGCCTGCACAGCCCGTGTCACAATCCAGGATGTTTTCTATGGGATCGAATTCATTGGTGCTGCCATCTTGTTCTCGCGACGTCATATTGGCGTGAGATTTCCTCTCTACACATCGTGCCCTCATCAATTGCGCCCCGCGCTGAACTCCAGTTATTCCAATTTTCAACAGATGTCATCAATGACAATTACGCATGTCGCAAAATCACAGTCTGTGACGGCACCATTGTGCCTGCCCAGTCTACGGTTCTTGTCTCCATTTCTTGTGACTCTGAAGACGGCGGCTCTGCTTTTTTCACCGTCTGCACATCTAGTTCGCCACCGATAACTGCCGTTGCCATTTGCCGTTCTCGAGTTTGCCGATCGAGTACATTACTAATCCATCGCCAGAGCCAATCAATTTGCGACGCTGGAAAACCCTCGGCAAAGCCGAGCCGCTGGCGTCATCTTCGATGATCGACACCATGAATGACCCCACTGATATGGCCACCCTCGAGACACTAACTCCTCAGCCACTACCACGATCTTTCACACCAGCTATAGCCAGCGACCTTACGACGACACAACGAGACCAACTTCTTCGCTTGCTCGACAATTTCTCTTCCTTTTTTGACTGCCATACAAGGGCAATCGGCCGCACAACTACTGTTTCGCATTCTGCCGGCACCGGAAGCTAGGCGCCCATTCGACAGCGTCCTTACCGAGTATTGGCGAGTAGAGGCGCCTTATCAATGACCAGGTGAATTGCATGCTTAAACTCGGTGTCATTCAACCTTCCAACAGTCCTTGGGCATCACCCGTCGTCCTCGTTCGGAAGAAAGATGGCTCACTACGATTTTGCATCGATTATCGCCGGCTTAACAAGATTACCCGAAAGGATGTGTACCCGTCGCCACGAATTGATGACGCACTCGACTGCTTGCAAGGAACGGAGTTCTTTTCTTCTTTGGATCTCCGCTCTGGCTACTGGCAAGTGCCCATGTCATAGACTGACCGCTTTATAACCGCGATTTCAACAAGAGATGGATTATACGAGTTCACTGTAATGCCATTCGGTCTCTGTAACGCACCCGCCACCTTTGAACGTATGATGGACGGTAACTTACGCGGCTTGAAGTGCCACACTTGCCTCTGCTATTTGGATGATATTGTCGTCATCTTTGCGCCAGATTTCCCGACCCATCTACAAAGGTTGCATCAAGTTTCGACCTGTCTCCGAAATGCCGGTCCCCAGCTTAACTTGAAAAAGTGCCTATTTGCCGCTATAAAACTAAGTATATTAGGCCACGTCGTCTCTAAAGAAAGCATTCTTCCCGATCCTGCTAAACGTCTAGCCGTAACCGAGTTACCGAAAACCTACTATTCTGAAAACACTGCGGACCTTAATTACCCTATGCTCCTATTTTCGGTGGTTCATTCGAATTTCGCTATTGTCATTGCACCGCTCAATGCACTCTTCTAAGGCGACAACGAACTACCTACCTGGTCAGAAGATTGTGACGATGCGTTTACGACAATTCGGCGCCTGCTTACGTCTCCACCAACTTTGCGTCATTTCGCTCCGAGCGCACGCACAGAAATTCACACTGATGCTAGTGGTGTCGGCCTTGGTGCTGTGCTCGCACAACGTGACGATGCCAACGCCGAATATGTGGTTGCATATGCCAGTCGTGCACTCACAAAACCTGAGACAAATTACACCGTAACTGAAAAAGAGTGCCTGGTCCACCATACGGGCTCTACAGAAATTTAACCCCTATCTTTACGGTCGTAATTTTGACGTCGTAACAGACCACCACGCTCTGCGTTGATTGTCAAACCTCAAGAACCCGTCAGTTCGCTTTGCTCGGTGGGCCCTCCGACTCCAGGAATACGACATCCGTGTCGTTTATCGTTCTGGCCAACAACACTCTGATGCTGACGCCCTGTCACGCTTCCCACTCATTTAAGGCGCCTCCGCATCTAGTCACAATCACATTATTTTGCAACTCGACATCTTGGACATGGCCTCGGACCAACGAAATGGCCGTCGGATAGCCACGATTCTGAACTTTTTGTCAAGCCCCTGACCACCCCGGCTCCACGGGCGCTACGCCGTCAAGTGCAGCAATACGCTATCCGCAATGGTCTTTTATACCACCGTAACTACCAGAACGCTGGCCGCACATAATCGACGACGACGAAGTGTATTTCTGCCGAACGCTGCCTATTTCGTTTGGTGTTTTTTGTGTGAATTTACGTTCTATCCGAGGATCATCGCTCTCCTGCGGGCTGCGATGGATCCAGGCCCCACCGTACGCAATTCGGACTTGGCGTCACCTTCGACGTCAACCTCAAGGAAGCGCAACAGCCGGGAAGACGACAGCACCAGTGACAGCACTGAACTGTACATGGCGAGTAGTGAAGACAGCGACGATGATTTCATCCGTGCAATGAAGCGTAAAGCTAAAAGAAGAATGGTCGGCGCGTCTTCGCAAGCTAGCGTCTCTACCATGAAGGCGGCGTGCAGTACTGAACGCCACACCATACTTTTAGGGGCGAAGCTCCTTAGGGCGTGGGCTGTGCGTCCCCTGTAGCCTGTATGTAGCCACCTCTAGTATAGTTCTTGCAGTGTTCACTAGATGGCGGTACCGTCCCCTGTACGTAGCCACCTCTAGTTCAGTTCTTGCAGTGCTCACTAGATGGTGGTACCGTCTCCTGTATGTAGCCACCTCTCGTTTAGTTCTTGTAGTGTTTACTAGATGGTGGTACTTGTAGCTGATGATGAAAAGATGCAAGATGTTATAAACTAGAAAGCGGTACTTGTAGTTGATGAAATACGCGAGATCTTATAAAATAGGAATGATGTCACATATGGCGCGTGTCATTGGTTGAAGGCAATCGTTCGATTTAGTGTGGCGACGTACGCTAGGGGGAGCAATGTAATCGAGTGGGCAAAATGTACAGAGGATTCATGGTTTACCAGGTTTACCTCCGGAGCTTCGCCCACTCATCATCATTCGCTTCGTGGTTATGGCGGAATTTTTTGTTCCTGTCGACTTTTCGATCAACCTGAAGAACATGAACAGGCAAGTGATATCAGCGCGTCTCGAAGCTATCGTGCCTAATGAGATAAAGGATAATAGACTCAACCCATGGAAGAATATCCTGGCCATAGACGTTGAGCACCCGGTTGCGCTACATACCCTGCGAACATTCACTGAGCTTGGAGGCATCTATCTCAAAACTTACATTCCGCAGGATAGTGACATGACGACAGACGTCATTTATGACGTTGATGTTTCCATACCGAACGCAGACCTTCCTGTTCTGATAAAGCCAGCTACTGGGGCAACGGACATATTGCAAGTATGCCGGCTTGGCAAATCCCGATGCATCAAGGTGACCTTCAGAGGTGATTGCATTCCATCACATGTAAAGGTTGGTCATTTTCGTCACGTTGTCCGACCATACATTCCAAGACCACTACAGTGCCACAACTGTCTAAAACTGGGTCATGTTAGTGCTGTGTGCAACAACAAGCAAGCATGCCCACGTTGTGCCGGACCCCACAAAGCAGAGGCTTGCCAAGCAACTCTCCTAAAATGCAGCAACTGCAACGGGAACCATGAGACCTCGTCCAAAAACTGCCCAGTACTGATGAAAGAGAGGAGCATTCTGAGAGCAAATGGTTAAAGACGGATCCTCACGAAAGGAAGCGGTAACGGTTGTTCAACGACGGCGTTCCCGTCGACGGTGGTGCTCGAAGAAAAGAAAAAGCAGTCCTGTGCCGGAGGTGCCTTCACTAACGCCGCCACCGCCACCACCACCACCGCCACGACCACAGAGACCTCTTCCGCCTCCGCCACCAGGTGGGGTACGTCCAGAGGTGCCGGAAGACACTGTGGCGCTACAGCGAACATCCGGCTCTGACTGGCCCACTTTACCGCGGGTACAAGTGTCTACGGAACCACAATATCGACAGTCAACAACGAATATGCCCCCAGCAGGCAGTCTGTCCGCCCAAGAGGAACAAGTCTTCTCTGTATTGAGGTCGTTCATGAGTGTTATTCGCACTCTATTGGATAGTCTACAGTGCCCTGCCACTAAATGCGAGCTGCAAATCGTGGACACACTAGTACCAGTTCTTGCCGGACTTCAGTAACAAGATGGCGCACCATAGACCGCATCAGCCTTTCCGAGAAAAAGCCAAGCGTGCTTCTATAATTCAGTGGAACGCAAGAGGTCTACAGTCAAGAATGCCTGAGTTCCGACAATTCATTTTCAGAAAATAAGTTTCCCATCATCATTTGTGAACCGCATTTTTAAAAAATACCTCGTCTGTCGGGCTATGAATCGTTCGTTTCTTCGACGTGCATTGAGCGAAGTCAAGTTGCTGTGTACATCCGTAAAGAACTTACTTACGTTCTCCAAAGAGTAGAGCCTCACAATGGAAATCACTACGTGTGTCTATATGTTGAAAAGAAGAAGTTGTCGTTTACGCTCCTAGGCGCATATATAGCGCCGTCAGGTCGACTAGATCAACAGATAGTGAATGGTATATTTGCAACAACTCCAGCACCTTGGATATTGATGGGTGAATTTAACGCCCATCATGCATTGTGGGGAAGCATCAGGACAAATCGAAAAGGCACGGACCTAGTTGATCTCGCATCAGAGCACGGGCTTCAGGTGCTGAACGACGGCAGCCCTACTTATCTCCGAGGAGTGACTTACAGCAGTTGCCTGGATTGACATTAGTGTCGCATAGCATTGTCACGAAAGTCCAATGGTTCAGAGGTATTGAAACACATGGCAGCGACTATATCCCCACGTACGTGACAGTCAGAGGTTTGGACGATTCTCCTTCCCCTGGACATTCAAGAATTATTGACTGGGAAGAGTTTCAGATATCAGTGGAGAGCAAGTGCATGTACGAACCACCGGAATCCATTGAAGAAATGATTAGTTGTGCAATGGAGACTTCCAGGAAGATATGTTCGAAAGAATCGAGATGCACGGCACTCGACAAAAACTTGGAACAACTTCGAGCGGTCCGCCGACGTGCCGAAAGGCGATACAGACGCACGAAATCTATCTCTGACTTCAGAGAATCCAGACGCATTCAGAAAAAAATCCAGCGTCGAATGCACAAACTTCATGAACAACGGTGGAAGAATTTTTGTGACTCGCTAGACCCTCGAAAGCCCTTGTCTCCCGTATGGAGGACTCTTCGAGGTATTCACTCGCATCCGCAACAGCGTCAGCCCTTCGCCGCTCTGGCGCTACATCAACGTCGCTCACAGCTTGATGTTTCTGGGTAATTTTGTGCAAAGATCGCCGGTGACATCACTATACCGATCGATCTAATGCCACAGAATGTTCCAGTCGCACGAGATCAGCAAATGGAGGTTGCATTCACCATGGAAGAACTTAATGCGGCATTGAACACATGCAGACGCTCATCGTCCCCAGGTCCGGACGGAGTGACCTATACTGCCCTACGTCACCTAGGCCCGAAGGCACAGCACTGTCTTCTGGACATTTTCAATAAGTCTTGGCATGATGGAATGGTGCCTGATGAGTGGAAGTGTAGTCGCCTGGTGCCTTTGCTGAAGCCTGGAAAGTCTCCATTCGATTTGGCATCATACCGGGCAATAGCACTAGCAAGCTGCGTTGGCAAGGTCATGGAGAGGATGCTGCTTACACGCATGAAATGGTACCTGGAAAATTATAACATCTATCCTGATGCTATGGCTGGTTTTCGACGAGGTCGGTCCTCAGTTGATAGCGTTATTGACTTAGTGACCTCTGTTCAGCATCAGAAAGCTCAGAAGCGGCTGTCGGTAGCTCTGTTCTTAGACGTGAAGGGTGCCTATAACAACGTGACCCACGAGGCTGTTCTCAATGCTCTTGAAGCAGCCGAACTTGGAGGTCGTGTCTTTCGATGGGTAAGAAGCTACCTCACAAAGAGATCCATGTTCGTTTTAACTGAAGATGGGTCTACGAATAAGTATTTCACAAGTCGTGGGATGCCACAAGGCGGTGTTTTGAGCCCAACACTTTTCATCCTGGTTCTCGTGGGGCTCACCGAAATGCTACCACAGACGGCTTATATATCTCTCTACGCTGACAATATCTGCATTTGGGCGTCCGGCGTGACACGGCCTCAAGTGCGCGCAAGAATACAGAAAGCGGCAACAATGACATCGACATACCTTCGCCAGCAAGGTTTGACTATCGCCACAGAAAAATGCGCAGCGGTGGCGTTTACACGCAAACCGATGTCTTTCTACTCATTGTGCATCGATGGCAGATCAATCCCATATAATAGAACTCATAGATTCTTAGGCGTCATCGTAGATCATGACCTAACCTGGAGCCCGCATGTCACATACCTGAAGAAAAAGCTCATTGGCATTGAGAATGTATTCAGTTCCTCGCCGGAAAATCATGGGCCCATCCGTGCCTCAATGTTGCAGCTTTACACAGCCCTCTTTCTCGGAACTCTCCGGTACAGCCTTCCTGTCCTGCCCAACACGTGCAAGACTAACATCCGTGCACTGCAAGGCGTACAAGCCCAAGCACTTCGGACATGCCTTGGCCTTCCAAGGTGCTCATCGACAGTGTCAACTATTGTTATTGCACAAGAACAACTGGTCACAACGCACATCATTGTCGAGACGCTGAGAGCGCACTTTCGGCATTTATCACGGCTACCGTCACATCATTTAGCGTGTTTGACAGCTCGGAGGCCACAATTTTTGTACTGCGGTATCGTGACAAAACATCAGGACATACTACCACCTGGCTTCAAACTTGCGATGCATCCAGCAACTGCGCCATGGAGTCTTCGTCAACCTGACTTGCGCTTATCAGTTCCTGGAATCGCTAAGAAGGCACGCATGTCACCGCTAGCCCTGAAGCAATTGACTTTGCGTCTGTTTGACGAAAGGTTCTTCGACCGCATACATGTTTACACCGATGGCCCCACTAATTCCAACAGCTCCACAGGAGCAATGGTTGTTCCATCTGAAAACTTGTTACTTCAGTACAAGTTCTCTCACACCACGACGTCGACAGCAGCAGAGCTCGCAGCACTTCAAGGTGCAGTAAAGTACATTCTTCGCCAGCAACCTAACCAATGGGCCATCTTTTGCGACTCCAGGTCAGCCTTACAGTCACTACGGTTTGTTATGCAGCACGGGCTACATGAACAATCAGTATATCAGATAACGCACGACTACCACGAAGCGCTCGCGGAAGGTCACGATATTGTATTTCAGTGGTTGCCGAGTCATTGCGGAATCGTCGGCAATGACCGCGAGGATGAAGCTGCTCGGTCGGCTCATGACCAAGACCAACGCACGCTCATGCCACTCTTGAGAACGGACGCTGCAAGGCTACTACAATCACTTGCTCGCCGTATATCTCTCCTACAATAGAATACGCAGAGTTTTTCCAACACGCTCCTGTATTCGATCGACCCAAACTTGCAACTTCGTTTGCCATCCGAGTTCCCACGATGCGCTGAAACTTTACTGTGTCGCATGAGGTTGGGCGTGGCATTTACGAATTCGTACTCTCGTCTCCTTGGAATGGCGAGCACTTCGTCATGCAACATCTGCGCCTGCGAGGAAACGCTTGAGCACATTCTATGTCATTGCCCAGCATACCAGACCGAACGACGTATTATGGAAGCCAAGCTCTGTCAGCTGGATTCACGGCCGCTTACAGAAGAGAAGATCCTGGGACCTTGGCCGACGGCTTCCCATACGCGCAAAGCCACGAAATCCCTCTTGTACTTTTTAAGGACCACCAAACTTCACGACTGCTTGTGAAAGAACTGTGCGAGGCTGTGCTCTGTAGTCTCGAGCTGACTATTTATGCTTCTCTTTCTTACTCCTCTTCTTTTCTGTCTCTTTCCGTTCTATTATTCCCCTTTTACCCCACCCCAAGTGGAGGGTAGCCAACCGAGCCAAGCTTGGTTAACCTCCCTGCCTTTCCTCTCTATTTATCTCTCTCTCTCTTTCTCGCACATAGTTATTGGTCGTGCCCCGCCATCTTCGTCGCGGTCTCTGCTCCGCTTTCCACAATGACCCTCAATGTGGCTACGGTGGCGTGTTCAGGACGTACACCCGCCTTCGCCTACGCTATTATTAGCGCGGAATGTACTACTTCATCTGCAAATACGTCCGCTCATGCCTCGCCAGTCAACGACGCAAACCAGTCTCGCACCACTCCACCGCACCTCTCCAGCCGCTTTCCTGCCCAGCCCACCCATTTTATCGCGTCGGCATTGACTTGTACGGGCCTCTCTCATGCATTGGCGCTGGCAACCGCTGGATTGTCGTCACCGTGGATCACTTCACAAGATACGCCTAAACCACTCAATTACCTTCCGCCATAGCCAAAAACGTTTCCTCCTTTATTCTACGCAGCTTTGTTCTCCGCCCTGGCACCCCTCGAGAACTGCTCAGTGATCGCGGCCATGTATTTCTCTCAGACGTATTACAATCACTCCTATCTGAATGCAGAATTATTCACCGCACCACTACCGCATATCACCCACAGCCAAACGGATTAACGGAACAATTCAACCAACCTCTGGGTGACATGTTGTTGATGTACGTTGCGTCAGACCACTGCAATTGGGATCTTGATCTTTCGTTTGTCACATTCGCTTACAACACCGCCTCCCAAGCCACCACGGGATTTTTACGATTCTTCTTGCTATACGGCCGTAAACCCACTAGCACCACTGATACGATTCTTCCATATTATCCAGACGTTGACGACTACCAGCCCGTGTCGGCGGTGGCTCACCACGCCGAAAAATGCCTACAACTGGCCCGTTCTTTCACCGACCAAGAGTGTCGCAAAAACAGCATCACGACTCCAACATCCCTCCTGACCTTTTCATCGTCAACTCTCTCGTGTGGCTTTGGGTCCCATCAGTTGCTGCTTCTGGCCTTTCTTTTAAGTTTCTTCCGATGTATCACCGACCCTACCGTGTGGTTGCACAGGCATCTCCTGTTAATTATGTGGTTGAACCCGTTACGCCATCTTCCGACCTTCGTCGTCGGGGGCGAGAAACAGCCAACCTTAACTGTCTCAAGCCGTATTGAGACGTAACCATCCCAAGACATCTCTCTAGGTCGCCAGGATGGCTACCTCTCGATACCGGAGGTTATTGTGAGGAAGAAGATGGACATGTGTGGAAGCGTATTGCCATCGCCTGTCTTGCTCGGCTATTAGCTCGCTGGCTACGCTTTGCCTGCTGCTGCTGCTATATTCTCGGTCGCTGTGTACCTGAATGAACTCTCGTACCATCATGAATATTTGGATTTCCAAGAACGTTTAATTCAGAGGGCTATAAACACAGATAAAAAAGTAGGGATGACAGACAGCATCCCTGTTTAACAGAGGTTTCTATGGAAACACTTTTAATAAGCTTTTTGTTGCTCACCAACTTCGCATTACATTTGTCATAAAGAATTCCAACATCTTCTAGAATGACTGATCTCACATTCGCGTGTTCCTGTATTGGAAACAATATCTCATGTATCACTCTACCAAAAGCATTATTTAAGTGGAGTTGAATCATAACACTTCGACCCTCCGTGGCGTCACAACATTCAAGAACACTTATTGCGACATGAATATTTGTAAAAATGAATATACCTTTAACTCCGCATGTCTGATGAGAACCTACAAGAGATTTGATAACACTTTGAAAGCGTGGAGCCAAAAATTCCATGACATTCTTATAATCCGTGTTTGTTAAGCTTATCGGTTGATATGCTTCTACTCTAAGGATTTCTGATGGTTTTTTTGGTCTTAAGAATTAGTATATTGTGTGACGTTGGACACGACAGAGGTGTTAGTTTCTTGTCAATAGCATTCAACTATGACTCAATGCAGTGCTTCTGCCGATTCGCCTTCAAAAACTTGTACACTGTGGCCCCAAGACCGTCTGGCCCAGGTGACTTTCTTGACAGCTCATCAATGGCTTCCACAACGTTCGGACGTTCAAATTGGGTGCAGTTTTCAAAGACTGTTGTCGTGAGTCTGCAGTCTTTCAGGGAGGTTCCTCGCTTCCTCTGGGCGCACGAACCAAAGATTCGTCGTTCTCTTTTCGAGACCTCTCTCTAAGTTCACTGGCTGCTGCCATGTTTACATCGCCGAAGACTGAGTTTTCCTTGCCTTCGGGGAAAGATACCTACGTGGTTTCCTTCGTTGTTGGATGCTGATGATTTTTTAGCCGTAGCGTTGCGCCCGGAGTCTTTCTTCAGATCTAATTTGTTGTCTTCGCATGGGGTGCGCGGACGTATCAGCGTAGTCTTTTTCCTTCTTCGCTATGACCACGCATGGCTCCTTCTAAATTAGCTGTGTTCGTTATGTTTTCGGACAAAGCATCTTCCCGGGCAAGACCTGCTACGCTTGCATAGGAACGCACGCACTAGATCTCGTCGTGGCTATTGCAACGACAGAGCCCACAACCTGGAACACGTTACTCGTGACGTATGTGGCCGATGCCGCGGGACCGAAAGCAGAGCGCGGCTCTACCTGAGACGTGCACGAGTGCGACGTCTTTATAGTCTTGCGCCTGTTGTGTCCCTGACGGCAACGCCCGCTTTGAGTTTAAAGGTTACTGAGCGTGTGGTCGATTCTTTATTCATGCAGCTTTTCACCGTCCATTGCCTCGTGAATATTCGGCGATCTTTCCGAAAGGTGGTGTTAATGCTGTTCGTGCGGCGGCGTCGTGTACACCATGCGGTACCCAGTATAGCTTCAGTTGAACATCTCGATCATAAAGGTCAATGACCATGGAGCGCTTGTATGTGAAAAAAATGGCTTTTGTTGAAAGCATTTTCTTTTTCCCTTCCTCGTTCATAATTGTCAATGCCCACAGAAGATTCATCTGGTACGCACCTAGAGCAACCACTTCTGGCAGGAGCGGCATCTTGTCAAGAGCTTCGCAGAAATGCTCCACGCAATAAGGCCGTTCCTTCAGGCAACCATGCGATAAAAACGGTATTAGAATCTGATTCACCTGTGGGCAGATAGGGCAACGCAACCTGATAATCTGCAGCCGGCTGGTTGGCCCTTGTATCATTGTATAATGTATAGTCATTGTATAATGCATGTATAGCTCACCAAAGTACTTCCTCAAAGGATACGAACTGCTAAATGTTCGCTACCTTATTTCTTACCGCAGTGCAAAAAGTGTTGGTTTGAGCTAATCTACCGCGTATCGACGATGACGTGCGTAATCTTGCAAGCACTTCAGAAGACTACACGAACTAGAATTGACATATGAACTGAATGGCTCTTCACGGTTGTATGCACCGAGCTTGCCTGAGGAATTCGCCGACGTATTAGACCACTATCGAGTAGCGCGCCGTCGCGGCTGCACGGGACTGAATATTTACTATGGCGATCGTTGGCAAACATACTACGCCGTCGTCATTACTTGCGCTGTCCGCAACATGGACTTGTTTCTTCAAGGTAACGCAAACACTTACCTTTCCATCATGTAGCGCTTGTGTTACATTCAAGATCATACTATAACAGTGCGCGCTTCGCTGCACTCGTATGTAGCAGATTTCATCAGCGGGATCGATACAAGAATATCGAAAACAATACACATGCCTGTTTTTAGCAACGACGAAATTGCAAAACTTTGTCGAACAGCAACGCCACTTTGAAAGCACCGGTAAAGTGCAGGAGGAGTAGCAGTGAGGCGTGCATTGTATTTATAACTGCACGTTTTATCGTTCTAACCGCTTCAATTTGCTGGTCGAGCTCGAGCGTGTTGGCTGCATGCGACGCTCCTTAACATCCGCTTTAATTGGGATACGTATAACTTGACAAGAAAAGCTACGCTTTCATTTTGACTTTATTGTATGATGTTAGACCTAAATACAGTCAAAGTACCTTACGAGCGTGAAAAAAAAAACTTGATGTACGATTGGACGTGAAGGACACCTCGCTCCTCGTGAGTTCGCAGCTGATCGTTTTCGTCGCTGTTAATTCTCAATGGGACGAGAACCTTCTACGTCCATTAAAAAATCCTCGGGGTCAAGATGGTTTTCGTCAACATCACTGAAACGTAGCTTAGAAATTCCCTTCGCCGAACGACTTAAACAACAACACCGCGGACTTCGCCACATTACAACACCAAAACCACGTTTATCAGGGTGCGGAGAGCAATCTGCCAAAAAGCGAATTGCTTGCAGTGTGCTACCATCTATCAACGAACGCATAAAAGCAAACGGCGCAGCTATAGGTGCACGTTTACCTAGTTTACAGAGTGCAAATCGCGAGGTCGCAAGGCTTTTCGCACTCAATGAACTTATGAGATTCATGCACGAAAAAAGCACTGACAAGTGCTATACGCACGTGAAACAAGCAGAGTTTCTGCCGCAAAGTTCAGTACAATAACATTTAGCAAACCCACCTGGTGACAGAAAATCTAACGAACCTTATTGTATCTACTTCGGGCTGTATTCGAAAGCGCTAGCTGCCACGTATTATGACGAAAACTTCACGTCTCGCTAGAACGAATCATAAATCTTGTGTGAAAAATCCGGCTTAATCACAGTTGCATGAAACAAGCGAAGTGGTTAATGTTCGTTTCTTGCTAAGACAGTACCACTGAGCCGAACAGGGCAGCGTGTGCCTGCTGACTGTTGAATATAGAAGAAAGCGACGGCTGCATCTACGGCGTGTTTATCATCATCTTCGGAACTGAGAGTGTTCCATTAAAGGGAAGAAAGTGGGACAGCCAATGGCGTCAGTCTCATTCTTTTACTTATGATGCCGTAAAAGCCCGCATTACGACTCCGGCGGGAACTGGGACCACTAGCCATGAACGTACGTGAGCGCCGACATCACATTTGTAAAAGCTTCAGTGTGTGTTTCGGTGGCGTAATCATTAGCGCACCCAGCAACTGCTGTCCTGGATCAAAAAGTGGTGGGTCGACCGAGCTTTTTCGCGTCTGATGACAGAATTTTTTCAACGTAATTCTCCTAGAGATAACAGATCACTGGGTTTTTACTGGCCCCAGCATAAAACACTTTCGCGTTTAAACCCTTTTAGCTCAGACTTTTCATAGCTGACAGAAACGTTTCTTTCTTCTTGATTGGAGCTACTTCACTCTCAAGTGAGTGAGTGAGTGAGTGAGTGAGTGAGTGAGCGGGCAAACTTTATTTAAGGCAGCGGATTGAGGCGTGGGCCTAAGCCGCGCCAGGGGCGGTGGAGAGACCCTGCCTCTCAGTCGCCTCCCATGCTCGCTGGATGACCCACATTTGATCTGCCCGATCTGAGCTGATCAGCGCGGCTCTCCACGGCGCCCCAAGTTGTTCTAGGAGACTGCATTGGCGTCCTGTATCTGTGTACATTCCCATAAAATATGCTCTAGGGTGGTGTGTCTCATGGTACATAGCTTGTATGAGTCATCTGGCTATAGTTCGGAGTAGATGCCATTTAGGTGCTTCGGGTTGGGAAACGTTCTAGTTTGAAGTCGCCTCCAGTCAACATTCCGAGATCTGTCTAATGTTGAGCTAGGGGATGAAAATCTGCGTCTTGACTTTTGGTGGGATTGGATAACGTCGAAAACCTAAACATTCTGTCCCCCTTTAACCGGTACCTCATGTGAAGCTCCATCACGAGTGCGGTAAGTGAGACCTCGCGCTACGCGGTGAGCTTCCTCATTGAGCCTGGGAATGGGGGAGGCACACAGGGTGTGGGCTGGGAACCATACAATATACCTTTTTTCGAATTCCTTTTGATGATATGAGATTTGCCTTGCGGAGGAAGTATGTTAGTTGCCTCGGGAGATATTTTTTCTCGTACATAGTTACGGCTTGCCGACTGCAAGTCGCTGATGACATTTCTACACGTTTGGGGAAATTATGGCCTGTGCGATAGCCACCTTTTCAACGAATTCTGAATTATCAGAGCATATCGACCACGCGCTTACGCATTAGCAGTTGGTGTTTATTACTGCCGCAACGCAGGATTTCTGACTAGGGTACTCCTCTGCGTCTACGAACAACGCTTCCTTGTCTTAACCGTAGGCCTTAAGCAGAGTTATATCGTGGCTTTCTCTTCTGCCCTGATTAAGTTTGGGGTGAATGCTTTTGGGCAGATTGGGACACCTGATTATTTTTCCTGATCACCTTTGGAACCGACACTTTACTTCTTTGTTAGGCTATGGTGACTCATCCCCAACTTGTCAAGAATACTCCGTCCTGTGCGCGTGCTGGCTAGTCTCTCCAAATGGGCAATCTGTTGCGCTTCTATAAGCGCCTCTAAAGTGTTATGTAAGCCCAGTTGAAACAGTTTTTTCGGTGCTGGTGCTATCTCGAATGCCTAAAGCTTGTTTGTACGCTTTTTGTATGAGTGCGTTGATCTTTAGTTTTTCGGCTGTATACCAGTTTACGTATGCCACTACCTACATAATATGACTTATGGCGAATGAATAAATAAGCCTGATGACGTTAGTCTCTTTCAGGCCCTGGTGTTTGTTTGTGACTCTCTTGATTATGCGTATTGCGTTGGTGACTTTGGTTACTGACCTCCTGACGGTTTCGCCATTTGTACCCTTAGACTCGATGATGAGTCCAAGGACTCTGATTTGCTGCACTATAGGAATAGTCCTGCCGTTTTTGGTGTGAATTTAGATCTCTACGTAGCACGGTCCCGGTTGTATCCCTTTGGTGGTCTGCCTTAAGCGTGGGGTGATAGAGGAGGAGTTCGGATTTATCTGCGAGCACTCAAGGCCAGTACCTTCAAAATACTCCTCAATAGTGGTGACGGTCTCCTTCAGCCTCTGCTCTATCTCTCCGTCCCTACCTTCACATACTCAGATGGTGATATCATCTGCATATATTGAATGATGTATTCCGTATATTGAGTTAAGCCGCACCGAGAGTCCTATTAATACGAGAATAAACAGAATTGGCGATATGCCCGAACCCTGTGGGGTACCAGCACTGCCCATAAGCATTTCCTCATAACTCAGTTCTCCCATTACGATAGATGCCATTCGGTTTTTTAGGTAGTCCTTGACGTGGTTATGAGCTCTCAATCCTAAAAATAATTGGCACATCCGATGTAATATTGCCGTATGCGATGCTTTGTCGAAGGCTTTTGTAAGCTCTAATCTCAAGATCGCTCGGGTAGCTCTTGTTTTGTTGTCTAGAATCTGCTGCTTAATTTGCGGCATGGCTTCTTGCGTGGAGAGCCGTGTGCGGAACCCCAACATGGAACCTGGGTAGATTTTTTTCTCCTCAAGATAGGTGTTGACATTGTCTTGAAAAGCGTGTTTCATCGGCTTCCCAGCACAGAACGTTAGTGATATGGGGCGCAAATTCGATAGATCGGGGGGTTTCCCGTGCTTGGGCATGAGGATTACTTTAGCTTTCTTCCACTGTTTCGGAATAGGGCCCTCGGTCCAACATTCGTTAATATATTGCGTGATGTTCGCTATGGCCAGGTTGTCAAGGCTTCGTAGTGTTCTGTTCGCGATCCCATCTGGTCCCGGTGCAGATTTGGTGTTAGCTTCTGTAGTGCAGCCCTGATTTCAGCCACGGTAAACTTCTCATCTAAGAGCTCGTTTGGGCTTCCGGTATGTAATCCGTGCTCTATGACGGGCATGGCGGGAATGTAGCTTCAGTGATAAAGTCCTCCTTACTGCCGTTATACCGGTGCACCAGTTTGCGCAAGGTTTGCTTGTTTGCAGATTTGGTGTTATCTGGGTCTAGCAGGTGCTTGTACATGCACCATGTCTGGCCAGCTTTCATTTGGCCGTCGAGACTATTACAAACTTGGCCCTACTGTTGTCTGCTTAGCTGCTTACAATGTTCTTCGATCTGTTTGTTCAGCTTGACAATGCGCTTTCGCAAGGGTCTGTTGTGCCTCTGTCCCCGCCATCTATTCTGCAGTGACTGTTTGGCCTCCCACATGTGTGCGAGACAGCTATCAATCTGCTACAGGGATGGACTTGAAGTGATAGTTCACGTTGCCTCGCTGACGTCGTTAGTGACATCTTTGATCCAATCTTCAATATTGCTGAGAGAGTCTTTTTTTCGCGTTTATGACTTTCCGAAACTTATCCCAGTCGGTCAATTTAATCTGTCTCTGAATTTCTGCAGCAGCCATGGTTTCTGTCCCAATTTCTAATATTTGATGATTACTCCCCAGATCTTCAAATGTGTTTTCCATTTACTGGTCCCTGCTTTACGAACTAACGTTAACACTGGAGTGGTGTCTCTCGCAGGCCCAGTTAGCACGCGCGTAGGGGGTTGGGGGTTGGTGATGACAGCTAAGACTGTTTCTTGAATATCCTGCCATAGCGCTTTTCTTTTGGCTCTCGTGTATCCGTATCCCCATGCACTGTGTGTAGTGTTAAAGCCTCCACTTATGACTAGTAGATTGGGCCCCGATATTTTGCAGCCTTCTTAAACAGAAGAAGAAAGCGTTGTCGTGTGTGTGTGGGATCGCTGTACAAATTCAGAACAAATATGCTCGGAGATTTTTTTCTTGTAGGGGCAAGTTTTACGAGTATATGCTCAATTTTTGTGATGTGGGTGTCGTGGAAGATTGCTACGAGTTCCTTCCTTTCAGGAGTGGTTAGTGTTCTAATATATCCTGTTGTGGGTCCGATCACCTGATATCCTGGTAACTTAGCTTAAACCATGGGTTTCCTGCAAATTATAACATCCGGTTTGGTTCTGTTCCTAAGGTATTGTTGCAGGACTGCTCTCTTACCCTCATAGCTCCTGCAATTCCACTGCCAAATAATTAAGTCTCTTTTTCAGGGATTTCCTATTTTGAGTTGGCTATCGAAGAAGGGGGAGACTGAAAGAAGGCAGGTCTCATAAGATTAGTTGATATAGCCGCAGATGTGGTGTTCTAATATAAGTGTGAAAACGCCATCAGTGTTCATCGAAAGGTTGATAGCTGGAAGTACCGGACATGTCTTAGGGTTGAGATTGGCTACGTTAGCTTAGGGTTTATCTAATCTATTCATAATCATGTAATATTGCAATGAAGAGGTTGTTAGTTCCCTCTGCCTGTTCCTTAACTGCTTTCTGTATTTCAGGCAATGTTTGATTTATGTTCGAGGTTTGCTCCGTAGGTTTGTCATTAGACACCTGAGCTTTCCTTTCAAGCGGTGGTGGGGCGCTGTCCTCGTCCATTCGGTCAGCTGAAATTTCATCGAGGTGCTCTTGGGCGGCGGAGTGCATTTCACTTGAAGTTCTATCTGTGCAGTTTTTAAGACTTTGGATTTCCCGAGTAAGCTGTGTTATCAACTCTATAAGCTCAGCGTTTACTTTTTTCAGCTCGGCTATATCACTGACATTATGCGCAGTCTCCCCCGAAGGCTCAGGGCACGTCCCTTTAGCCACGTCTGACCAGATCACCGTGAATGACCGGGTTCCCTGGATGGCCAGTGCCACCTCTTGGCTTAGACCGGGATATGTAACGGGATGAAGTGCGCCTTCTCGGTCCCGGAGACTGGGAGGTGTGGCCGCGTGGTGTTGTGCAGAACCAAAGAACCAAGATCTTGATCTGGACCCAGGCGTTGCCATCGTCCGGAATTTGGACCTCCGGCATTCGGTTGGCTTGGTGGTAGGGGGGTTAGCTCTCGTCGTGCATCTCTTGAAGTTGTCGGAACCACTGGCGTTGTTTTACGATGTAGGGTGTCTTGAACTTGGCCCTGCAGAGTTTATCGGCCTTGGGATTATCTTTGCCGGACAGCTGACATTGTGGCTGACAGTGGTGATCCTCGCTCAGATCAGGCGTTCCACAACCCGCACATAGCTTGTCGTTTGGCCTCAAACACACGTCGCTTCTGCACCCAAATCTGTTGCACCCTTTGCAAAAGTCAACGTGTTTCCTGTATAGTTAACAGCGCGTGAACACTCCTCTGTACATGACGTGCGTAAAGACTCTGCTGCTGTCCAAAAAGGACTATCGCTGTCGTGGTGCTGCCAACACGATTGGCTGCGATCGCCGTCGAATTTTCGGCAGTAATAACTGCTACGGTGTTGCCCGCGGGGTTTCCTTCAAGAGAACTCCTTTGATTACACCTTTGGCAGTGAGTTCCGGGGCCATCTCGAATGCTCCCACCTCATACAACTTGTCGTTGGCTTTGATGTGCTTGATACCTTGGTATTTGTCTGCATGGCTTTGGTTCGGGGTGCTGACGACAAAGATTTTCTGGAAAATGTTCGTACACATCGTGTCCGTCTCTGTTTCTTCATAAAGGATCTCTGCTGCTTCCTACACAGTTTTGTCTAGCTTCGTTAAGCTGAGCTTGAATCGCCGCAGTCCTCATCTTCGCCTTACAACTATCTTGTAGTCGCCCTTCGGCAGTCTTGACATTTTGCTAGCTCTGGTTATTCAGTATATAGATTTGCACCACGCGTTCTAGGCATTCGGGTAGGGCTAGGGCTACTACAGCGTTGCTGGCTACCTTCCTTAGCACGGTTTTTGTTTCGAACTTCTGTCCATCCGTTGCCCTGTGCCATCTTCTCGTTGGGTAGCGTCTTCATTCTGCTGCGATACCTCCATTATTGATGATTACGGCCTGTATGGCACGAAAGCTGAGACCTGGCTATTGTGAGGCCGCCCCAGTCGATGCGGAGCGCTGGTCGTAGGAATAGTATGCGCTTCTTGGCGGGAGCTGGATTTCGGTCGTAAAATATCGAAACATGATCACCCGCCTTAGAATATTGTCTGTTCGGATTCTCAGTGACGAGAGAATGAGATGGTATATAAATATGAGCGGTGCCTGGCTATATTCACTGCTAAATCATTCTATAAGAACGGAGCCTACGTGAAAAGCGTCCATTCACCTCGGCAATTACAGCAACCTTTGCACCCTCAAGAGCAGGAAAGTATCCTTATGAGCATCCCATCAATATACAAGAAAAGTGGCTCCATGTCATAAATACAGGACACCAGGGCGAAGTTGTATTAACGTGCAATATAGTGCACCTAAATACATTTTCTTCATTTTTGCCATGTTAGTGAAAATTATTGTTAAGAAATTACCATACAGCAACCACGTATTAGTTAAAGTGTCTAAGCTCCTTGATAGCAAGTCTTTGAGCTCGTAATACGCAGCTTCTCATTGCACTTGAATGACAGCTCGAAATATTGAACATTTTAGAAGATCCAACATCATAAATGATTCGAGAATCCTGCTTTGCAGTGCCAGAATTATTTCCACCCTTGTTCGCGAGGGCAAGATCGTTGAACTGCACTCCATCGTCGTCATCTTTTAGCTCTATCACGCTCCAATATTATATTCCATAAACCAGTTTAAAAATGATAACCTACTATCTCAATATTTGACAACCCGTGCATATTATCTAAGTGGTTTGGGCAGGTTTCTCGGCTAGAATAACAAGAAATAGGAAGCTTTTAGAAGAGCTACAATCTAGATTATCTTGAATGCATTCAGATGTCTGACAACGACTGACTCCTGGTGTTCTATATTTAGGACATGAAGATCGTCCACTACTGCGGGCAATACGTTAGTGTCGGGAAAGACCCATTTTGTAAATATCAATTTAGGCGTCTTAGAAACTACATGAAAAGATACAATAGATATTCATGTAATAGTTTAGCCTTAAGGTGTGAATTGTTATGAGGATGCAGCGATTGTGATCGTTATCTCATTACAACAACTTGTTTTCCACTTTTAAGAGTTCCAAAGTAGATGGTGACAAAAAAATTACTACCTATGCCTGCGCAGGTGTATTGAGAACAATCCAGACACCTTTTTCAATTTCATTTAAAATTCTGTAACATGTGCCAGCAAAGTTTCTTCTTGTTATTTATAGGATGCTAGAGCAGAAAGGGTTAAAAAGAGGGGAGGGACAAAGGGAGGATAGGCGAAACACAGGGGAGTAATCTACTGCATTTGATACATTACTGGGCCTGCTTTGTGGCCTCCATGGCTTCGTATAATATCTGGCTTTGAAGATTAAGTGCAACGTTGACACCTAATTGAAATAGTCACGCCCCGGGCTTCAGTAAAACTAATGCGCAAATACCAAATATTTGGTGGTGATCACTTTCTCCAGCTATGCACTGCAGAAAAGATATTCTGATGAATAGGAAAGCCACGTTCTTTTCATTAGGATAGATGTGAGTTCCAGAACCCTTTTTATGGGTGGGCGAGTTACACTGGGGTACACAGCAGTACTTCACCATATCACTGCACTTGCCGGGAAGACCAGTATATTCGTTTGTAACACGCTGTAAAGATAAACTGAATAATCATTGTTTTCTTCAAGAACTCAATCACCATGAGGAAGGTTTGTGACAGGTTCGCAATTAGTATCATACATTGAAAGCTGTGCATGATAAGTGAGAACACGCTGACATAGTTTCACCTCCTTACCAGCTTTTTATTGAATTCTTTCCAGTCTTCGAACATAGCTTTCACTCCGGATCTGTGAACGATAATTGAGAGATTTTAAAAACAAGATGAATGAATTAATTAGCCAATTCATCCGCAGAACATCATTCCGTAGCATGCAGCAGAAACCCTGGTCTACAAACAAACTAAAGAGAATAGCGAATAGAAAAACACGTTTTTTTGTGCAGCAAAAGAGACGCCTGAAGCTTGGGCGAAATACAACGCAGCCGAAAAAGAATATACTACCGGTATTAGTAACGCAAAATACACGTTTTCGAACCAGGATTTACCAGGCATGCTAACCGATAACACCCGTACATTCTGGCAGATCGTGAACCCTCGGCTTACCAGCACCATCCACCTTACTAATGATTCCGGTCACATGCTCACAGATGATCAATGTGCTGATGCTTTTAACAGCGCGTTTTCATCTATATTTACTAACGAATCTAGCGTACCTTCCTCTCCTACCCCGGTGCTGTTGACATCCTCTATGTGCTGAATTGTTTTTTGCGCAGGTGGTACTTGAAATGTCATTCAAAACGTAACTCTCCTCATCAGGTGGCGTTGACGATGGTAACTCAAAAGTGTTAAAAAATATCAATGACACCATTGTCCTATTTCTGTGCTTGATGTATGCGCAGTCGCTCTCTACAGGCATTCTTCCAGATGACTGGAACATGGGCAAGGTCGTTCCCATCTACAAAACAGGTGATAAGAACTGTCCATTGAACTACCATCCCACATCTTTAACAAGCGTCCTGTACAAAATTATGGAACGTGTTATCTATTCTCAGATTGTAAAATTTCTAGATTCTAACAACTTTTTTCACTCCAGCCAGCATGGTTTTAGGAAAGGAATTTCCTGCGAAACACAACTAGCAATATTTCTTCACGATCTGCATGCTAACCTTGATAACCACTTACAAACTGACGCAATCTTTCTAGATTACGCAAAGGCATTAGACACAGTACCCCACCTATCACTAATGCTAAAACTATGCCAATTAAACTTAGACCCAAGTGTACTAAATTGGATCAAAACATTTCTAACTAACTCTTCTCAGATTGTGCATGTCAATAACAAATCTTCTGCTTACCTCAAAGTAACATCAGGCATACCTCAAGGTTCAGTTTTTGGCCCCTTCCTGTTTCTGATATATATTAACGACTCACCCCTCAGCGTATCCTGCAAAACTCGCGTGTTTGCAGATGACTGTGTAGTCTATCAGACAGTAACCTACATTCACGACCAAAATCTTCTCCAGAACGATCTTAACCACATTCAAGATTAGTGCGCTAATTAGATTCTGTCTCTTAACCCCAACAAATGCAAACTTGTTACGTTTTCCAGCCGTAAAAATGCTTTCATTTTTTATATCGTATAGTCAACGTCTCTGTACAATCACAACCATCCTACAAGTATCTAGGTGTCACATTGTATCGCGATCTCACTTGGAATGCGCATATTACTAACGTCATTTCATCGGCAAATAAACCTCTGGGCTTTTTGAAGCGTCACCTAGGCCATGCACCAAAACATGTGAAGTTGCTGGCATATCAGTCCCTCATCAGATCGAAACTCGAGTATGCCTCCCCCATATATAACATGCCCCAACATACCTCATTAACGACCTCGAATCTGTCCAAAATCGCGCCGTTCAATTCATTCACTCCCAGTACTCATACGACATCAGCATTTTATCCTTGAAAGCACAATACGGTTTAACACTCCTCTCTGTTCACTGCCGTATCGCCACTCTTTCTCTGTTCCATAATTTTTTTCATTTTTTCCTCAATGCAGCTTTTCACATCCTCCCCCCCGACATACATTTCACACCGCACAAGCCATTCACTTCAAGTGTCCCATTGTCGCAACAGAACTGCTACTTTTTCCGTTTCTTTTTTCCCCGCGCCGTCAAGGATTGGAACGGCCTTCTCTGCTCCATTGTTTCAACAACCTGCCCATCGTCCTTCGCGACAAAAGTTACAAATCACATTTGCTGTATATATTAACATGTTCAAATGTTCTTTTTTCCTGTGTATCCACCCCTTATATAATACTCCCCAGTGGGGTCCTAAGGAAATAAAAATGAAATGAAATGAAATACCCTCTTGCCACTCAAAGTTCTAGAATTTCATTGTTATGATCGACGATATAAGGCTGCACCTTCTCACAACCTTAATAGAAGTCAGGCGAGAGACGACCACCAACTGCAGACCTACACATATTCTTATATGCAATGAATGCACAAGATGTACCCCGACTGACACGAAAACTAATGCCCTTGGTGAGAAGACACACCAAGCGTTCAACACAACACGTACCCATGCCAGAAGCGCCCAGTAGGCGCCTTCTCGCTGCTAGAGAAATACTCACTGGCAAACTGCTTACGCGATGTGCTACTCACCGGTACGGCCTTGGCAGACAGCTGGAAACCTCGACCTGATCTAGCTAGCTGCAGAAGCCAGTGGGCCCTGCAATAAGGACTGCGCCTATAGCAACCTGTTCCAGCTGCACCCATCAATAATTTTTTTTTATCTTCATACCAGCCTTGTAGTCAGTGTCATCGACATCCTCTTCAGTCATTCTAGCGATCTATTGGCTCTGTCAATTGGGCCACAACTAAAATGACTTCTCTACAGTGTTCGATAACGTTCGTTTGACTTTTATTTAACGCTAGCAATCTGGTTCGTTCGACGAAGCTTGTGCCTCACGCAGACGATACACGTACAGAAGCAGCGCGTTTAGGAATGGAGTCGCTGCTATGACGTAACGCCAAAGAGGGTGGTAAACCTGGATATTGAGGTGAGTAGCTCTCCGACACGAACAGATGCTGTGTAACGTCCCTTTTATATATGAGCAAGAAACCTTCAACGCCTTGTGCACGGACGCATCATGCATTCGTGTTATACCGACTCCAATATACCAAAATGATCAACCATAATTTTTTTAGTTTTTCAAAAAGAAAAGGAGATGAATGTACAAAAACACAGTGAGTGTAAGAAAGGAGAGGTCCGGTTGGCTTCCCTGTACTTAGGAAGAAGAAAGAAGCTATGAAATAAATACAAAGAGAGTCATAACTACTCATTCATTCCGCTTCGCCATAGACAAGGAAACGACACGCTCTTAGAGGATCCAGCAGAACGCCACATAGGCCAGTTTTCTAAGATTTTGTCTAGCGTTAAAATGCAATTCCCTATAATGTACAGTGCTTTTTAGTGAAATGATGTTTGAGGCTCGAAATGAGCGGATACAGCAACAACGTGCGCTACCCTTTTTGTGCACACGCAGATGTCATTCAATGATTGATCAGTCATTTGGATACTTCATTCACCTTCGAGAGGCGAATGAAGTATTCGCATTCGCATTCGACTTCATTCGCCTTGTACTCCGTACAAAGAGGCGGAACGGCAGGATAGAACAACGTCGCGATGTGTTTGAATAGAAAATACTGGTGTAAGGTGTGTAGGCGTAGATTTGCAAACGTCAGTGAAGTTGTATTCGAACTTGTTCAGTTGATGCGGCTTTTAGTTTGATCCAGAAGATCCAGAAGAACTCTGTCTAAGCTTTGTGCCTGAGAAACAGCTGTATAAAGATTAATTACCACTTCATGATAAGACTGAGATGAGCAGCTTATTCAAGAAGTCTGGCAAGTACGGAACTTAATGATGGAAACAAGATAAATTAAGGCTAGAGAATGCACTTTTTTCCCACCATCTTTATTTGAGGTGATATCGAAAGTAATATTTTGATATAGATTATATATTTTATTATTCATTTTTAAGGAAAGATCTAATACTGCAATATTGCAATTTGGTAAAAAGGACAAGGTATTGCCTTTTACCTGCCCGTCAGAAAGTGCACTTCAGAGAAAGACGCAAAGAAGTCATTATTTTACATATCAAACAACTCCACTAAGACAATCAGGTAATGTTGTAAGCAGTAATAATGTTTTTCGGTCTTTGTACTTTATATTTTTTCTGATACTCCATCTCAGGGGGCTTCAAGCACATTGTGTGCCGGCCCCAGGCACCGCTTGCTCGTTCTCTTGGCGGTACGAGCACAAGTTGTCGCAAGGAGTATAAAGTTTAGCAAAATGTACTCATACCATTCAATCAACCTTTGAAACATTACGCTTGGTGTAATAAGCTCTCGATACGCTGCAGTTCTCAAGCATTGTAAAATAGGGCCGTCGAGAAGGTTACCATGTGGTAAAGGGTAATAATTTTTTTTTTCAAATTGAAAGTTTTTTTTTGCTTAGTGTGGTTACAGCGTGAAAGATATAAGAAAAGGGTCCCAGGGTTACAGGGACCATACCCGCGCTCTCTGTGCAAACTGATCTGATAGAAACTACGAAAAATGCAAGAAATGTAAAATTATCAAATTCAACAAAACAAAATACATACAGGAGTGTGAGCATTACACAAAAGGAATACTGTGATAACACGGGACAATATTGATGTTTTTCAGTTCGTAGAACTGCTTTCCCATTTGTAAAGTGCTGGAATAAAGTAATACAAGTTTATTTTGAAAACATGCAATAAAAGGCACCATGAATAGTAACAACGAAAATTAAGGTAATGTTGTCATGTGATTGAATAGGGAAAATTGACAAAGAAACATTGTATACGCTTTCATTTATTATTGGTTCTAGAAATGAACTTTGAGTTTTTGTTAAACGCAGTAAGAGATTACAGAATGATGCTGTCATTTTGCCATACTATGTAAATGGTTTAGGCAGCAAGAAGGTAATTTTTTGAGCATAACGAGGTGGTTACTATTCTTTAAGAATTGCAATGAAATAAACACGTAAGTGAATTCTGATTGATTTCCCTGAAGAGCATGATGATTAGGTTGAGTGCGTATAAATCATTAGTTGTGAGCGCCTTATTTTCCATGAGTACATTACTAATGTTATTGCGACTAAAGTTAGCTATATTGCGCAGAGCTTGATATTGCATGTGTTAAACACATGAATAATGACACTGATACGTGGTGCCAGAGGCTACAAGTTTGTAAATAATTTCTGTATGTATAAATGGATGGTAAAAGTAAAGGACAGCAGGAGTAGGTAGGCAATGTCTAGTTGATATAAGGACTATTAAACCAAAAGAATTTTCTTTTGCTAAATTGTGAAATATGTTTGTGAAATTTTACTTGTTCATCCAGATAGACACCGAGAAACGAAACACAGCCACAACTAGATATAAAGTGGAAGTGAAGGATTACCTGACGTGAAAACTGCTGTTGTCTTTAAGAAAAACGAAACACTATGAATTTTGTTTTATTGGGACTTAAGATCAAAAGAATATTGTGACACTAAGTAGAAGCGGTAGCTCATGCACTTTTAAATATTTAGTCATCGATGGTAAAGATACATCCAAGTCTGAAACAGTCGTACCATACGCGTATATAATGCATTGTGAGGGTGAAGTGTCAAGAAGACGGTCATCGTTATGGAGAATTAATATTATAATGACACCAAAAATGAGCCTTATGCTACCCCTTAATTATTATTTTTAGTGTTCGAAAACTTGCCGGATAAATAAACTGTTAGCTTTCTCTTTCACAAACAGTTTCTCAAAAAAGTTAACGCTGGACCTGTTATTCTATAGACTTTTAATTGTTTAGAAACTTACCGTAAGTAATTGTGTAAAAAGCATTGGAAAAGTCTAGCAATACCTTGGTAACAAAAAGTCCTTGGCCAATGCATTGTTTACTGCAGTCTTTTCGGGAAATTACCGCTAAGTTGTTTGAACTACCTGAACAGAAACTGACTTCACAGCGCTTCAAAAAATTGAATTTTTACGTAAGAATTCAGGCGGCTAACAAATCGTTTTTCAACTATTTTGCCCACGGAGGATGAAATAGAATTAGGTCGATAATTAATGTTCGTTTCTTAATAATAATTGCAGAAAACAGTTCCAGAAATAAAAATACTGTCATTCAGATTGGCGAGTGTTTGAGAGATTATTTGACCTACCTTTTTTAATTCGTGAGCATCGGTGTCATATACTCGGCGTGAGATGCTTTTAGGTTTCTTAATCACGGTGAAAAGTTATGCCGTTGCAGGAGAAAAAAAATATTACTCGATTCATTCTACACTCAGCTTCTCTGTGGTCCTGATTATAAATTTTATGAAAGTCACTGAAAGTACTCGCAATTTTAAGCACATCATCGCGCGTACATCACATTATTTATTTCAGAAATTACGCTCTCACATGCTCTCTTGCTACTAAATGAATTTAGAAACTCCAATTCCTTTATGAATTCTCCTGATGACTTTAGAATTCGTTTTCTTATAGCATTTCTTAACTTTCTTTGATAAACAATTTCAGATGTTGCATTATTCCTTTCACTTGATGCCAAATTGTGACTGAATGGTCACTTATTGCTTTTGTATAAGGCTTCTTACGCACACTTTGAAGAAGCCTTTTTGTTATTTATTGACGTCGAGATGAACTGCAACGCCGTGTGCTTCAGTTATTAGTCGAATTCCGTGACACAGCTCCCACCCCCCCCCCCAAAAAAAACTCGCAAAACATTCGAAGTGCATAGTGAAGGTCTTTAATCTGATCAATTTAGGCCGAATAAATATTATTTACATGCTCTACGAGCTATATTTTAATACTTTTGCTAAGTATCGAGAAAAGTCGGAGCCATTACAGTTGTTAAAGAGGACGAAAATGGGATGAATATAGCTAATATCAGTTTTAATGACTTCTGAGCTTGGTGTGGGGGAGATGCTCAAAATTGAACGGTTTAAAAGCATTTCAGTTCTATAAAAAGGACTTTTTGTTTATTTTTTGTTGTGAGTTGTTTTGTAACCAAATTCATTAAAGCATTCAGCGTAGCTTACGAACAGCCTACCTTCGACGCCTAATGAATTGATGTCAGTCACCCCTATAACAGCAAGCCTATTTTTTGAAGCTAAAATACTGAAAATATTATCGATAAGAACAAACTATTCTGATGAATAAGACGATGGCGAGTGGTATATGTAGCCCAAAACAATTTTTACAGATTCATTGGATAAAAACAATTTATGTAGTTCTATCACACTGCGCAACAGGTAAAAAATGTCACATCTTCTAGTAATGTGAATATTATGACAATTAAAGATAGCTGATACTACATGCTAATAATTTTAGTGATGACACTAATCTGAATATTAAGACGAAAACCCGAAGATGTCAAAACCTATCATGACGAGGCCAATGTTTTGGTGACTGTATACGAAAGATTGTGGTACTGAAGGGAAGTAAGAGAGCAACTGACACTATCGCGATTACGCTGAAGGCTTCTTACAGTTCAAGAGAACGAGACAATGATTGTTATCAGCAAGCAAAGATCATTTTGGTGGTTAGTAGTGAAACCATGCTTCCCTTGTTATGTCGCTTTCATGAGCATAGGCGAAAAGCAAGATCTACGTGAATGCGCGAAGATCTGATTCAACTCTAAAATGCGAATTATCTTGCTGTCAATCGTCTTTCGTGTTTTTACCTGACAGTTTTCTCTCCAGAGAACGGCTGATCTTATTTATTTCTTCAATGCCAAGGCTTTAGAAAATAGCTCACTGTTCTTGATGCTCACGTGATCATTTACATACATGGTTCGATCAGTCGCTCCACCAAAGCCGATCTGGTATGTGTGAATCCGTGCTTTGCACGCCTTTTTCTCGCGACAAAGAAAACGTGCCATGACATTTTTGTTCTACCAGATTGTGCAGCGACACGGCGAACAAAATAATGTTATTAGTTGAGACAGGACCCTCTTATTTCCTGCCCAACTTGCTTGAGAATGGCAGTGAATTCTTCTCCTTGAGTACTTGGGATGCCCTTTATTTTAACGTTGTCCATACTGGAATACTGATCAAAGTTTGCTAGCTTGCTTTTTAAGGATTCATTTTTATTCGCAAGGGCTTTGTTTGCAGCAATTACCTATCAGTAATATTCCTTACTTCGAAATTCCACTGTCTCACAGAGCGAACCTTGTTTCTTGATAGAATGGTGCTTGATTTATTTAGGAGCCTTCCTGTTAGGTCACTTCTGAGCTCCTCCAACCTATTTCCAAACTGTGTCACGAGCAATTGGACTCTCTTCGTAAGTTCAGTGTTAAAAAGCGTTTGTAGTTCACGGTAAGACAATAAACCAAATCGCCCCGCCGCGGTGGTCTAGTGGCTAAGGTACTCGGCTGCTGACCCGCAAGTCGCGAGTTCGAATCCCGGCTGCGGCGGCTGCATTTCCGATGGAGGCGGAAATGTTGTAGGCCCGTGTGCTCAGATTTGGGTGCACGTTAAAGAACCCCAGGTGGTCGAAATTTCCGGAGCCCTCCACTACGGTGTCTCTCATAATCATATGGTGGTTTTGGGACGTTAAACCCCACATATCAATGAATGAATCAATCAATAAACCAAATTACACTATAGTTCAGCAGCAGCACGCTGAAGCTCTCAAAGTAGATACTTTAAAATGAAGCGCAATCAACCAGTGGATACAAGAAGTGGTGCTTATATGATTCAAACTTTGGCGCAGACTGCTGGTGAATGTGGTGACGACGCTGTCCGCAGTCTTTTATAGCCCTTGTTAAGCGACTAGCCGACTGTTCAGTTCAAGAGTTCCAACGAAAAAAATCCTCAGTCGTTCCAAGCGAATGCCAACTAGATACTTTCAGGCCTGCTCCTTGCTTATTCTGCGGGCTCTAACGTCACTCGGTTTACACCGGTGTAGTTTCGGTTCACACACAAGCATAGGCTTGCTTTCATCGCTTGAGTGACATGAATTGCCAATACTGAAGAACATTTTCGTGGCGTGCTGGTGTGCTTGTTGGCGACTGGAAACACAGTGTTTTTTTGTTTTTTTTTGCGTCCGTGAACTGCAGCCCGGATATACGAGGCGCTTTGTGCACTGTATATTTGCCATCTGAACGGCTGCTAATCGGAATGGTTGGCCGGTACTGCGTAGCACATTCTCGTGGCATTAGAACCGAAGTTGTGAGTGTTCTCGTTTCCTGAAGACAACCGAAGAACGAAATCGAAGCGCGCCATCCTTGAAGAGACATCGACATTCGTTCTCTTTTTGACCCGAAAGTATGTGCCTCTGCCCTACATATTTATAAGTCGTTTCAATGGCACTGTCTCTACTCTGTCCCGATCTTGCTCTAAAATAAAGGTGTAATGTGTACTTTTTATTAGTTGGCGTAAGGCTTAGCATTAAAATATAAACGCGCGTGGCAGTACGTTTTCAAAACAATCGTTTTTTATTTCAGGGTCGGTATTAGTTTGCTATTGGTGGTTAGCGCTGTGGACGCTTTGCATTATGTGTTTACTTGCTTGAGAAAAATAGAATGACTGCTATTGCATAGCTTAGTGCAAGGGTCTTGTGCATAGAATTTCCTTGACGGTGTTCCAGCCACTTTGGCGCAAAATTGTAATTCTGCAAAAGTCTTCCCAGCAACCTAGCATATTATCTTTCCTTGAAGTTTATATGCGTGTAGAGACGGTAAAAGAGCTTCTAAAACGGTCTTCAGGTGTGTGAGCTCTACTTGAAGCTAGAATATTCAAGAACTGTTACCAACTCAACCAATCCAAGAACCGGCAGTGCAGTAGAAGCGCCCATGGGGGATACGTGGTTTTATATAATTTAGTACTAACAATTTCTCCAGGCCATAAGTTAGAGACCAGGCTATGCACCACGCCTAAAAAGACCAGAGCAAAGAGGAAAGGCTGATCCTTCGATCGTTCACAATAAATCTTTGTGTAACGAAAAGATTTTATTTTCTTTTGCAAAGGTCAACATCCTAAGATTCTGCTGAATAACAAATTTGTGGCAGCAGGACACACTCTCCCTAATAACTGGCTGATTGATATGGGGGTTTATGTCCCAAAACCACCATATTGTTATAAGAGCACGCTGTAGTGGAGGGCCACGGAAATTTCGATTACCTGGGGTTCTTTAATGTGCACCCAAATCTGAGCACACGGGCCTACAACGTTTCCGCCTTCATTGGAAATGCAGCCGCCACAGCCGCGATTCGTTCCCGCGACCTTCGGGTCAGCAGCCGGGTACCTTAGCCACTAGACCACCATGGTGGGGATCTCCTTAATAACTATATTTACGTGTCTGTGAAGACAGATGATTGAAAAAGTACAAATAAATCTGCAGAAGCTTCGGAAATTAGTATGAACAGTTTCTCTGTATGTTCTAGATAGTGTGTGTGTGTGTGTGTGTTGTGTTGTGTGCGTGTGTGTGTGTATGTGTGTATGTGTGTGTGTGTGTGTGTTGCATGATTTTTAAATTACTCGGTATTAGAGTTCTTGTTACCTCTACAATATATGGAACATCACCCTTCCCCAATATTCTTTGCCACTCTAATTCTTCACTGTGTTTGTGCTGATATGTCTCACGTAACAAATCCTTACTGCTATTCACAAGACGCCCAGCATGATGGTTCTCCACCAAAAGTTGAAGTAGCTCTCGGTAATATTATTCTTCGTAATATGCGTACAGTCCTGTGTCCAGTCTAAATTAGGCATGCCATGTATGCGGAAGTCTTCTGGCACTTCATTGTCATCCGTGTAATTTCTCCAGTACAACCATAACTTCTGGCTTGTATTTAATACCTGCATGTACGAAAAAAGGCTTTTGAAGAAGTCGTTTCACCCGGTGAGCTCTCGCAAACGAGATGTGAAAAAGACAATAAACAGACCTTTGATAAACAGAGCTATTTCACGCCTGGTGTATCAACCCTACTACCAACGCAAAATGTGTCCAGGCGGAATTATGAACTATTTATCATAGGCTAAATCAACCTGCTAAAACCTCTACCCCCCTCTTTTTTGAATATAATATTCATTCGATGCTGCACTTATTTCTTTCAAAGGAATATACAGTGGTCTAGATTGCTTAGCATGTTAGCAACATAAAAGTAGCAAGAAAACCTGTTCGCTGCGAGCTCTATTGTATCAGTCATTGTAACATATGTTGAATATTGAGATCTAACAGGCAATCATGCTAAGGAAAGTATAGGGACGTTATGAGAAGCAATTGTATTATAATTGTAAAGCGAGAAAGGTTGACAAAATGATATTACTTTTTCGGGCAGGGACTGAACCTGTGACTTTCCTATAACGCGTCCAATGTTCTACCAATATAGATACTAAGGCGGCTATCACCTCAACCACTTTGTAGGGTATATATGTACAGTAAACGTGGGAGTGTCAGTCAGTGCCATCAGTAGCCACGTCAGCGAATGTTGAAAACTTTTTTATCTGTATGTTAGGCTCTGCGTTGCACATGAACTTATTACCAGCTGACAAGTGACCAATGATCTCTCAAACACTACCTCAGGGCACCAAGTCTGGCAGACCGAGGCCTCGCTATCGATGAAGGAAAGGTGTGTACATTAAGGCTCGTGTTTAGTGTTAGACACAACAATATTGAGCTCTAACAGTAGGTTTGTATGTTATTACGCGCAAGTATGAATTACTGCATGAAGTTTCTATAGTCGCACAGCGCTCAAACACTCAATACTATTGATATTCGAAAATGGTATGCATTTGTATTAAAACAATTGTGATGTAACGGTGAAGGCAACCTTTATTAGGCCCAGAAGGCACAATGAAGTGACCACGCCCAAGGCACAGAACTCAGACAAGCCAAGTCCACACAGCAGATGAAGATGACGACCACTCATGATGATGAATATGTGTAAAGATAGTAGATGCGCTTAATGAATGCCTACACTACCTTCCCCCTCCCACATGAAAGCGGTCACCCTGACCGCAGTTCTTGGCCGCAGTTTAAAGCGAAGAGGAACGCCGTATGAAAGGCTTCATGCGGGATACGTTGACTATTTTTGCTGCCCTGTAGCGGCAATCCGTCGGAAGAAGAACGGGTGCCACGCGATAATTCACAGAAGACGTTTGCTCCAAAACAGTGTAGATGCCAATAAAGCGTAATTGAAACTTCTCGCACATTCCGGGAGTGCGAATGGGTGTAGGAAGGAGGACTTCGTCGCCAGGGCTGAAAGACACGGCGCGATGAGAGGCATCATATTCAAGCTTGCGATCCTGTTGCTTGGCTTCAGTGTTGACGCGAGTTAGCTGGTGGCAATGAAATAGACGAGACAGGTATTCTTCACTTGAAGATGAACTTGGTTTGACAGGGACAGAGAAGAACGAAACATCGAGGAAAAAAGAGGGGAAGCGACCGTGGACGAGGTAGAACGGCAAGTAACCGGTTGTGCGCTGTACAGAGGTATTATACGCAAAAGTGACAAATGGCAAAATGGTGTCCCAGTTTCTGTGGTCGGGTTTGATATACATCGCTATTATATCTGACAGTGTACGATGAAAGCGCTCAGTCAGGCCGTACGTCTGAGGATGGTAACTGGAGCATGTTTTGTGTGTAGGTCCGGATGCCTTGAGCACTTCTTCGACGAGTTCTGAAAGAAATACTCTTTCACGGGCGCTAAGGATTACACGAGGAGCTCTGTGTCGAAAGGTTATTGCTCGAAGGATGAAGTCGGCCACTTCCGAAGCTGATGCAAAGGCACGGGAGCTGTTTCGGCGTAGCGGATCAGGTGGTCGACAGATGTAACTGTCCATTGATTGCCCGTGACAGCCATAGGAAGCGGACCATACAGGTCAATGCCAACTACCTCGAATGGTTGCGGGGGACATGGGAGCGGTTGTAATTGTCCACTCCGAGTTGATGTAAACAGCTTGCGTCGCTGACAACGGGCGCATGAGGCGACGTACTTCACGACACAGGTGGACAAGCCCGGCCAGTAGTACTGACATCTTATGCGGTCATACGTTTTCTGGAAGCCCATGTGTCCAGCAGACATGTCATCGTGATATGTCTTGAGGACTTGAGCCCACAGAGAGCGAGGTAGCACGGGAACCCAGCGTTGACCATCATGGTGGTAGATATGACGGTACAGGACGTGGTTGTTGAGCTTGAATTGCGACAAATGTCGGCGAAGACGAGCGTTAGGGGGTCGGCAAGTCCCGTCAATACCGTCTATGATGCGGTGACAGTAAGGGTCAGCACGTTGGTGCGATAAGAACAAACCACACTTGCTTGGAGAAGTTGAGTCCACAGTAGCTAATGACGAAACATGTAGGGAAGAGACGGCAGAAAGCTTCTCGAGCGCTGGCAGCGGTGGGTTTGTTAAGTGGCTCCGAAGAAAGCGGGCAATGCGAAAGTGCGTCGGCGTCTTGATGCTTGTTTCCCGACTTGTATGTGATCGTGAAGTCGTATTCTTGTAAGCGAAGAATCCAGCGACCAAGGCGGCCGGACAAGTTCTTGATTGTCGAGAGCCAGCACAAGGCGTGATGGTCCGTAACTACAGTAAAGTGGCGGCCGTGGAGATAAGGTCGAAACCTTGTACCGACCATACGACCGCTAGGCACTCCTGTTCGGTGATGGTATAATTCTTTTCGGCAGGGGTCAGTGCACGGCTCACGTATTTGACGACTTTCTCACTGTCTCGCTGTAGGAGAATTCCACCAATGCCTCGACCACTAGCGTCTGTATGCAGGAGCGTAGGCGCGGTTTTGTCGAAATGGCAGAGAACTGGTTCGGATGTGAGTGCTCCCTTCAGTTGGGCAAACGCCGCTTCACATTCAGGAGACCACACAAAGGCGACGCCTAATCCGAGCAACTTGTGCAATGGTGAAGCTATTGAGGGGAAGACTCGAATGAATCAGCGAAAATAAGAAGTGAGGCTGAGGAAACTGCGCAAATATTTGGCTTTTTCAAGACGCGGGAAGTGTGGGACCGCGAAAATCTTGTCAGGATCGGGACGAATACCGTCCTTGCTTATGATGTGGCCTAACACTTTAATCGTCTTGCTCACAAAATGGCACTTCTTGGTCGCAAATGCGGAACACCATTGTTTCCTGATGGCATCGCATAGCATTTATCGATTTAGGCATGCTTATAGACAAGTTAGTGCAACTAGACAAACTATTCAATAACTACTTCCAGTTGTTAGCATTAGAACAACCGAGGCTTTTGGTGGTTCGAGTGCTGCTTGTTCGCAAAGCACTGCTTACTTTTTGCAGTATATCATGCATAAAGGTATGGCTTACAGTATGCACTGAAAAGGGGTTTATTGGCGTGTATTGCGATGGTGTCCCTACGACGAAAACACGATCGGGACAGCGCAACAGCCAAGCAGATGCCGGCGACAATTAGCACGAGGTGAGCTAGCGAAGCCAAGGACCCAGTACCCAAGCGGTGGCGATGTTGCTTGCCAACGATGCGTTTTCTTCTTCACAATTTTCCCTCGCCGGAAAAGAACCATCCTGGCGACCTAAGAGTCTGGAGGCAGAGGGCTATAATATGGCTAAAGGCGGGCGATGTGGACGATGTCACGTCCACGCCGGCGCATGTCGTCAGATGGGGAAAGTGGCTCAATGAGAAAATTCACCGGCGAGGTTTGCTCCGAAACACGGTAAGGACCCTCGTATTTGGGAATGAGATTGAGGAAAGGCCGGGGGTTCGGTAAGGAACAGCCAGCCATACAAATGATCCCGGGCAATAGCTGTGGCTTCGTGAAGAGCCGGCATTGTTTTCTTTCTGGCGCTGCTGTTCTTGTGACGTAAAGGTGCGTGCGAGTTCACTGCACTCTTCCGCTTTTCGGGCAGCTTCGGACACAGATGGGCATTTGGATGCGTCAGGACAGTACGGAAGGAGAGTGTCGATGGTGTGGGATGGTTCGCGTCCATAAAAGAGAAAGAAAGGTGAAAATTCAGTGGTGGACTGTGTCGCGGTGTTATATGCGAACGTGATGAATGGAAGAATGCGATCCCAGTTAGAATGATCAGATGTAACATACATCGCGAGCATATCACCGAGTGTGCGGTTAAATTTCTCCGTGAGCCAGTTAGTCTGCGGATAGTATGCAGTGGTCTTGCGATGAACAACATGGCATTCAGAAAGCGGAGCCGTGACGACTTCTGATAGGAAGGCTCGACACAGTCACTTAGCAGTTCTCGGGGAGCATCATGTCGTAGTATGAATCGATGGAGGACGAAGAACGCTACGTCCCGCGCAGTGGCACTTAGAAGAGCGGCAGTCTCAGCGCAGCGTGTTAAATGGTCCACAGTGACTATGATCCACTGATTTGCATCTAATGTTGTCGGTAGAGGGCCATAGAGATTAATTCCAATTCGATCGAAAGGTTTGGCAGGGCACGGAAGCGGTTGAAGAGCACCGGACGAGTGAAAAGGCGGTGATTTGCGGCGTTGACAGTCAGGGCAGCCCATAACAAATTTTCGAACAAAATTATACATTCCGCGCCAGTAGAAGCGATGGCAAATGCGTTCGTAAGTTTTGAAAACTCCAGCATGGCCACAATGGGGATCGTCGCGAAAGGTGGTGCATATGTGTGTTCGCAAGCTGCGGGGAAACACCAAGAGCCACTTACGACCTTCAGGGGCGCAGTTGCGTCGGGGTATCAGCCGATCACGAATGGCGAAATGAGCAGCTTGACGTCGGAGAGATCGTGGTACCGCAGTGGTTGACGATCCAGAGAGACAGTCAAAAAGCGAAGCAATTCATGGGTCCTTGTGTTGTTCACTGGCAAACGAGTCGAGGTCGAGAGATGCGACAGAGTTGCTACCAGTGGTTCCGCAGGCCGAGTCGGGAGGTAAAAGCGAACGGGACAGGGCGTCGGCGTCAAAATGCTTTGCGTCCGCTGCGATAGATCACGCGAATGTCGTACTCCTGGATTTGCAGTGCCCACCGAAGGTAAGTCGCCAGAAGGATCATTCAATGTGTTGAGCCAACAAAGTGCATGGTGGTCCGTTACCAGGTCGAATGGGCGACCGTACAATTAAGGGCGGACCTTGTGAAGCACCCACACTAGCGCTAAGCACTCTTTTTCAGTGACGCTGTAATTGGCCTCAGCTTTAGTGAGCGTGCGACTCGCCTAAGCGACGACGTATTCGGAGTAGCCCGGCTTGCGCTGGGCGATTACAGCGCCAAGACCAACCCCGCTAGTGGCAGCTGTTGGGTCGAAATGCCGTAGATTGGGAGGAGATGTTAGAAGACTACGGAGCGTGGCAAACGCGTCGTCGCAGTGAGGAGACCAGGATAAACGGTCGGCGTCACCGCGTAGGATGTTGGTCAGTGGTGACATGATGGACGCAAAATTTCGAACGAAGCGCCGGAAGTACGAGCATAGTCCGATAAAATGCGTAAATCTCTCAGTGTAGTAGGTTTTGGGAGCTCGGCGACTGCTCGCAGTTTTGCAGGGTCGGGCAGAACACCATGCTTGGACACGATGTGCCCTAAGATGGACAGCTCTCGCGTGGCGAAGCGGCACTTTTTAAGGTTTAGTTGAAGCCCAGCGTTGGTTAATCACTTCAGAACCAGTTGGAGCCGAAGCAGATGTGTAGGAAAATTGGGAGAGAAAACGACAATGTCGTCGAGGTAGCATAGAAACACAGACTACTTCAGTCCACGCAGTGTGTTGTCCATGAGTTGTTCGAACGTGGCAGGGGCATTACAAAGCCCAAAAGGCATTACGTTAAACTCATACAGGCCATCTGGTGTAATGAACGCAGTTTTTTGGCGATCAGCTTCTGCCATAGGAACCTGCCAGTATCCCGATCGTAAATCTAAGGAGGAGAAGAATTCGATTTGATTGATTGATATGTGGGGTTTAACGTCCCAAAACCACCATATGATTGTGAGAGGACGCCGTAGTGGAGGGCTCCGGAAATTTCGACCACCTGGGGTTCTTTAACGTGCACCCAAATCTGAGCACACGGGCCTACAACATTTCCGCCTCCATCGGAAATGCAGCCGCCGCAGCCGGGATTTGAACCCGCGACCTGCGGGTCAGCAGCCGAGTACCTTAGCCACTAGACCACCGCGGCGGCGCGGAGGAGAAGAATTCGGCTCCTTGGAGGCTGTCAAGGGCGTCGTTGATGCGCGGTAATGAATAGACGTCTTTCCGCGTCACCTTGTTTAATCACCGGTAGTCGACGCAAAATTGAATCGATCCATCCTTCTTTCGAACTAGAAAGACAGGAGATGCCCAAGAACTTCGCGATGGTTAAATAACGCGACTGGCGTAGCATCTCTTCGGCCTGATCGTTGATGACGTGACGTTCTGCAGCAGAGACACGTTACGGTCTTTGTCGCAATGGCTGGTGCGAACCGCTGTCAATGTAGTGGTGCACTGCGGAAGTCCGACCCAACTGCGGCTGAGAAACGTCGAATAAATTCGTGAAGTGCTGGAGGAGATTAAGAAGCTCAGCGCGTTCTTGAGCACTTAAGGTGTCGGTGATGGAACTCGAGAAGGTGTCACTCGACGAGCATTCAAGTGGGAAAAAGGCATGAAGCTCGGTCGATGCGCTACTGCACGATTCGTCTGGGAAAGAAGAATCAAGGTAATCCACTCGACCGAGACATTCGCCGGCAAGTAGCGTAAGCGGTGCAGAAAGGGGGTTGTGGACAAAAATATTGCTTCGGCCAGCAGTGACGTCAAATGTAGCGAAAGGCAAAGAAACGGCTCTGCGGCTCATGAAAAAGTCGGCAGGTGTAAACATCACCGTAGCATCGTTATGGTCATCGCAGCAAACAGGTACAACGGCAAGAGATACTGGCGGAATTCCAGGTGTCCTCACGCACGACAAGCTTAGGCGACCGCTCAAGGGTTTCGTGCAAAGGTTCGTCACACAGGTGCGAAAATTGAACTTCAGTGCGTGCGCAGTCGATGATGGCATGATGATTTGACAGAAAGTCCCACCCGAGGATAACGTCTTTCGAGAACACTGAAACGACGATGAACTCAGCAATGTACATAGAAGCTTGGATGAATATGCGGGCCATACAGGTGCAGAGAGGTCGAACTGGTTGTGCGTTAGCTGTACGAAGCGATAGTCCAGAGAGCGGTGTGGTCACTTTGCGTAGGGAGCGGCAGAGCTGGGTGGCTATAACAGAAACGGGAGCACCTGTGTCGACGAGGACAAAGGTTGAAACACCATCGACAGATATGGCGACGACGTTAGCAGGTGAAGTGCGAGGACTTGAGCATTTCGACGATGGCGCAGTTCTTGCCTCTGGAACTGCGGCGTTCAGTTTTCCTCGGTTGAAGGAAGCGGGTCGAGGTTGCATTGGTGATAGTGATCGCCTGCGAGGAGATGGGGAGCAGGGAGAGTGAGTATGAGGTGAGGGCTGGGGTGACCGAGACTCGGGAAGGTTAGTGTATCCATACTGCAGTGAGGGATAGTGAGCAGGTATGTGCATGGGCTTTGGCTCATACGGTAACGGCCGAGTAGCGTCGTGGAGTGGAAAAAGCGACGGCGACAATATTGTGCCACGTGTCCTGGAGTACCGCAGGCATAGCAGATCGGTCGATTGTCTGGAGTGCGCCAGGAATTGCTTACTCGCGGTGCGGCCCAAGGTGTCGAAAAAGTTGCGGAGTGGGAAGCAACTGAAGACATGAGTGGTAAATGCTGCTGGCGGGGTCTGCTGCGTACCGCCGGGGAATATGTAGGAGACGTGGCCATGGGCTGCATGGCGGGCGCATGGGCAACAGGCATGGCCACAGGCTGCTGGTGGGCAGCGATGGGAACAGCTTGAGCTACCTCTTCGGCAATAACGTCGCGGAGTGGTTAGGGCAGACGAGAGGAAGGCGGCTGCTGCTTGAAAGGAATCAACGACAGTTGCCGAGCTACTTCACGCACGAAGTCTTTAATCTCTTGCAGGGTTGGTGAGTTGTCGGGAACGGAGGTGAGACTGGAGAACGAGTCGGCGTGTGAGGAAAATGGCCGAATCAGGGCGCGCTGCCTGCTCAACTCGTCGAAAGTTTGACGCAAAGTGACAAGTTCCGCAACGGGGGCAGGATTACGGGCCAGGAGCATCTAAAATATTCCGTCATTTACCCTATTGAGGATGTGTTGAATCTTCTCCGACTCGGGCATGGGGGTGTTCACATGGTTGCAAAGACCAATAATGTCTTCGATGTAGCTAGTGAAAAATTCCGTTGGCTTTTGTGTGCGAGTCCGCAAGCGTTGTTCGGCTGTGGACTTGCGGACAGCGGGTTGGCCAGAAAACGTCAGCAAACAACGTTTTAAAGATAGACCACGTCGTAATGTCGTTTTTGTGGTTGTTATACCACATTTCGGCCACGTCAGTGAGGTAAAAGATGACGTTAGTCAACTTGTCTGTGTCATCCCACTTGTTGTTTGCGCTCACCAGTTCGTAGTTGGTGAACCATTCTTCTACGTCGGTCTCATCAGCTCCGCTAAAGACCTTCAGCTCTCACAAGCGAAGAACGCCGGGGTTGCTGGAGGATGGAGTAGAAGAGCCAGGTTGCGCATTGTTGGTGGCCATGTTGGGAGGTAGCGTTCGGTTGCGCAGCTGCAGGTTTAGGCGACGGCGAATGGCAGCACCCAGGTTCAAGTGACGGGGAAAGTCAGCACCCTCCACCAATTGAAAAGGGGTTTATTGGCGTGTATTGCGATGGTGTTCCTAAGACGAAAACACAATCGGGACAGCGCAACGGTCAAGCAGATGCCGGCGACGATCAGCACGAGGCGAGCGAGCGAAGCCCAGGACCCAGTACCCAAGCGGTGGCGATGTTGCTTGCCAACGATGCGTTTTCTTCTTCACAGCACATTATATTTTCCCAGATTCACAAGGTTAAAGAGTGGCAAGAAAGCATTGTGTGAAATCGCTATCACTTGGCGTTACGAAGCCGGGACTCAAGCGTTTCGCTCAAGTATTCTACCACTAAGCCACTCTAGTCCTTGGAACTCCGTCACCAACTGGCCATAGGCAGGTTTGTTATCTGGAATTAACAACTTTAATATAAGTAATACAGCGTTTAAGAACAAAAAAGATTGCCCGCAGCTTCCCTCGGGAGGAACACTGAGGAGGATGCGGAGCATATAATTGGTTAACGGGATGTTAAAGTGCGACTTACTTGGGTCGATGGCTAAATTGGTTAACGTGGTTGTGAAATGGGGTGTTAAACTGCGACTTACTTGGGTCGATGGCTAAATTGGTGAACGTGGTTGTAGGAGGGGGTGTTAAATGAGTGAACACGTACACACGTATGCGAAAGGGCGGCGCTGGTCGAAGGGACGTCGATCATTGTGTTTGTGGATTCGTTGGCATTCATTTCACGGCGACTTCGGACGTCGACGCGCCGTACAAACCAACGGACGAGCGGCAACTGAGCGAGCGAGCGCCGACCTTGAGTATATATACAGCGCTATATATACAGCGCGACGGCGCATGCGCTGTCAGCTGTCGAATGTTCTCGAAGGAGAAGCGCGCGCGCGGCACAGATGGCGACGGCGCGACGGCGCATGCGCTGTCAGCTGTCGAATGTTCTCGAAGGAGAAGCGCGCGCGGCACAGATGGTGGGTGACGGCGCGACGGCGCATGCGCGCGCGTCAGCTGTCAAATGTTCGAGAAGCGGTGCGGACGGCGCACTACAAGGCGCGAGTATAAGATGCTTCCGCATCTAAAAATCTATCGGGCGTCCCAAAATGCCAATTGCGTAATGAATTGGTCATCAAATGCTTCAACCCAATAAAATGGGTTTGTCAACGCTCAAACCCCTTAATTTCCATTCGACCACCCAGCGACAGAAGAGGCACCCTTGACTGAACTCCGAACGGGCGATCCAGTGCGTATACACACATATAACAGGTTGGCCGTATAATCGGAGGCCCTGAACAGTTGTTCAACGCGAACAATGTTTTTTTTTTCTTTACTAGCAGACGCTTCCTTCGTTGGCCTTGCGACGCGTGAGAGGGGAGGATGAAAAGTTTTTCTTTGTGTCTTCTTGGGCAGGCAGGAGACGCGAGCACGTGGAGCGAGGCGCGAGCATGCGCAGTGGGAGTGTACAGAGGGACAACAGTACACAGGCTTGTAAAAGAACTGCATCGTCTCTAGAGAGAGAGAGAGAGAAACAACTTTTATTGAAACGGCAAGTGTTAGAGGAGTTGACTCCCCTCCCTTAGATGGCAGCTAGGAGTCCTTGGGCCCTAGCGGCATCTTCGGCTTGCCTGATGACCTGTAGTTGTTCCTCGATGCTTGAGCTTAGCAGCGCGGTCTCCCACTGCTCCGTATTCATGTATGTGTTTGGCCCCTTCACGATGTTGGGGCAAGCCCAGATAATGTGTTTGAGGTCCGCTCGCTGATTGCAGTGTTTACATCTGTCTGAGTAGAGGTCCGGGTAACAATGATTATAAGCGATTGGGTTTGGGAACGTGTTTGTCTGTAATAGGCGCCACGCTGTCGCCTGCTGCTTATTTAATGAGGAGTGTGGTGGCGGGTAATGCTGCCTCCCTAATCTGTAGTGCTTGGTAATTTTATTGTAACTGAACATGCGGTCTCTCTCCGCACGCGGGCTCCGCGTCATTCCTGCCCCTGCTCGGCTCGCTAACTCTCGAGCTAGGGTGTGTGCGGTTTCATTGCCCGGGAGGGAGGAGTGGGCGGGCGTCCAAATAACATAAACGTCGCGCTCTCCGCGAAAGTTATTTAAGATTCTTAACGCCTCTTTCGAGACCCTTCCGTTAGCGAAGTTATGAATCGCGGTTTTAGAATCACTGATTACGACGCTGGCCCTTGTGGACGCAAGCGTCAGCGCTATGGCCGTTTCTTCAGCGATTTCCGAATTTCCTGTTTTAATGGTGCCGCTAGCAAGCAGGTGGCCCGCTTGATTTGAAGCGACTATTGCCATGTGTCGACCGTCTGTATATTCGGCTGCATCTACATATACCACGTCCGCGTCATGTTGAAACTTCTTGTGCAGTGCTCTCGCTCTTGCATTCCTCCGCTCCCGGTGATGTTCGGGGTGCATGTTTCTGGGTAACGGAGGTATTATGATGCGCTCTCTGGTTTCTTTTGGGATATCGTATTTATTGCCGCTTTGGCCAGCGTACGTTATTGCAAGTTTGTGCAGGATGTGTCTTCCCGTGTTGCTTTGCGCGAGTCGTTCATATTGCGCTATCATATGAGCATCAATAAGTTCGTCTAGCGTGTTAATGCATTCCTAACGCTTCGAACTTTTCGTTAGAACGTGGTGATCGGTAATCCGAGGGCTTGCTTATATGCTTTTTAATTATGCATTCTATCTTTTGTTTTTCCGCCACTTGCAACTTGAGGTATGGGGTCACATACACTATGCGGCTGACGACGAAGGCTTGGATGAGCTGCACTAAGTTGTGTTCTTTCACGCCGTAGTTTTTGTTGGCGATTCTTCGAATCATTCGAATGGTTTGTTGGGTGTTGTTATCCAGGAACTTTATTGCTTCCCCGTTATGTCCGTTCTCGGATATTCGGAGTCCCAGAACTCTTATGTGTTGTACTGAGGTATTGGGTAACCTCCTGCTAAGATTGTGATGTTGTGTCGTTCGTGAATGCGCTTGCGACCTCTGCTTGTAGGTCTGTAGAGTAATAACTCCGATTTTTAAGGAGAGCATTTTAGGGCCATTGTTCTCCACATATCGCTCTACCGTATTTACTGCTTGTTGTAAAATCTCTTCTATGTGACCGTCGCTCCCGCCCGTCACCCATAGGGTGATGTCATCCGCATAGATACTGTGCTGAAGCCCTTCGACGCGTTCCAGCTCTGAGGGTAAACCAAGCATCGCCACGTTGAATAGGAAAGGGGAAATCACCGAACCTTGTGGTGTTCCCTTGTTGCCTAGAACGAATTCTTCGGATTCCGATTCCCCGGCCATGATTGTAGCTTTACGGTTGGTGAGAAAATCTTTTATGTAATCGTACACTCTCCGACCTACGTGTAGGTTTTGCAAGTTGCGCAATATGGCCTCGTGGGTGACGTTATCAAATGCCTTCTGCAGGTCAAGGCCCAGAATGGCTTTTGTATCCAGGGTGTGCGTTTCGGCGTCTATGATTTGATTCTTTAGCTGCAACATGACGTCTTGCGTCGAGAGTCTGGTCGAAAGCCGATCATGGTGTGTGGGTATAGCTCGTTGTCGTCCATGTATCTGACGAGACGCGTTAAAAATTACTTTTTCCATGAGCTTTCCAATGCAGGACATCAATGAAATGGGCCTGAGATTTCCGATGAGCGGCTTTTTGCCCGGCTTGGGTATTAATATGATTTTGGCGGTTTTCCATTGCTGGGGTATGGCGCCCTTCTCCCAGCATTCGTTTATGTACTTTGTGAGAGCAGTGACGGATTCGTCATCTAAGTTGCGAAGTGTTTTATTTGTTATACCGTCGGGACCCGGGGCGGACTTGGGATTGAGTCGTCCGAGTTCGTATCGAATCTCTGCCTCTGTTATGGAGGCGTCGAGGTTGACGTTATCCTTCCCTTCGTACTCTGGGAGTCGTGCCTTTGTGGCATCTCCCATGTATGTCTGGCGTAGCTCGCGTAAGAGCTCTGCTTCTGTACCTGCGTAGCTGTGTAGTATCCGTTGCAGGTTTTGTCTTTGTGTTGTTTTCGTGCCTTCTGGATCAAGGAGGCCTCGGAGAATGTTCCAAGTTTTGGACATTCCGAACTGCCTGTTCATTAAAGTGCACATGCCTGCCCACTGCTGCTGGGACAGCCTATTTGCGTAGTCTTCTATGTCTCTGTCGAGCGCGACGATTCTCTTTCTTAGACGCCGGTTGTGCTTTTGACCTTTCCAGCGCTCTTGCAGGCTGCGTTTTGCCTCCCACATGTGTAAGAGCTTGCTGTCCATTTCTTCCATTCCTGCCTCTTCGGGAACATGTTTGGTGGCTTTCTGCACGCTACGCTGGAGTGTGTCTGTCCACTTTTGTATATCTTCGATGGTCTCTGTAGCATCGTCCTCTCTTATCTTACGAAAGGTGTCCCACTCGGTTAATATTATTTTTCTACCTTTCTTTTTACGCGGACCTGCTTGTAGAATTGTGCATACAATGTAGTGATCGCTGCCTAGATTTACGTTAGTGTAGGTCCAATGAGGGTTGGATATATTTTTTATGAATGTAAGGTCCGGCGTGGTGTCTCTACTGACGCTGTTCCCCATTCTGGTAGGGTCTTGTGGGTTACTTATTAGCGTGAGCTCCTCGTGCTGCGCGTCGTTCCACAGGTTGCGGCCTTTAACGTTTCGATGGTGTAACCCCAGGCGGCGTGTGGTGCGTTAAAGTCGCCCACGACGATCAGTGCTTGTCTGCCCGCTACGTTTAGCACTTTGCGGAAAAGCGAGCCAAACTTTACCTTTTGTCGTGGTGGACTGTACACGTTCAGCACAAACAAGCTTCCCTCCTTTTTTCGAGACGGGAGAATTTCTAGTAGGACGTGGTCTATGTTGCGTACGCCAGTATCGTGTTCTACAGCCGTTATATTACGATGTATCAGTGTGGTTACGGTTGCTTTTTCAGCTAAAGTGCTATATGATTTGTATCCTGATAATTTTGCGGTCCCCCCAGTTTCCTGGAGGGCGATTACATCTGGTGCTTGCTTGGTTTTTACGAATTGCTGCAGGTTACCCCGCTTACGACGAAACCCACGACAATTCCACTGCAAATCGTGTATTCATTAGGCGGCGCCATGTGGCTACTCAAGTTTTCTATGCAGCGGTTCTCAGCCGCAGGTGGTCTACTGTACGGCTTGCTCTTGACCGGCCCCGCTCCTGCGGGTCGGGCGTCTTTCGAGACGTTTTCCAGCTGCCCTACCCTACCCTCGAGGTGTCGAACCTCTGAGACATTTCAACTCGCATCTGCGTTATCTGCTGTTGTAGGTCCGCGCGCATCTGCATGAATTGCTGCTGTAAACCCTACGAACATTTCCTGAAACATGCCTTTTTACTTCTCCGAGTGTAGAGTCGCTTTGCTCATCGGGCGTTTTCCTTTGCCTTCGTTTATGCGGTGGCGTTTTTCCACTCATCGACGCGGGAACGGGCGTCGCCGGAGCTCGAAGAGGTGTCGACGCCCTAATGGGTGTTGGCGTGGTATGGGTCATCTCTGAGTGTTTGGGTTCTTAAGCTAGCGTTTTCTGCTTTAAGCATTTTTACCTCTTCCCTTAGCGTCGCGTTTTCTCGCGTTATTGCTCTAAACAACTGTCTGATCTGTGTTATTTCCTGTTCTAAGGCGGACCCCGCGCGTGTAGGTGTAACAGCAGTGCCAGAGACCGCGTCTGCAAAGCTCACCTGTGCCTGAGTTTCTACCGCTCCTCGGCTGGATTGCAATCTTGACGTTTGCCCTGGATCTCGATCGGGTTCTCGATCGGGTTCTCGAACGGTTCTGGACCGGGTCCTCGACCTTGGTCTGCGACCGGGCTGCTCCCGACTGTCCCCCTCGTATGGTCCTGGGGGTGAGCCTTCTGTGCGATGGCCTTCTGATCCCTGGGTGTTCTCGCTCGTTGCTTGCCAGCTCGTTTGTTGTAGTCGTTGATGCCGTATGGTGTTTCGGCCTCCGCTTCTTCTCTTCTTCGTCGCTCCCAGCGTCTTCGCCGGACCAAATACGGTATCTTGTACTTTGCCTTGCAGCGTCTGTCTCCCGTAAAGTGAGCTTGCCCGCATAGCTGACATCTTGCTTCACACTGGTGTTCTTGCGGCGGGTTGGCCACGCACATCCTCTGCATATTTTTTCGTCTGGGTTGGGGCAATCGTCCGCCCTGTGTCCCAGCCTCCCACATTCGTAGCAAATGTCAATGTGTTTCTGTATAGCGAGCACCGGTCGATGAGCGCTCCGTATTTCACGTATCTCGGCACGTGAAGTCCGTCGAAGAGCACGATTACATTGTCTGTGTTGCCCATCCTCTTCGCGTGTAATATGCTTGGGTTTCTTGCTGTCACTAGGTTGTCTATAATATCTTCGGAACTTTCCTCTTGGGATATCCCTCTCTTATGAGTCCCTTAGATGTGTTTTCCGGCGCTGCTCTGTAGGCGCTGGCTTCGTGTTCTTGCTCTCCCACTCGGATCTTCGTGATGGCTCCGTACCGCCTGGCTCGCTCTTCGGACGGCGTGCTGACGACCACGATATTCTGCTTGTAGTTTATGCATAAACTGTCTTCTTCTGCTGCTTCGCGACCGACGCCAGCGGCGTTTCTCAGCAGCAGTATATGCGTGCCTGCCTGTGCTCCGTAAACGCTGAGTCCTCCTCATGGTCGCACGATCACTTTGTAGTCTTCTGCCGGTAGACGAGGAAGTCTGCTTGCATTAGCAAGTTGTCGTATGGTTCGTTCACCTTTCCACTTGCTGTCCCCAGGCGCGCCC
>WOVY01004994.1:0-175417 GCA_013436015.1 Rhipicephalus annulatus
ACCTGGGGTTCTTTAACGTGCACCAAATCTGAGCACAAGGGCCTACAACTAAGAACTTGAAGGAGTCACCAGCATATTCATATAATCTGAAATTTGTACCGAGATTCGTATTACCAGAAACATGGAATATTGGCATACAACGTTAGAAAGCTGGCATAAAGTTTCGCTTATTGTGGCTCAGGCCAGCAGCAATGTCATGGACAGCTTTGAATGAATGACACTAAAGTATTTCGATATCAAGGACTACGCACGTGCTCATAAATATAACGTGTGCCACGCGCGCATAATTAATAAAGCAGTGTGTGTTGTGATCCATGGCCACCAAGGCCATGACAGCCAATAGCCCTTTCAAATCTTAGTAGGCTTTTTTTTCCTTACAATAAAGCACTGTGGAGGAAAGAAAACAACTTAGAAAATTCCTAAAAGTTGCACATGAAAGATCCACGACACAAGATTTAGAACTGATATCCTCGGTTTTTAATATTTTCTAATCGCGGGGTTGTTGGAATGCCTTTTTCGGAAAATTGTGGACGTACTTGATCAGTCACGAAGTTTGCTCAGAATTTGGTAGCCGTTCGTGCAATTCGGAAAGTTGGCAGCTGTGCGCACACCGAACGTTGTGAGGACTAAGTCATTGACCGAGGCTGTCCGCTTCTTCCGGTCTTCACCCACCTGTCATAAGATTTTTGATTCTTACAGCATCGCTTGCATCGACGTGGCAGCCACGTGTAAATACAGCACAACGACGCGTTGAATGAAAAATGGCAGATATTAAGTACAGTGAGAATTGATGATATGCGAAGTACGAATGAGAAATGTTTGATATGTCACTTTAAAATCACCACAACGTTACGAGGTGGAGGTAAATGAATCCGTACAAGACGTCCGTGTCTTGATTATCATGTTTGGATGTTTTGTTTATCTTCGTCATCTATTCTCGTCCCGTGATACCAAATTTAGTATATATCTAGCTAGCGAAACGGTCTTGAGCAGGCTATGAACGCGGTATGTTGTCATGTGTAAATGACACGCGTATCGCGATTATCATGTTTGCACCAGTCCATTATATTTTGCCAACCATTGACGTAACATAACACCAAATTTGGTATATGTGGAGCTAGCAAAACGGCCGCCAGTGCATCATGTAGGGCCAAATGTGCTTCATAGTAGCGTTGGCACAGGTGCACGCTGGGCAGAGCGACGCTACGTCAGCAAAACGCGAGCGTTCTATAGCCTGACGCCAGGCACGACCGGCGCGACCAGCGTCCGTCAGCGTCGCCCAACGGCCACTGGCGCGAAATTCACGCCGATGCGTTACCCAGACAACACTGCGTCTCCCTCATTTCGTTACGGAGGGGACACCAGATGCGCTGCAATGCGCATGCATCAAAGCAACGCAGCGGGGCGCGCGCCTGCGAGTATGTGGCAGGACCGGCGTCTGTCGTGGCAACGCCGGCGTGACGCGACGAAATGAACGCCGGGAGCACGCGCACAGCGTCACGTCGAAATGTATTGGCGCCTTGACTTGTGGCATGTAGTCATGTTCTCACATGACACGCATCTCATGATTATCTTGTTTGCACCAGTCACATACCTTCGTCATCCATTGGCGTCGCGTAATACCAAATTTGGCATATGTGAAGCTAGAAAAACGGCCATGAGCGCATCATCAGTGTGGCATGTAGTCATGTTGTTACATGACACGTATGTTGGGATTATTATGTTTGGATGTGCCAATCACCTATGTCGTCCGTTCACGTCACGTAATACCGAGTTTGGTACATGTGAAGCTAGTGAAGCGGCCGAGTGCATCATGAGCGTAGCATGTAGTCATGTTGTTACATGACACGCATCTCATGTTTATCATGTTCGCACTAGTATCATACCTACGTCATTCATTCACGTCCCGTATTGGCAAAATTTGGTATAAGTGAAGCCAGCTAAACGGCCGCGAGCGCATATGAAACGTGGCATGTAGTCATGTTGTTACATGACACGCATGTCATTATTTTCATTTTAGGGTCTGTCCGCTTGTGCAATGAATTCATGCCATACCATTCTAGTTTGCAACGTTCCATGTGAACGAAACCCACCGCAAGATCTGCAGGACCATGAAATGTAAATCATGACATTCATGGCATACATGTCATGATTTTCATGTTATGACTAGTCAAATATGTTCTTCATACAGTCATGTTATGGCATGCCAAGATTGGTATTGATAACATTATCGAAACGGCCGTGAGAGCTAAAAGTCGTAGGCGGCTTGATAGATAGATAGATAGATAGATAGATAGATAGATAGATAGATAGATAGATAGATAGATAGATAGATAGATAGATAGATAGATAGATAGATAGATCAGGTACGCACATGCCAGTCTTTCCCGCTAAGGCAAGAGCTCCGAATTTTTTTCCTTGTCGATTTCACCACTAGACACCGTACCAATCTGCACAGGGGTGAAAACTTTACCGAGCCTGTTAGCAAACGCTATTATCGCGTCTTTAACGCATTGACAGCACATAACGTATTCCGACGGAGCCACGGCAGCTGCTTCTAATTGCGAAGCGCAGCGAGAATATCGGATGAGTAAGAAACCAGCTGCGGCCGATTGAGAACCACGTTCACGCTCAGGTGAGCCCAACATTCGCACCTCACCGTTACGTCCCTCACCCCTATACGTAAATTATTCCGGACGTGATACGGCAACGTATTAATCCGTTTAAATAACTCATGCGTACGAATCTTGCCTAAGTTTGGAGGGCATGCGTGCCAGAAGAAGAAGCGTGTCTCATTGGTTCATTCTTAATTCCAGAATGCCCGGTTTTCACGCAACCTGAACCGCATACTTCATCACATGCTTGCAATACTGTAACTCTTATAAAGTTCGCGAAAAGACTTAACGAAGTCGCGAGCGCGCTAGAAAAGAAAAAAAAAGGCAGAGAACTGCAACTGGCTGAGCTCCGAGTTCAGCACTCCAAGAAGGAAAGGTTACTTTACTACATTGCTTCTGCAACATCTGGCACACCAAATGGCATGACAAGAAAAAAAAAGCGGCGGGCCTGCGCGGAATTCGGAGTACACTCACACCAAAAGCTGGAATAGCGGTATTTCGGAGTATTTTCCAAGCACTCTTTGGGTAACCGCTACAAGCACTCTTTCTGGGTACCCACTACACCACAAATATACATAAGTTTAGTAATCCAGCTTTCAGATTCAAGCGTAGTATCCGCTACAAACTTCCAAGGAATTTTGTGCAAAGGTTTTATGCTGTGGCTGATGAGTATGAAGAATTATGCATTGTGTTAATGCGTTAATGCGTAAGAATTATGCGTTATGCATTGTGTTACGCTTGGTTACTCATTCGCTGTTCTAAACTGTTTTATTACCCATTCTAACGCGGGTCCTTTCCTGACATCAAGCCTACCTAAGGCTAGTTTGCAACGGAGTTTCAAGCACCGGTGGGGCTCTGCGGCAGAATACTAGGCTCGCACAGGGGACCCTGGTACGAATACCACTGTGTTCGGTGCGGACACCGACGGCGGCGGCCGCGGCGGACAACTGCGGCGCTGCATGCAATCCTTGTTGTGATCTCATGACAGCTTTCACTGTAAAAAACTGGAATGCATAGTTCGGCTGCAGGCAGGACATCTGAGTTCTTTTCAAGAACGGCTTTATGGACGAAAAGTGTCAATCAGATGTGCCTTTAAGGTATGTCACCAATCTTTAAAATAAATTTTTTAGGCGAGTATTTCTTTTTCGCGTTCTAGAAATACTCGGGCATTCAGAATGGTTTTTCGGAAAATATCCCCCCCCGCATGTGTTTTTTTTTCAAATGCTACGATCTTTCCCGCGATTGCCATCAAACCAGAAATGACATCTTTAGTCTAAGTCTGAGTGTTTATTTCTAACATGCATACAAAAAATACATGGCTGAGGAGGAGGGAAAAAAGCAACACAGTCGTGGCTTGACGTTGCTCTCTTCCCTCCTAATATATCGGAACTACGGTATGCACGAAAAATAGAAAGAGCGCAGGCTGATGTGTAGCACAATAAACAAGAGCTCAAAGGCAGAAACACTCGGTGCACAATAAGATACTACAAAAACATATCTCCAGATATATGCAAATGAGATTGGGTACACAAAATATAATTCAAGGTGCGGAAATGCACACATTAACAAAGTAAATTTCTGAGACTTCAGAAATGTGGATTTTATTTTTTCTCACAATTTCCAAATAAATTGTTTTTTACGGCACGTAGGCTAGTAACTTTTTTATGCAGAAATCGTTACCTTACCATAAAAATCTCGACGTTTTTTGCTGAGGCATTGTCCGGTATAATCAGTAGGATAACTGAAAATGAAAAATTTGGTTGTTATAAGATTTACACGAAAATAAAACCTGTGGAAATAACCATTTCGGCCTTTAGGCAAGGCAATGCTGTATACTGACGACAGCACAAATACCCTTGTTTATTGCGCTGCCTACAGTCACAGCTGTAATGTTAAACAAGCCGCTTCCTTTTCGTGTTCTTGAAATGGTAGTTATGACTGCTGGTGTCATAGACACATTTTGGACAGTTTCGGTAGTTCCATTAAAGTTACGCATGAAATTGGTCAGTGTTTAGACGGAAAAGGTCAAGTAGACATCATATTTATTGATTTCCGAAAAGCATTCGATAAAATATTTCACAGAAAGTTGCTTAAAAAGTTGTCTTTTTTGACTGGTGACAGTCAGCTATTAAAATGGATAGAGGCATATTTGTCAAATGAACAACAATTTGTTGAATTAAATAATGTCTCCAGCACCAACAAACCAGTCAGATCAGGCGTGCCGCAAGGGTCCATAATAGGCTCTTTACTTTTCTCTATCTATATCAGTGTACATGGGTGCCAATTTTTATCAGTAAATAGCTATAAAACATTGTGCAGATGACACCATTGTGTATGCGAAGATAAGCTCCACCACTGACAATCAGCTGGAGCTTGATAACCATTTACAAAAAAATAGTCTTTGGTGCGACGAATGGCTATTGAAATTTAATGCATCAAAAACTCTCTTCATGCGCATGACACGTAAAAAAAGACCCGTTATCCTTTTTTACAGCATTAAAGGCACTAGTGCTGACTTAAGTAAAGAATGTAAGTATCTAGGTGTTCATCTTACACATGACTTGAACTGCATGCATGTTGCATGCATGTTGACAGACATTCCATGCATGTTGACAGTGTTTGCAGTAAAGCCATGCGTAAACTTTGGTCGTTACGACGAAGACATCACGATGCCCCCCCGGAAGCTAAAAAAATGGCATATAAAATGACTATTCTTCCAGTACTGACCTACGCTAGTCATCTATCGGAACCATACACCAAATCAAATGCACTAAAATGTGAGCGTATACAAAACAAAGCCTTAAGGTTCATCTTCAACTCCTATTCCAGAACTCAGTCTATTAGTGAGCTTAGAGACAGAGCCGGTTTAATGACGGTGAAACGAAAAATGCAACATAATCGACTGATATTGTTTTTTCACATACTCAATGGAGATTACAAGGTTCACCTAAGGGAACACATTGCACTACAGCCAGTTACCACATCCAGAACTAAACACTCGAAACATATCACACCACTTAGCTACAGAACAGATTTATTCAAGTATTCGTTTATGGTTGGTAGCATCGATGACTAGAATCAATTACCTCAATACATAGTCGAACATTGCAATTTACAAAGGTTAGGGCTTTGTCAGAATATTTCGAACCAGATTGCTTGTTCCTTGTTGGTTGAATATGTTCAATGTACTATATCAATATGCTCAATATGTAATATATCACTTCAAATTTTTTTTCTCTTTTGGTGACGTGTACGAGATGTATTCGAACATGTTCCTTTTATCCGTGACCTATGCGGGATGTATTCTGATATAGTTTTGTGTTTTTGTTTTGTTATTTCCTTATAGTGTGCGTCTTGAGCGTACAGTGTGAAACTTGTTTCCACATATGTTCTTTGTACATGCCAGATATGTAACCCCAACTCCTGTCTTGGCCCTTGGGCTGACAGTATGAATAAATAAATAAATAAATAAATAAATAAATAAATAAATAAATAAATAAAAAAGTGGCTTTTTTTTCTGTTCATAAAACATTAAGTGCATGTTTACCCCTGTAGTGCCCACGAACAGTTACGTCTCCAGAAAAATTGCGATAAATTACTGTTTGTTTTTACTACTCTTCTGGTAAAGCTCACTTTAAGAAAAATATCAATAAAATTTTGTTTGGTTTGTAACCTAATTAGTCATAGTGGCAAGTAATTAAATATCATCATATAAGATGTAAGTCACTGTACCTTCTTTGTAGCATGCCAAATCGGCAATTGCTGGCTATCAGGACATGTATGATAGCTTTATTGAGGTATTAAAATCAATGTACCAAAAATAATACAATGGGAATTACAGGGTTAACAGTCATCTTTCAGGTAGACACAAAGCAGTTGATTTTGGGTTAAAATCTAAAAATATTTCCTGAAAGGTTGCACCACACTTTAAGAGCATTTGCACACAGAGGACAAAGATTTGAATTCGCGCAGCTCTGTAACACGTCGCCTTCTCTGTCCTTTGTCGTCTCTTCCTTGTTTCTCCTCCTATTCACTGATTCCCCTTCTAATTTCACTCGCTTGAGTGTGTAAACTCTCGGAAATATTGAACCACCTTAAGTCCTCATTTGCCGTTGCGAATACCTCAAATCATTTTCATTCGTTCATTTTCAGCTCTTAAGATCGGCGGGACAGGCCAACAAGGAAGAAGGAAAGCGTTCACAGCTTGTAAGCGCTTGGCTTCTCTTGCCCGGGAGCCTCTACACTAACCTGTCTATCCAACTTCTTTCAAGCAACACCAAGAAAGACGATAGTTATAGCGTAAGAACAGAACGACGACAAAGAGACAAGAATGACACGAGCGCTCGTGTCCTTCTTGTCTCTTTGCCATCGTTCTGTTCTCGCGCTTTAACTATCGTCATGTCATATCAACTAGCCCAAACAGCCACACTACTAAGAAAGAATTGACGCACCACTGATCCCTGGGCACCCTCCCATGTGGAGGTGCTGTGAAAACTTGTCAATGAGATACACGAGCCAATCTTTCAGGTCACATGGTTTTAAAGACGATAGTCTTTCTTGGGGACCTTCAACGGAAAAATTTGGTCTGTCTATCTGTACATCTGTCGGTTTGTCAGCCTTTACCTATACTTCAAACAGCACTAAACGGCCAACCCCATCCGCAGCGCCCACCAATATTTCTCAATATTCAACGTTTCTACTTGTGCGATTGTCAATTAAAAAGCCATTATTGTGCATATTTGGAGCATCATAACAACACGTCGATGTTTTGTATGTGTGCCTTTATACTAGGGAAGGTACAAACAGGGTATTTTAAGGACCGTAGTGTTTAACACGCTGCGCTGACAGTACAACGCGATGCTTAAAAAGATAAGTGCTTCCAACGCTTTGCTAAGACGACACGGTGGTGGCACCTGCCCATCGCTTAGCGTTCTACATCTTATCACCTCCGAGACAAGCGCGAATCTTTCTCTGCGGGCACGCACGTCTTCCTTCGTTTTCGAACTGCCAGATGGCGCTTGTGTCTAACGTGCCTCGATGCGCTTGTTCGCCTCCGCTACACGCTCGAGGCACTAACGCAGCGCCTCCAGAATACCATTCACCAATTTTCTTGCGCAGAACATCAAATAAACGTTTTGTTCACTCTCTCCAGACGCAAGATTATCGTCTTTCGATGATATATGCAGTGTAACATGCTGATTCGGGGCCATTTTTCATTGGATTTTCGCTGCCTGGCAACTGAACATTTTGGTGTCCTCCTTCTACTTCCACTCTCGCAAGGTGCTTCCTAATCAGTTCGCGCCATTCGAAATGAAACTAGAGTAAACGAGTACTCCGTTTGCTATCTAACAAAACAGCAGCAAGCTATAATTATGCTTCGCGCCGAAGGCATTGTGGTTACTGTACAACGATAACTAATGAGGGAATACGGAGAGCAGTGAAACAAAACGTTTTTTTTCAGCGTTGACCAGACGAGACCATTGCATCGTCGTTTCCGCGGTGTCCTCCCATAACTCTCGATTATGTCTGCGTGAACGCACATCCGGGGTTCCGGTGCACCCGCGTGGCTGGCGTGCCCGACGCATCGTAAATTACGGACGCCTGGCTTTCAGTTTTCTTGGAAGAAGTTTTTCTTCTGGTGTCGAAAAGTCAGCGTGCGAGACCACAGCCCATGATGCCTGTATAAACATCTCTCGCTGTGCGTGATCTTTGAATAAACGGAAAAGGCGTACCCGAGTTCATTCAGTGTTCGCATCTCTTTGTTCGGGCTGTTTGATGGTCTTCAGTTGTGCATTTGTTCTATTAGTTTATTTGCTTTACGGTAGTTCTGCAGCGTGTTTAACATTCAGAAGTTATTGACTTCAAAGTTGGTGTGAAAAGCCTGAAGTAATATTATTGCTGCTGGTGGATCACATTTTTGTTTAGCACACGGGCGCACAAAAAGAGAGAAAGAGAGAGAGGGAATCGTGAAAGCTACTGCTTAGCAATATTCCGCATTGACATATCGCCACACAGCTATATTTTTATGGCAAAAACAAACCTTGGTGCCGCAGCACAAGTGGCGTTATGCAGTGTGATTCAGTGAGCAGGCCAAGTTTCCCGGGCGTTTCAAGCACCGGAAGCCAGAAAAGTAATCTCGTAGATTCTCATATCAGTAGGGTCCTAAATGTGATAAACTTAAGTTGTACGATGTGATCTGTACGAGCACCAACTAAGATCAAAAGTATCGCCTTTTGGAAATAATGACGGATCAGCCTCATTAAAATGGAAGTCTCAATACGATGGACGGGAAGTGTGAACTGCGGCACGCTTAAGTTTCGGTCCACTGTTAAAAATAGCCATAAACAAGAAAAAACAGGCAGTTGAAATTTTTCTAGGATGTACTACAACGGCGTGCATCCGTTTCATATCACGGTTCCGGTGCGTATCTTATAAGACTGCGAATACTAAAGCGATACGGATAAAATTCAACCATTTTCTTGGGGAACATTTTCAACATTTTCTTCTGGAATTTATGGACTCATCTGATTTGTGTAATTAACTGATAATAGATTTCAATAATTTTATGTTAGCTTTACATTAACATTTGCATTTGTGAAACTTACGCAACTGATGTAAACCAGTTGCATTTGTCACGTGCAGTTCTTTATACTTGCATTGCTCTAGTTTATCCCCTGCTATTGCATATCTTCATGTATAATTTTATCAGTAGTATTCAGATCATGTTATATAATGATTGTATTGTTACTGTTAATTATGCTCGTTAGTGATTGTTCAAAAATGCACCTTTACTGTACTTTTTTTGTAATTTTCTCATTAATGTCGACATAGGATGTCTCCTGTCAGTTTCTCTAAAACTTTGGGGCCTCCTTCTGTACTTTTCCAACCATGTAACTGAATCTGAAATACATAAAATATGTAGAAACTTGACTTGACTTGATATCTTTGTTTTGTGTAGAGCGCAATGCTTGAAGCGACAAAATTTGCTGTAGCTGCATGATCGAATAGCATTGTATAACATTGTACGGGGAAGCACAGTACCTTAGATATATAATTTTTATAGACACTTACTATAGATAATCTCCACGAATAACATGCATTAAGGGTGGTGATACATGTTGCAGCCAGTAGAAAAAAATAAAATAAAAACAGCAAGCCCTGCGCGGACGCACAACTGAGTCAAAGCAAAAGTTTCAAGAGTGGCCTTTTTTGAGCCCCGTCGTAAGCTCTCTTGTGGGGACTACTAGATGTACCCATCAACCTATAAATCATAATTTCGCGAAGAAGGAAAGTATTATTAATCACTCCGTGAAGAAATGAGGAACCCACTGCACATTTTGTAAGGCGTTACACACAATTTGCTGCTGCTTAGAGTGATGATGATGAGTAGTAATGGCCGAGATCTTTGTAATAGGTATAGGGAGCTTTAAACCACTCACTCTTAAAATGTCACCAAGAGAAAATTTACTTTTTCGCCTATCTGTTTTTCGCCTAACTATGGCACCTATATTTTCTTTTAAGGAGGTGTTTCAAGCTGTCACAAAACGAGCGCTAAAAAAGAGCGCGCCGCCAAATCCTTGCGACAACGGGCGGTGGAAACGCCGCGAGGTAAAAAGAAAAAAAAAAGAAAGCAAACATCCAAGACTCCCGGGCGCGCGCTCTCCCCGCAGAAGCACGGCTTCGCAGACGAACCTCCTCACCCCACAGCGGCGGCCGGGCAAACGCTCGACCTTTCTAGAACGAAGGAGGCGTGGTCATACCGAGTTGACTCACCCGCCGGAGAGGGCATTCCAACCGTCTCGCCCTCTTCCCAGCTTTCGCTGCGTATCGCGCCGACGAAAGGACGAGAAATTTCTGGAAGGTGGCGCAGAACGTATTTAATCGAGCAGCCGAGACGAGAAAGCAGGAGGTGACGGAAGTTAACGCCGGAGCGCGTAGGAATTCCGCCGTGGAGTCGGCGAAGGTTCTGCCCGTAGTGACAGAACAGGAGGTGACGGAAGTTAACGCCGGAGCGCGTAGGAATTCCGCCGTGGAGTCGGCGAAGTTTTGGTCCGTAGGGACGGCTCGAGCTACAGGCAAGAGCGTGGGTTTACCGCTATCGAGCGAAGACGCGGGCAACAGCTGCGTGTGTGAAGCCGACGGATTTCCGGCGAAGAAGTTTGAAGCCTGGAGAGTGGCCTATTGAAGACGGGAGTTTTCCTGGAAGAGAAACTCCGGCGAGGTTTCCTGGAAGAGAAACTTCAGAGAGCTGCGGAACGACAACAACGCTGGACTTTGAGTGAGTGATTCTCGGACGAGTATCATTCAAACTTTTGTTCCAAGAACTTTGGACTGTATAGGTTTGCTATCTCTTTAGTCTTTAAGTGTCTTGGTTGTTCAATGCATGCGACTGCATTGAAGTGCGTATTGTTGTCCGTGTCCGTTGTTTCAAGTGTGGCTGATTGTATTGTGTAGTACGTTGATTGATTGGTTTGATTGGTGACATATTGTATGTAACTAGTGTGGAGTGTGCATTTTTGTGTATTATTTTCGATCTGCCATTATTGAGAATATAATTTGTTTGTTTATCAACTCTCGGCTCTGACTTGTTCTTTGGGCCACGACCGGCGTCCGCTGGCGCACCAAAAAGGACCACTTCAAAATTGTCCACGCTTTCGTGGTGCGGTTCGGGGGGCCGATACTTCGGCTCTTGCAATTAGCCCGGCGATTGCCTCCCTAATAAACGGGACAGGTGGGACAATTAATCTGGCGTCCGCGAGACAGGACCTTTTGGTGCACAGTGTGTCCAAAGTAGTGAGAAAGAGCCTCGAGTTGTTGATAGTGCTATCGGAACGATTTTGTGTGTTGTTCAGTGTTCTCGTTAACGAGTGCAGGGGAGTGTTCCGATAGACCGATTTAGGCAGATACTTTTTGCACGCGGCAAGGTTGTATTTGCGAGTTGCGAGACACCATGGATCTCGAAAAGTTAGTTGCTCTTGGTGAAAAGATGGGTCTTTCTGGCGCCGAACTACGGAAGTGGGTCACCCAGAAGGAAAAAGAAGAAAAAGAGAGAGCCAAAGAAGAAAAAGCAGCCGAGCTGGAAAAAGAGAGGTTGGCGGTCGAAAGAGCCAAAGCGGAAAAAGAAGCTGAGGTGGAGAGAGAGAGGTTGGCGGCAGAAAGGGCGAAGGAAGAAAGAGAGCAGCAGTTGGAGTTGGAGAGAGAAAAGCTTGCAGCTGAAAGGGCGAAGGAAGAAAGAGAGCAGCAGTTGAAGTTGGAGAGAGAAAAGCTTGCAGCTGAAAGGGCGAAAGAAGAAAGAGAGCAGCAATTGAAGTTGGAGCTGGAGAGAGAAAAGCTGGCGGCTGAGAGGGCGAGAGAAGAAAGAGAAGCAGAGATGGCTGAAAGGGAGCGGCAGCGGCAGCACGAGATGGAACTCGAGCGGCTCCGTTTGCAACAGCGAAGTGAAACTCCCGTCCAAGCTAGAGTTGAAAGCAGCGAACGAGAGGATCATGGCTTCCGCTTGAACCCAAGCAAGTTGCTCGTAGCATTTGATGAAAGGAAGGACGACCTAGACGCGTACCTCCACAGATTTGAGACGATTGCGAAGAGCCAGAATTGGCCGGAACAGCAATGGGCAACTGCTTTGAGTACTTGCTTGAGTGGTGAAGCGCTCAGTGTGTACGGTAGGCTGACGCCGACCGATGCAGCCAACTATGCAAAGGTGAAAGCTGCTTTGCTGAAGCGATTTAGATTTACCGTGGAAGGTTTCCGGGACAGATTTCGGACAGGAAAGCCAGCTGATGGTGAGACGGCTACGCAGTATGCCGCCCGACTTTGCCATTATTTCGACAGATGGATTGAACTTTCAGGGACAGCACAGGAGTACGATGAGCTTAGAGAGCTCCTAATTAGAGAACAATTTCTTACTAGTTGCCACCCAAGCCTGTCGCTGTATTTGAAAGAGAGGAAAGCTGAGTCATTTGAAGGAATGCTTGAATTGGCTGATCAATTCTTGGAAGCGCAAGGTGGCACAAATTTGGCCAAGGTAAAGAAGGAGTGTCCCGACGATTCGAAGAAATTGGCTCCCGAAGAAAAGAAGCGTGCACCAGAGAGCATTCCGCGATGTTTTCTGTGCAACCGAGTGGGTCATCGCGCGAAAAACTGTCGAACGATCTTTACGAGCCCTACGGCAGTAAAATGTTTCAAGTGTGGTCAGGCTGGGCACAAAGCAGATGCATGTCGGAACGGAGTGAGTCAAACTCACCAGGTATCCTGTGTGCAAGCGGCACCGAAATCTGATAATAATGCCGTCACTGATGGATTCGTAGAATTGAAAAATGGGGAGAAAATTCCTATTGTTGGTGCTGTAATGTCAAAACAGCCAACCGGTGTTACGAAAGGAATGCCAACACTGCCTGGAAAAGTTGCGGACAAAAAGATTACGGTGTTAAGAGATACCGGCAGCTCCACTGTTATCGTACGGAGAAATTTGGTACGGGAAAGTCAGTTGACAGGCAGAACGAAACCGGTTTGCTTAATTGACCGTACAGTCCGGATGCTTCCCGAAGCAGAAATTGAGGTAGAAACCCCGTACTTCAGCGGGAAGGTTACTGCTTTATGCATGACGACCCCCCTGTATGACCTTGTCATCGGAAACATCGACGGGGCGCGAGGGCCAAGTGATCCAGAATGTTTGGGAGAAGACCCGAAGATAGAGCCCTCGCCAACACAGCGGCCGCGAGATACAGTGGAGGAGCATCCCGTGACAGATCTCACTAGAGCCCGAGGCGAAGCCGCGGCGCAAGAGATAGCGAAGGAGAAGACGATCGTGTCGAATAAGTTCACGGGCCGAGCAACTGGACTTACGTCGGCACGACCTCAACCGACCGAAAGTGTAAAGGAGACGGAGTTGGCCAGCCGGGCAAAAAGTAGAGGCATGATCAAACGGGAAAATAAACAGACAGGACCCGTCGAATGTAATGGCGCGTTAACGGTGTCGGAAGAGACAACGATGGCTGAGACGACGCCTCAGATATCGTCGTTGGAAAGGGCTCGCCGAAAAAGAACGTGGAAGCACAAGAAGAGATCGAGCGAGCACCGCAAAAAGGGGCGCAAGCGCTGTTCGAAGTACTCAAGATAAGTGCTGAGGTGGAATCAGAATGTGTTTGGCAGGGCTGAGTGACATATGTTGTGTTAATGTTCTTGTTATCCTGTGTCTCAAGTGGATGTCGAGCGAGTCAGTGTTCTGTGCGATGATGTGATGTATAGTGTTGTATAATTGTTGTATAGACAGAACTTTGTACGTTTGTATGGTTTGGAATGTGTGATGAAGTGTTGTAGGCATGTACCTGTGGCTATATTTCATGTGTTGTGGAATTGAACTACAATGTACGATTGTATTGAGCGATCTATTGTGAATGAGAAGTGTCATGAGCGACGGATGGTGTTACAGTCTGTGAGAGTGTGTGGTGACTGTTCGCGCTCGTTTGTGTGGTTTGAATATTATGAGATAATATTCTTAAAGTGGGGGGCAGTGTCACAGAACGAGCGCTAAAAAAGAGTGCGCCGCCAAATCCTTGCGACAACGGGCGGTAGAACGCCGCGAGGTAAAAAGAAAAAAAAAGAAAGCAAACATCCAAGGCTCCCGGGCGCGCGCTCTCCCCGCAGAAGCACGGCTTCGCAGACGAACCTCCTCACCCCACAGCGGCGGCCGGGCAAACGCTCGACCTTTCTAGAACGAAGGAGGCGTGGTCATACCGAGTTGACTCACCCGCCGGAGAGGGCATTCCAACCGTCTCGCCCTCTTCCCAGCTTTCGCTGCGTATCGCGCCGACGAAAGGACGAGAAATTTCTGGAAGGTGGCGCAGAACGTATTTAATCGAGCAGCCGAGACGAGAAAGCAGGAGGTGACGGAAGTTAACGCCGGAGCGCGTAGGAATTCCGCCGTGGAGTCGGCGAAGGTTCTGCCCGTAGTGACAGAACAGGAGGTGACGGAAGTTAACGCCGGAGCGCGTAGGAATTCCGCCGTGGAGTCGGCGAAGTTTTGGTCCGTAGGGACGGCTCGAGCTACAGGCAAGAGCGTGGGTTTACCGCTATCGAGCGAAGACGCGGGCAACAGCTGCGTGTGTGAAGCCGACGGATTTCCGGCGAAGAAGTTTGAAGCCTGGAGAGTGGCCTATTGAAGACGGGAGTTTTCCTGGAAGAGAAACTCCGGCGAGGTTTCCTGGAAGAGAAACTTCAGAGAGCTGCGGAACGACAACAACGCTGGACTTTGAGTGAGTGATTCTCGGACGAGTATCATTCAAACTTTTGTTCCAAGAACTTTGGACTGTATAGGTTTGCTATCTCTTTAGTCTTTAAGTGTCTTGGTTGTTCAATGCATGCGACTGCATTGAAGTGCGTATTGTTGTCCGTGTCCGTTGTTTCAAGTGTGGCTGATTGTATTGTGTAGTACGTTGATTGATTGGTTTGATTGGTGACATATTGTATGTAACTAGTGTGGAGTGTGCATTTTTGTGTATTATTTTCGATCTGCCATTATTGAGAATATAATTTGTTTGTTTATCAACTCTCGGCTCTGACTTGTTCTTTGGGCCACGACCGGCGTCCGCTGGCGCACCAAAAAGGACCACTTCAAAATTGTCCACGCTTTCGTGGTGCGGTTCGGGGGGCCGATACTTCGGCTCTTGCAATTAGCCCGGCGATTGCCTCCCTAATAAACGGGACAGGTGGGACACAAGCATCAGTGCAAGGTTGTGGTAGAATAATAGACTGTCATGCTTTAGCCCTGGGTTCCACACCCTCTCGATCCTGCATAAATTTTTCGTCGTTGCTAGCGCTAGCTTTGATGGACACCGCCACCAACTAACTACACGCAACCGAAATGGGCTCTTGTTATTTCACGACAGCTTTCGCTGTAAGACAAGGAAATACTGTGCCATTGCGGTCGAGTTTTAAGAGAACACGTGGGCTGATTTGCAGAGTAGCAACTATGCAGCAGTCTATTTTATCTCGCTTTTAGCATCGTGACATCGGTAGTGCCTTGCACATCATTTTAGTGCTTTCTATTCGTCGTTTTAGTGCATTCTGTTATGCCGCAAGCTTAAGTTGCTGAGGCGTGCTAATGTTTTTTTTATTCTTGCTCATCCTATGTAAGGAGAATATAGGCATCTGAGCCTACTCCTTCTCTTGCATAAGAGTGGCCGTCCCTAAGTAGAGACCCAGCACAAATCCATACAAACAGGCATGTGAATGAAACTGAAGCACTTAGCCTCTGATGTTCTGTGTATTGAGGATCGGAGGATTAGCGGTGTCAGACGTGAGGGGAGGCCAATACCGCGTATCCCTCGATACATTTGTGTAACGTTTCCGAGGCTTCGTAATTACTCTCGTCCGACCACGTGATAGTTCTCAATGCGAGCTTCTTGTAAGCCAGTCGCATCAGAAGACATAATCTTCCACATTCGTCATAGTGTTCCCCATAAGCACTCACTAACGCTGAGGCACGCAGGGTACAAAACAAGGTTATTACGAGGAGCCACACTTCCACATATGCCGAATGCTGCTTCCGCTGTAGCTTGACTGAGAAATTCCTAAAACAAATTCAGGCGCACATATGAAAACACAAATTAATGCTATCTTTGTCATGGCATAAATGGCCTTGTGGTAAATAGGAGTGGAAATGAAATTTTCAATACATTTAAATCAATTAAAATAGTCAATTACGTAATAAAATTTTATGTGAAGAAGTGAAATGAAATATAGTAAAATAGGCCATGCAATGCCTAATTCACAGTGTCTCAAGATTTTTTTATGAGGTAATATGCTTAGCTGCTGCACTGCACTGTTAAGTTTAGCAAAAAAAAATACCTCAAGCTCTCTTTATAAAGTAACCCTCTTTAACTAGGTTTTTCGACTAACCTGAAGACCCAGAGGGGTCTCGAGGTTCAAGCCAGGCGATCAACTGGGGCCACGGATGTCCTCAAATGAAGAAAGCCCCCTTGACATTTCTCTTTCCGTTTATTTCGCTTTTCTTTCAATAATAAATGTATCAGTCAATGACGACGTTAGCTACCTCTCACATATTTTCATTGCCGTAAAACATAATGTACACATTCTGAAGCTGACACGTTAGGTAATTGGTGCTGTAGCTATCCGATTTTACTGCCTTATAAAAATATGCTGTATTTTTTCGTTCACAATAAATGTCTATACCTAGTATTTAGTCTCTGTAGCATTCAATAAGAAGCGACGAGTGAAAAGCACTGCAACATTCATTATTCTGAGCACACAAACCTTACCTCTCTCTTTTCAACAAGTGCTTGCAGTTAAAAAGGGACCAATAATGATTTGACATGAAGTGCGAAAGGCTAGCTGTGCCGGCTGGTTCATATTGCCAGCGCCGCTGGACAAACGTGGCCATGGCACTGCTTGATATCTTAAGGGGTATATACATGAATGTATACGATGCAACGCCACATTCTTCTCAGTTGTTGCAACGTGGTTTCTGCAACACTTTCTCTTCATGATGTCTTGCCAGAAGACGCGATGAGCAGTGCTGTCAGCTGCGGCGGTTGCTAGGCTATGGCTCAGCTTACACACGCCTATAAACACACGCAAGAAAACAATCCTGGACACGCTATCGATGTCCGCTACCTCTCTATAACGATTACCTTACTTTGATGTTAATATTTGCAATTAACGTAGAAACATTCACAATAAACAATTTTGATCGCAAGCCAGACACTGAGGCATAAGTGTATAGCAACTATTTTCTCCTTGAACGAGTGAATGATAAATTGAGCTAGGCGTTAAAAGTTTGCCAGTGAATCCCATGTAATTGCAGTATGCCCACTAGAACTTCTACCCCACATGCATACGATGGAGGTAAAAACAAGAGAGAAAGTATGGCATGGGGAAATCAATTTTCCGTGCATGGATGACTTTTATGCATTCTCGGCTGCATTGCACGAGAATCGCCTTTCTGAGTTTTCATGTGTGGGGAACAAAAAAAAAAGTTACTCCATCCATCCCGTCTGCCAAGTCTTCGCAATGCACATTAGACATTATGCTTGAACAGCTGTGTGCAGTCATTCGGGTGGAAACTGCATCTAAAGAAGCCTTTCTGAGCGCTCGACGATGCTTTTATTCACACACCTAGCCCAGTTTCTTTATTATTATTCTGTTGTTGATAAAGCCCCCTCCTGCCTTCCTTTTGCAAGCTTGGACGCCAGCGTTGTCGAAGCGAGCAAGATAGGCTTCAAGCTGTTTACGCATTTTGGCCAAATATGTGCCTTCATGCATGGGCGGCGACGGCGATCGCATCTTATCGATATGGATTACGTAAAAGTTTGAGGCACGGCGTTCGCGAGTCTAAGTGTTCATAAAGAATATTTGTTTTTTTGTTTTTTTTCACACTGCTTTTTCACTCTTATTTTCGCTCGTTCATCATTCACTAACAATTATGATAGATGCATCGTCGAAAATGCTCGAGGGCTGGCAAGAGCTTCAGACTGATCGATATTTGTCCGAGAAGGCTGAAAACGCAAATACCAAATTTCGTAGTGAGTGCCACGTAGGCGCCCGTTGGGAGTAACTTGGCTCTTTTTGAGGTAAATTCAAAGCCACGAGGGAACTGCTGAAAGGAGATGCGAAATATTTCACATGCCTACGATTTTTTCTATCATGTCACGCTTATTTTTAGTTCACTCTTGCTCTTCAGTTGCAACACTTTAGAAAATGAATGGTGTTACACATTTTCCTGCATGCTGAATCACCCTTACTTGAAGTTTAAGGTGGTTCTTTTCAACATCAACCACTGCCAATCTCTCCGCAAAAGAGGACCACCTGTGGCTTTAGTCATCAAATATCATACCTCAAAGCTTACACAAACCCTATAAAATGGTTTAAATTTCGATCGTTCATGCTTAACTGATCGATAAGCCATACCGAGCGATGATGATATTCACACGCGAGATCATTCACTGAAACGTCGAAGGTTCACAGAGATACCTGCAGACTATTATTTCAAAAAAATAAATTAAAACGCACTGCTTTCAAAGGCAACCCTCATATGATCAAGTTGATGTCTCTTATAGACAGTTTCCTGGAGCTACTATCCCGTGCATATGAACGTCATCTCTCTTCCGTTTGTACAATTATTGTTTTTTTGAAACCTAAACTTTATTACTCGAACATACCAAACTTAGCAATGAAATACTGTGACACTAACCGTCAGTGGTCATGTAATCATTAGGCATGCATATACGCCTGCTTCAGTCCCTACTGGAGAGGTTTACCTAACGTTTACCGTAAGCTTCAGCAGTGACACAAACTTCAGAAGATATATTTACTTGAGATCCTCAAACTAAAAGTGCTGCAAAATATCACCGCTATATCTACATACTAAATGATGGTAGAGGAGCTTGCTCGCAGATGATCGGGTAGCCTGCGAATCCTCTGAACACATCTGCACCCATCATATACAGACGTATCAACGTCGTTATATACCCCGGGTTGCCATCACGGGGTCTTGGCGACATGCCCAAGCAGCTGCTGCGTTGCGGGCCTACCGCGCTGCTGTCTTAGTTTTTCAGGTGTTCATGCGGCCAAGCAGTAATGAAGGGCATTCACTTCGTGAGCTCCCGGAGAAACGGAAAGAAGCACTCGTACTGAGAGCGAATGTGCGCCGCCTTTAACAATGGTGCTCCATCAAGTGAGCATTCTAGAAACTAACAGAAAGCCAATGTCATGAGCGGTGGCAAGCCATCTATAGAGCATTGTTGGAATCGCCGGAGAACCGACGCTTTGAGTCATGGCGCGCCATGTAGTGATCATTTCTGAAATCACCGGAGAAGTGCACACGCCGACGCTCGATAAGGCACGAGCATAAGCAGCTTGTAAAAGAGGTTTCTAAAAAAAGTACAAGGGGAACATTTTAGAGGCTATGGACGTGCATAAAAAATATCGAAAAAAAGTAATGCACATTTTCCGTAGTTTGAATGTAGTAGCAGATATCATACATTTTAAACATATCAATTGCTCCTTCGAATATAACTACACTTCTTACAATAAAAGGCTCATCACATGTGCCTAGTTAGAAGATAGATGAGTGGTCCATAGGGCTTAGTGCAAAATTATAAACATCGTTTAGCAGTAGATTGAAACATAGGGCAAGTTGGAATGTTTGCATGGTGAACGCATAGCTAGTGAAAAAGAAGTACTCGAGTGGATAGGCTTTGGAACGAAACAACACCAATGCTACGACCACTTGGGCATTGTGCCACTAAACAATCTTTGCATTATTGACGCAACACTGACGAGGGTGACAGAGGAACGCTGTTTACACAGAATGATAGCTGTCTTGCAACTGAAAGGTTTGTTTCTAAAAAAGAACAGAGCGAGAATACATCTGCGGGCACAACAAACATCTTCATCGGACAGGTGAGACAGTAGAGCATTTCACTTTGCTCGGTTTGGGTTCGCTGTTATTTTTTTTTTCGGAATAAATGTTTCAGTTACAAAAAATGCACTCGTTCTGTGTACTCTGTGTTCCTTCGTCATCATCTCTAGTGCTGCGTCAATAATGCAAACATTGTTTAGCGGCACTATCCCCGAGTGGTCGTAGCGTTGGTGTTCTAATTATTTCCAAAGCCTATCCACTCGAGTGCCTACTTTCGGTTTTCTGAATATTGCCATAAGGTCATTTAGGCATACTTGAATATTTCAAAAAATTAGTAAATCTAAGGATATCGAAAAAGTCATTTAAGTATATCAATCGACGGTTCCGGTTCTAGTTGAGAGTTACATTAAATACGTATGATTTCGGAGCATAACATGGCCCGATAAGAGGGCGAATGAACTGTTCACGCAACCAACTAACGTTCATTGAGATCACTGAAGCTCGTTTTTAGCTGGCACTTTAGCGGCTCTTGGCGCAGCAGATCTCAGCCACGCGTCTCTGTCTACGTGGCCTCCGAGATCCACTTCCGCAGCACGCGAGACTCGAAGTTTGCCCATGCAATAAACCAGGGTGCAAGAACGCTGAATTTAATTGCGAGAGCAATTTTCTGGACACTCTCGACTTGTGCCGTCACCGTCATATCCAGTATGTAGCACGCTACTACCTTTTGCTCCAGAATTCCGACTGCGTTAGTGTTCAGCCGTGCGTCATGCATCTTGCGGTGTAATAATGATAGCGTATTTATATACACCATTTATCATACCACGGGCAGTACCCTTATCTCGAAAGAGCTTCACCTTGTTTCGTGTCACGTAACGCTCCTACACTTTAAACTTGAAACTGGCCCTAAGACGCACATGAAAAAATTCTTCATTTCTGATCCACTCAAGATGTGCAACAAAAAAAGAAAGCATGACTGATCTCTCAGTCATAAGAATTGGTAGAACACGAAAGTGGAACCTGTCTTCCGAATGGTATTTGAGCGTTTATTATGCATTGTTTCTCCACAGGGTGGAACAAATCAATGTTAGAGCAACAATTCCTAAAGCCAAGTGAAGAACGGCAAGCCACTCGAAATTTCGAGCATGTTCTTCAAGCAGGAAGGAGCAAAAATGAACACACACACGATGAGCGTGAACTGTAACAACTCGACACTTGAAGCGGTCAACTCAAATTTATATTAAAGTTGTTTACTGCAAAAAAAATAAAGTTATTTACTACTACCCAAACAGAATGAAGGACTTACGGCATGAAAGCACAAGTATAGACAGAACGACCGCAAACAACTTGCAATTGTTTCCTGTGCATGACTAGCGTGCTCCTTTCGCAAGCGTGGCCGCTGCGGTGAGCAAAGTGACCTTCGTGTTCTCTGTAACTTCAGCGCACATTTTCGGTGAAAGAGACATACAAGTGACTGCGATCACAATATAAGCGCTAGCGCAGGACTGCCTCCGTCCTATTTAAGCACGCGCATCGCAACGCGTGTGGCATTGACTTTGAAGTGCGCCCTGCCGACACTTCGCGCCATCTCACCAGTGACAACAAGAACACACTGAAGTCACCGAGAAGAGAAGTGGTTATAAGACGGAAAAGAAGAGAAAAGTGAGCCCCGTAACTGTCTGCATCGGCGTGCGACACCTTAACAGTAGCTCACAAGGAATGGGGGTGAGGAGGGATTAAACGGATAGGATCAAAGGTATAGATAGAGAGAAAGATGCACTGGGACAGTGATCGAGGACATATGATGGATAGGAGAGATGGAAACACGGTCACAGGAATCCGAGGACGGTGCACCACTTGCGAGAGCTCTTGTCGGCGTCAGGGCAAGGGCAGTAGGTCAGAGCTACGCTGTCGTCGGAGATTGGTGGCAGTAGATGACGTAGGGCCAGCCCAGTCGGCCAGAGCTACGCTGACGTCGGAGATCGCGAGGGCACAACCGGTCGGCACGGAATCCAGCAAGCAAGTCCCTGAAGTCACCAATCTCCGAGTACGGCGAACGATGTACGTGGTGTATATAGATATATCACCCTTAGCAAAGCTAAAGAACGTGTGCTTTGTGACAGAGTCGGCTCGCACCGCGCGCTGTGGAGCGAGAGGTCGTAAGTTTGACTCACGGGGACAGAACTTTTATTGGCGGTCTCTTTGTATACACTTCACAATGTCATAACCGCGACAGCATATGCCAGTGGAGCCATGGGAACTTCTGCATAAAACACTGCCCTTTCAAAGAAAAAGAACGCCGGGAACACCGTGGGCGCCATGCCAGTGCGTGCCAGGAGACGCAGAGGATTCCCTCGGTGCGCTGCAGTTAAAAGAAAGAAAAATCACAGAATATTTTTGAACTGAATGATGATGAGGGGAGCGAAGAGTCCGTCAGTCCATCCGCACTTCCGTTCATCTGTTTGTTCTTGCTTCCATTCGTCCGTGCTTCCATCAGTGCGACCATCCACGCGTTTATCTGTCCGTCTGTACGTCCGTTCATGCGTCCATCCGTCTGTGCGTCCGTTCATTCGTACATCCATCCATCCGTTTATGCGTCCGTTCATTCGTACATCCGTCCATGTGTCCGTCCATGCGTTCGTCCGTCCGTCCATGCGTCCGTCCATTCCGTTCTTTCATTCATGCGTCCATCCTTGCGTTTGTCTGTGCGTGCCTCTGTCTGTCCATCCGTCCATCCGTCCATACATCCATCTGTCTCTCCGCACGTCCCTCCACTCGTCCATCTTCTTATCTGTCTGTCCATCCGTGCGTCCATGCGTCCGTCCAGCTATCAGCTTTCCAAGTAGCGCCATCTCACATCTTCTCATAATACATTCATAAGTACCGCCATCGCCCCACCGTGGTGGTCTAGTGGCTAAGGTACTCGGCTGCTGACCCGCAGGTCGCGGGATCGAATCCCGGCTGCAGCGGCTGCATTTCCGATGGAGGCGGAAATGTTGTAGGCCCGTGTGCTCAGATTTGGGCGCACGTTAAAGAACCCCAGGTGGTCAAAATTTCCGGAGCCCTCCACTATGGCGTCTCTCATAATCATATGGTGGTTTTGGGACGTTAAACCCCACATACAAACAACAAAACAAACTATAAGTACCGCCATCCAGCGGACATTCCAAGAACTAGAGGTTCTTACCTACTACTGCTACTACTACTACTACATACATCGTGGACGCACGACCCACGGCTCAAGGAGCTCCGCCCATAGAACATTTAGAGAACATTTAGAGCGGTTCTGCATTGCCGACACTTGCAGTGCATTGCTCAAACAAAAACGTAACTGTGGCAGTTGCGTGTTCACGCTTGTCTTGTGTATTACCTGCCCGTTTTTGTGGAGCGTCCTATTTGCTTCAGAGGCGTGCTGCAAGTATAGAGCTACTTGTCAATTTGTTTTTGTCATTGCTGTTTCTTGTCGCACTAATCTCTCCGCCCTAAAGATCTTCACTTCTTTTTAGGTGCGAAGATCCTTAGGGCCTAGGCTTGTTGGCGTCCGTCAAGCTACATAAAACCAAAACCGAACACCTGCAGAACAAAAAACAAAAAGATGTGTGTAAAAACCGAATTGTGTACATCAGTCCAGTATTTGACACCGCAAAATGTGATAACCTGCGCTGTTGGTCTGTGTATCTGTCCGTGCATCTATCCGTAAGTCCCTTCCTCCGTGCGTTCGTCTGTCCGCGCGTGCATTCATCTGTCGGTCCTTTATACTTATCAGGCTTATCTTCGCCCACTCTTAATCATTCGCTTTGGAAAGATGCGTAGATTTTTTTCACACATTTCAGTGATGATTACATTGTTTTGAGGGCAGAAAGAACAATTATTAAAACGTCCCATGTGGTGAGTATACGGCCTTTGTGGAGGCATTAATAAAGCGTTCATAACGTGTCACACTTTTTGACTTTAAGTCTCCGAAGTCTTTGAACTTTAATATGTCATTCTTAGCTTCGAAAAACTTTCCGATTGGACGAATGCATAGCTCGACTGTGTGCGTCTTTTTTTTAGCCGAGTAGTCACAGTTTGCGAATCTACCGAGGAAGCAAGGTGAACTTGCCTTACGTCGGCAAGCATGGGTAACTTGCTCTTTTTGCCGTACACAAACGCATCGAGACTCGCTTCACATTTTTAAGGGGGGGGGGATGGATGTACTTATGTAGAGAACTCCAGTACACTTGAGCATTCCCTGCACGAATTGCGCCTGCCCTTATAGAACCGATAAGTTTTTTTCTACGGGGTGCGCGATTCTCCCACATTCTCGATTTCATTTATTTATTTTTCAAGAATTTGGGACGTTCTGTTTCTGAGTGTGTGGTGGATTTGCCTACGTGTGTTGCATTTGGCTCTTCCGAAAGTAAAACGAAGGCGTACGAGAGGCGCCGCTGTGAAAAGCTCGCATATGACGGCTGTGGAGAAATTTACATGTCACGGTGAGTCCTTCAGACGCCGTCCATGTTTTCTTCAAATCGCCACTTTCCTCAAGCCTATAGACATCCAAATATATTCTTATTCTTTTCGTTTGGAAGGAAGTGCAGCGGAAAATATATTTTAGTAGCACCAGGATGTGGACAACCTGCAATTGAAGACGCTCTGATTTTGAAAGACTGTTCTCGCAAGTTGTAAAATTAGAAACACCATTGCTGAGGAAGTGATTTTGAAAACATCTGTATATTTTTTTTCAGTGAACCTGAACACATTTGCAATGACCAGGTTGGATGTGTGCTTGCACAGGAGTTTTTTTCTGGAGAGAAGATATTAAATTTTGTTCTGTTTGCCTGCCAGTTTTACTCGCCGAAACTGTCGTTGAATATTGCACAGAAGTAGTCCCGAAAACGCTCATTACACGGGGCGTCCAAACTATCAAACGAAGAAATCTGGTGCTGGGGCAGTTCGTACAGGGCTTGGAAAATAAACGAACCCAGCCTCGAAAAACGTGTGCGTACACAAGAGGAGAAATGTTGGCGAACACACGTGCTCGGACTAGCAACAGCTTAATGAAATATCTCCTATTCGAAAGAAAAGTGAGTACGAACATGTCTTATACTTTATGCGGTACAGGCTAGAGTGGCTGGTGTGCGAGAAGCCAAGCACAACCGATACGCCCATGTACCTTAAACAACCATGTAGACAAACGCAGCGCATGGAACCTTCTAATTACGCTTGTCTAAGAAAACGTCACCAGTTTGCCTGGTAACGATAAGAAAGATGTACTTATACGCAGAACATGTGCATGTTTTTTGCATTTGATACGCTTCGATTATTTCCTTCTTACAGCCGTTACTCCACTACCCGTAACGGTATAATTAGAAATGGGTGAACAAACGCACGCTCTGCTATGTGCGTTTGTTTTTAGTGTTGTCAGATTCTATTGTCTTACATTCTTCCATGCCCCTTCATTTTAATCTCACGTACAAGGTAGCCAGCTGGATGTCTCCTCTTATTAGCATGCCCTTCTTCGCTTACTTCTTTCTTTCTCTGACTTACTCACAAACTCATTCAGAAAATGATTTCTGTCAATAGTGAATAGGCTCCTCAACAATATAATAGTAATCATAATAACGTATTATTATTCAATTAGTGGACAATGATTGCACATAATGTAGGCACAAGGGCTTGAGATATTTCTGAAAGTTGTATTGAATATCTGGTACTCATTGACCTGACTTCATTTTGTCTGGGTCCCCTTGCATGAACAATAAAATATTCCCGAATAATTCCATTGTTTTGTCTGTATGTTATTCACGAAAATATTTGGAGTTTGGCGTTATGCTCATTGTCCTTATTACAAGAGTGATATTTAGGCGCCTTTCAAAAATTGTGTAAAAGAAAAAAAAATAATCATTTCGCTCAAGCTTCCTGCATCCACTTCCATGTCATATGAGCGAATGTCTTTCGAAACTACGCGATGAATCGCATAAGCAAGTTAACTGTTTCAATTTTAATTGAAATGGTCTCCCATTAACAAACTTTTGTAAATTTTCTAACGCACCTGGAATAATTGATCCGTTTCTGCTGTCATTTTACTACTTTTGCTCCCTGAAAATGTTACGCACAGTTCCTACTCATAAGGGCTTAATTCTAATTATTTTTTTTCTTAGAGCATGGATGATTTGCACATGCAATGAATTCATTAAAACGCATCTACGTAAGGGTTGCGCGGCGTCTCGGACATTATTTTGATAGTGTTACCAGCCGTAGTGTAAACTTCTCGATTTCTATATACATTTATGCGTTAATTTTTGAATAACTGATGTAAGAAATTGGTGCGATCAATAACCATTGGGCTTATTTTTCTTAGTAGCTAGGTTTGTCCACTTTAGTTCTATTTCCATGTACAATTTCCCTAACTAGTGCTTTATGGGTTGCTGTAGAGAAGTACAAAAAAAAACAGTAGTTTAGCGATTATATTTCAGCAAGCATGACAGTCCTAAGGAAGTTTGAAGTTATGTAAAAAACGTGGAATGCATTTCGCTATAAATGATTTACTGCATTGGCCCAAGCCTTTACTTTGTATTGAAAGGGCGTTTACACAAATATTTTAATTTCCTTACTAACGCACTTCTTTCACAGACCTAAGCAGCATTTGAGAAAGAAAAAAACTTTTCACATTCAGTATGACTAAAATATTTCGTGGGCCAGTGTGGTGGTGTCGACAACGAATCCGCTAAGACTTTTTTAAGGGGAACAGTTATTGTTAAAGAACGTTAATGTTTCGAGTGGTATGCTTCTCTCATGGAGCATACTCAGGTACTAAGGGGTTTGATTGCAGAACAGCAACCCGGAAAAATTAGCCTCGAACAATGCACAGCCTTTTATTGTTGCTGCACCGCTAAGTCAGGAGTTCTCAAGCATATTGGCTCTAGGGAACCCTGATAAGCCCCATTAAGTGACAAGAACCCCCTCCCCCTCTCACCCCTTCCCTGACCACTTTAATGCAAGTATTTTTAATTCAGTTCATGATACTACAATCATGTGCAACAATTTTAAAAGTGAGGGCATATAACAAGTTTATTCACTGACATACGACATAACAACTTTTCCTTGCACCCACAAATTGATATGAGACTCAGTAACACTCAAGACCAGCCATATCTCGGTTCCTGAAGCAAGCCTATTTTTGTGCTTCTCTTATTTTAGGCTAGTCCCACGGATCCCAGCTCACAATCATATTTTGTTTCAAATGGCTGCAACGTGTCCCCGGCGTTATCTTCGGCACCTATCTTTAAACGGGATAAGTGATCATAGAGTAATAGATGGCCTCTGAGATTCAGGTGCAGTACCTTAGCTGCGTGGCCTGTTTTCGGAGTCTGCCTGGCTACAAGCTGCTGGCAGAATTTCGTGCGCAGATTGCACGTTTCTGTTATGCACTGAGATGTACTTATAGACACTCGGGCTTGAGCAATAGAGGTGCCTTAGATCGATCGCACCGCTGGTTCATCATCTAAGTCCATTTGTGAGTGTGGAATTGGGGAACATTTATCAGTGACTCGCGGAACACCGAAGAGGGGACTACAGGAACCATAGGCTCCACGCTAAGTTATAGAAGAGTGTGAAAGTCAGTGAAACTACTATTCATAACTAGTTACTTTATTCAGTGCGTGTTAGCGATTCATTCAGCCTGTGAGCCAATATATCTCTTCTGCTTTTGTGTAGGAGTTTATTCTTATAAGGGAGAAACGACATGCCCTCAACTAGCGCCATTACGGTGCACAGCGGGCCCACAAGAATTTCTAAACGTTTTCATCCAGGTAATAGCGGTTGCAGCACGTATTGCATTCACGCATACTTTGGCAAACATATCCACTGGGCCACCGACGACCAACGTCAACCATGGGGTTGCTTTGAGCGTTGCTCCAGAAGGAACACCAGTATTTCAGGAACACCCCTTCAATCAGTGACCGTCATACGAGGTCGAAAAGCCATACGCACCTCGTATAAAAGAAATATATCTTACTGGGAGCCTGTAAGCAGTTTTCTCAATCAAGCTCGGCCTATAGATTTGGCTGAATAAAAGTCTATTACTACTACTCAATCAATTCTTCACTGCAATCGAAAAGCTGGTCTCCAGGAGCTCAACTTTCATTATATTCTTCTTATCGTCACTCACTATTCTGCGTCCTATAAGCCAGGAAAGTTTCAGCCTCAAGATCTTTGGAAAGTAACGTACACAGACAAGTACGCGCATTCTCACGAACACGGCAACAAAGACGAAACACCGCCGGAGGCCGAACACGTGGACCTGCATCAACCAGAAATGAACATCCTAGGTTCATTTTGGTCAACAGAGCGGAAGTACCAATTTCTGCTAACGGAGTATTCTAGTGAGCATGTTGGCTCACAGCAAAGACGAGTTTGTATTGCTCAACTTAGTAGGTGAGAAAAAGGCACTCAAAGGAGGACAGACAGCCATCATACACGCGTATTTGCATAATTTGTAACCGTGTTTCGCCTGCACTTCTCAAGCCCGTATTACAACCTGGATTTTTATGTTTGAGTTCAGTTGTGTTGCCATGTTCATTCCAGTCCACGTGTCGCCTGGGGTGTTCTTTCCACAGAAAAACTGCTATATACTAAACTGCAAAATATATGTACTACTATACATACATAGAACGCTGTGGATAACCCAAACTGAATGAAGTGAAAAAAAATTGGCAGATCCCACGTACCTAGAAATCGGCGTTATGCGAACCATGCGGAAGGAAGGTCACCACGCAGCAATTTTTTTTCATTGAGCGACACATCATGAACTGCCACTAAATGTATGTACAAATGTGGCCCGCGCTGACATATGTTGAGGAGTTGCAGATATTTATACCACCAGTTGTTGGCACTTGCGCAACGATGCCAACTAGAACATGCGTGTTAGCAACACCAGAAGCTGATATGAAGCGCTGATGCTCGCGAGGCTGGACACTGCTACATAAATGAACTTCGACGCATGGCAACTAACCACAATTTGCATTAACTCGACATGATGGCTGTATCAAAAGAGTACATATGTATTGTTTATAAAATTGGGTAGGCTACACTGCAACCACTGATGTTTCACGAAGATTGAAGTCTATTTGAAAACTAGTTCCGAGATTTGGCGTAGCTCTGCGGTAAAATGCTTGAATGTCAGGCATAATGCTTGGATTTGATTTCAGCTGGGACCCTGACATTTATTTTTTGCATTCGTCCGGTTCACGCTACTGATTTCGAGCATTTCTTAACGCGTTAAAATTGCCCATGGTGTTCACGTCGCTCCTGGTGTCAATCACGTGCGGCACATACATGCATACCAGAGGCACATACCCGCCCGTGAGCGTGTGCCACTGTCTGGCGGGAAGTGTTTAACGACAGACGCGACGGGATTGTGGCATTATTTATGTCTTGACCAGTGCATCATATTCATCAAACCACTTACTCTCCCATGCTAACTTTCGTTCACGCCAAGTTAAGGGGGTGACCACGAGAGCACCCAAACGTAACTAGATTAAATAGATAGATAGATAGATAGATAGATAGATAGATAGATAGATAGATAGATAGATAGATAGATACTCTCAAAGTCACCAAAGTTCGCTATGAAATGCTTCGCATTTGAAAACGAAGAACACGCCGATGCTTTTTGTTGAAATAAAATCAATATTGCTTGTATGAAGACAGATAAGAAGAACATGGCAGCAATTTATACGCGAGCATAGAAATACTGTATCACAAAATCAGCATGCGCCACATTATGTAATCCCACTACGAGGTCCCCTAAACATGAAGAAAGCAACAGTTATCCCAACAAATAGCCGACTACACTAGGCGATGATGATGATGCTGATAATAATTACGACGACAACGATGATGATGATGATGATGATGAATGGGGTTTAGTGCCGCAAGGGCCATAGCTTGGCCAAAGAGCGCCAAAACTATAGTTGTGCTATTGCATGGGTTTATAATTGATGCAGTGGCTGTGTAGGGGCCTCCAAATCAAAGCTGTAAGCGCCATAACATGTGTAGTGTTTAAAATTATTGTGGCAGCTCTAGTTAGGGGACATGCTACGGCCACGGGATATCGGCTGCTAAATGATGGTGTCTTAATAGATGAAGTACCAAGAAGCACATCAGCTTCACAGAGCCCTTGAGTACGAGGTCGAGGATCCATGTGCCGTTACACATGATGACTTCGCAACTACTTCTCGGGGGAGGACGTGTGCGATTACCAGGGGAGATAATATTCAGCATGTGGAGATAGCTTGAAAAAACTGAGATGGATTTCGCGCTAAGTACAGGTTCTCTGCGTAGAAAGAGAGACAAATAAATAGGTATGCATTGTTTATATACTACATGAGCTGAGCAGAAACATCCTTCCATGCCATGGGGAACCGAAAGAGGGTGCCTTGGGAATGAGAAGAATAAGCACCACCACCTTAGCTGCGTTACGATGCAGTCTTCCGGCTATGTAATAAAACACCAACACATTATGCCTGGTTCTCTCTCTATGCCTGGTTTTAGGCATGGCACCAGGATTACCTCATCAAACAAATTTTTCTCAAAACACTGGAGGTTTCACCTCTTTCCAGCTCTTGGTTTTTCTTTATGAAGCTGAAACATTCATCCCTACATGCTTCGCTCCTAACCAGCTTTTATTTAACGTAAAATTGTTTTATGCTAAGGTCCACCACGGCTCCGCAGACGAATTTTCGTCACGGATATGACGTTGTAAACTATTATTGACAGATTGCAAACAAAAAAATGTAAAGGCAAGAATAAGTCACGCAATCGAACCAGCAACCTCTCAGGTCACAAAGCACGACGCTGACCACTACGCTATGGAATGTGCGTTGTCGGGAATGCTAGCGGCAAGCTACTTACACAGCGTTTGATACCTCCTACTTATACGCCATACACCATTTGGCACTCCTGAAGGCTCCAAAGTAGCGAGTTGATGCGACGGGCTCGCGTTGGGTGGGCTAAAAAGTTGGTCACCTCCACAAAGCGCCGCCTCCACTGAGCGTGGTCTCTTCCGCGCTCGCGCGCTTATCAGACTCGTAATTCGCGAGAGGACAAAGGTCACTTCCCTCGCTGCGGTGGCCGCGTTTATGAAAGAAGCGCACTGCTTACACACGACGAAGCAAGAATTGTGACAGTTGTTCACGCTTGTCATGTGTATGCTTGTGGGCTCATACTGTTTGTCTTTATGTTTAAACTGCACGCTTTAAGTGCCGAGCAGTGACAGTTGTTAGTACTTCTTCATCCTGTGTATGCTAGTTTCGTGCGTACCTTATGCTTGAGGTGTGCGCTGCAAGTTTCTACCTTGGCTTTGCAATTTGTTGCTGTTGCTAAAGCAATGCACAAAAACCGTTCAACCACCTCTGTGAAGACATGTTTTACTTTTGTGTTATACCAATTTTGTTATAAGAGGATCAGCGACGTTTTTTTTTTCCTTTTGCCTTGTTTGCGAGAACCTCTTTACCGTACATGTCCTTGTTTCATAGAGCGAAGACAGAGGAGATTCTCTCGCACCTCTAGCAGTAGAGATATTGCGCGAAACCCAGTTTCATACATCTGACTCTTCAGACGCTCTCGTGAAAAAAAAAAGAGGGAGGGGGCGTCTCTACTAACTAGCTATGCTAACACCACAACGTGCCTTCGCTATTGAGCACATATTGCTCAAGGACATGCCATGGTAACTGGAAGCGTGAGGAATGACGGCAAAGTCTCTTATAATAATGTACATGCGCTAAGAGGAGTTACTTCTTCAGTTCAGCAGTGTTAATTCGAAGAACAGCGATGTAGGTGCATAAGTGATCGTTTGTTGTCTGTGTTAGTGTATTCTGTTGATTTCGAAACTGCATGCATTAGACACGTATGGACGACCAGACAGAGACAGGTTTTATTTAATGCAAAAAGGGAAAATATAAGCTAGCCTAAGGGAACAAAGGGAGATTTCTTAAGGCATTGCTGTGAACAGACGACATTCAGAAGCTGAGGCGACCACCGCATTCACCACTCTGCAGTCTAGAAGTAATCAAGGAAAACTTGGCCATACACAGGTGCAGTTGACACTCACTGCACAACTGTGGATTTTCAGTGCTACGATATGTGTCAGCACTTCTGCGGCAGTCGATATTAAAAATAGTTAGCTCAGTGTACATACTTTAGTGACACGTTGCTCTTTACCTACCTGTAGTAGACAAGATATGCCGTATGATAAACAGTAAAATCATTTTGTGCCCTTATTGCTTATCTTGCGCCATATCTTGTCTACTAGGAGAAAAGGAGTAGCTGGGGCCACCTAATGGCACTATTTTCTCCCGGTATTTCATCATTTTAATAAAAAAAAATCGGTCATCACGAATGATGTTCGTGAACTTTTTTTTCGTTTATGGGATGTTTAGCTAGATGGACACAGTATGAAGAAAAATAGGTAAGTATTGTGTGGTACACTTGGCCATGCTTCATTTCACTGTCTTCTCCTGATATCCGAGTGTTTCGAAGATTTGGAATCATTTGCACGTAGGGTCATAGACATTCAGGAGAAAAATACATTGACGTAAGGTCTGCGAGTGCTGTTTCCATGACTAATTGGAAAATACATGATTGAATTTTTTGGCGTGCCTGACAAAGACAAGGATACAGTGAAGCCCATAGAACACCGGAGCATTGCATTTGTGTTCAATACCAGAGCATCAAAGTAAAATATGAAAGGTTTGCACCCGTGTCATTATAAAAAGGACAGCAAAGAGCCATTTGAGCCGAGCCTGATTTCTCACGATGGCTGAGATAAGGAAAGAAGCGAGTGAATATTTCAGTGCAGTGAAGCATTTATTGTTAGTTGCGGCACCTAGTATATTTAGGTAACCATAAGGACATTGCTTCAAAGAAATTCAGGTGGTCTTTTGGCTGTTCATTTCAGTGAACAGTCCTGCGTGGCGCTCTTTGTAGTATTGGTGGTCGGGTTCATTAGGGAGTAATCCATAAGATGATGTGTGTGGCGAATTCGGGGTAAACATGGCACCTAGTATTGGGCGAACGTTTGTCCTTTTTGTCTGTCACTTTCGTGTTTCGCTGGGGTTCCTTCAACAGGCCTCGACTCACTGTCAGTCATCCATCGCTACGGGATCAATTAGAAGCCACAGGGCACATAGGGTATTCGCAATTGCAGTGCAGCGAGCATACACACACGCACACAAGTTAAAGAGAGAATGGTGCTTGTTGCCGCAGACGTGTACTCTGAGGCAGAGCCAAACAATGACCTGCACGTATTTGCTTAACTTTGCACGTATTTACTGGCACAGAACAAATAGGGAAGCTTCACGCAAAATAAATGACAAAGAAAGTTAATGGCGTGCTTGTTTGTGGCATTTTGTTAGGGCTAGATGGCGGGCTTGTATTGGAAACCAATCAGTCATATCAGGTCAGGGATATATGCCTGTGCGTGTAAGTACGATTCATCAGCCCGAATAAGGCCACTTGCGTCCCTAAGAAGGGCGTGACTGGTTCGTGGCATTGTCATTAAATGCATCGAGTTTGTGCAGAGTGATTATCAAAGACGATAGTCTCTTTGGGGACCTTCGACGCAAACATTTTGGTCTGTCTGTCTATCTACCTGTCTCTCTGTATGTCTGTACATTTGTCTGTTTGTCCGCCTTTAACAGTACCCTAAACGGCACCTAAGTGGACAAAAGACACTCCAAATGGCCGACTCCATCCGCAGCGCCCACCAATATTGCTTAAGATTCAGCGTTTATACTTGTGCGATTGTCAATTAAAAAGCAATTTTTGCGCATACCTGAGGCACCATAACAACACGACAATATTCTGTATGTGTGTCTCTTTTAGGAAAGGCATACATAAGTAATTCTAAGGACCATAGCGTTCATCACGTGGCTCTGACCATGCAACGCTTGCACGAAAAGTGCCAGATAGTGCTCATGTATTACGTGTGACGTGGCTTGATGCGCTCGTTCGCCTCCGCTGCACGCTCTTGGCACTCTAACGCAGCGCCTCGAGAATACCATTGTCACACATGTCCCGTTTATTAGGGAGGCGATCGCCGGCCTAATTCCAAGAGCCGAAGTATCGGCCCCCCGAACCGCAACACGAAAGCGTAGACAATTTAGAAGTGGTCCTTTTTGGTGCGCCAGCGGACGCCGGCTGTGGCCCAAAGAACAAGTCAGAGCCGAGAGTTGATAAACAAACAAATTATATTCTCAATAATGGCAGATCAAAAAACAATACACAAAAAATGCACACTCCACAATAGTTGCATACAATATGTCACCAATCAACCCAATCAATCAACGTACTACACAATACAATCAGCCACACTTGAAACAACGGACACAGACAACGATACGCACTACAATGCAGTCGCATGCATTGAACAACCAAGACACTTAAAGACTAAAGAGATAGAAAACCTATTCAGTCCAAAGTTCTTGGAACCAAAGTCGAGATGATACTCTTCCGAGAATCACTCACTCAAAGTCCAGCGTTGTTGTCGTTCCGCAGCCCTCGAAGTTTCTCTTCCAGGAAACCTCCCGTCTTCAATGGGCCACTCTTCAAACTTCGACTTCTTCGCCGGAACACGTCGGCTTCACACACGCAGCTGTTGCCACGCGTCCTCGCTCGATAGCGGTAAACACACACTCTTGCCTGTAGCTCGAGTCGTCACCCCTCAGGTGGAATTCCTCTCTATCTCCTGCTTCGTCACTACGGACGAAACCTTCGCCGACTACACGGCGGAATCCCTACGCGCTCTGGCGTTAAATTCCGTCTCCTCCTCCTTTCTCATCTCGGCTGCTCGGTTAAATACCTTGCGCGCGACATTCCAGATGTTTCTGGTCATTTCGTCGGCGCGATACGCAGCGAAGGCTGGGAAGAGGGCGAGACGGTTGGAAGTCCCTCCGCGTCGCATGACTCAACTCGGCGTGGCCCCGCCCCCTTCGTTCTAGAAAAATCGCGGGCTTGCTGGGCCGCCGATGTGGGGTGAGGAGGTTCGTCTGCGAAGCCATGCTTTTGCGGGGAGAGCGCGCGCCCGGGAGCCTTGGATGTTTGTTTTCTTTTTTTTTCTTTTGACCTCGCGGCGTTTCTCCCGCCCGTTGTCGCAAGAACTTGGCGGCGCGCTCATTTTTAGCGCTCGTTCTGTGACAACCATTCACCGATTTTCTTCTGCAGAACATCAAATAAACGTTTTGTTCACTCTATCCAGACGCAAGACTATCGTCTTTCGACGAAATTTGCTGTGTAACATGCAGATACGGGGCCATTTTTTATTTATAATTCGCATTGATGCTTCGCACATAATGCGAGAAGGAATCAAAAGTGTCTGCACAGATGCAATGATTGAAGATGAAACTCAGTTCATAGCTTTATATATAGTTCTATTTGTGAACGTCTATAGTAGGGAACGACGTACTTATCCGTAGAATTGAAGCATCATTGGGGTTGCAGAAGTTTTATGTATCCCATCAAGAAATGTGTATAGGACAGGGAGACCACGCATACATGCAGCCGATTTGTGACCCGGCAAAACATGAAGGGAGTTAGGAAAAAAGTTAGAATTACGCTTCATTCGAGAATTTTCGCAAGCTAATATATATATATTCAACCATACTATGTGGTGAAATATGCGGGAATATGGGTATTTTTTATGATGACAATTTAATGCTGTCACAGCACAGAATCCCACCTTTTGCAAGACACTATTATGATGAAGACGTCATATGTGTACCAAGAGATGATATTGCAAATGTCAAAGGTTTTGTTTCTTTTCCAACGAAGCGTTCGTTGAGATGCCGAGAAATTCTCGGTATTGCTAACGATACAGCTCAAATAACTTTTTGAGAACATCTTAAGTTACTGCTGATAGCTTCGATAACCCCTGGACAACTTTATGAGGACGGAGAGAAGTATGCAGGCATACAATCTGCTAGTGGTGCAAATTAAAATACTTATGTACGCTGCAAACTGAGAAATGCCTCGCCGTTGCGTGTTTTATTCATCGTAATAACTGCACATGAAATAAAGAATTCCCTTCTAATATCACCAAAGACAAGAAGCTGCTGTCCTGCTGCAGTCTACCACCTAAGTATTTTGCGGTCGCCGCCTAATATGCCTGAATATATTATAAACACGTGACCACAGCCATGTTGAACAAGCTTTAGGTGACACATATCCACGGAGTGAATAATGATGAGGGGGTGAAGCATCCGTCTGTCCATCCGTCCATCCGTCCGCGCGTCCATACAGCTGTCCGTCTGTCCGTCCATCCGTTCGTCTGTCTGTCTGTCACGCACACTAGTGCCACCTGCTGAGTGAGTCATGCAACTAGGTGGTTACGAACCAGTCACAGACATGCATGGACAAACCCACGGCTTTAGAAGCTTCGCCCCAAGAACACTTGTTTATGGAGGAATAAAGTGAAGATAGATCAATACACCGAGAGAGAATAAAAGTAAGATGGCGTTCGCTTCAGAGACACACGAGCCGAATGCGTAAGGAACACCGTCAGTTGTTGCGCAACTTGCAATCAACCATTGTCGGAGGAACAGCTCTTGAAACTCTGGCCGAAACCACCCTCAACACTCAAAGCTTTGAGGGTGTTCTTGCGTTTCCTAAAGACAACTAACATCAAAGACGGGGAGTGCTATTTAAGGCATTGTATTTCTATTTTCTCTCTTTTTTTTGTAACGACTCCCATCTACCATTTTTTATTCTCATTACCGCGTTCCCCAGCAGAGGGTAGCCAACCGGACTGAGAAGTGACTAACCTCCCTGACCTCCAGTTTTTCTTCCCCTTCTCATATACAGTAGCAGCCAACTTGCTTATGCATTCGTGGTGACACACGATTTTCTTAGTAAAGTAGGTTCACAATACTGACGCACGACAATTGTGGCTCATGCTTGAATATGCATAGAGCCAGTATGTTTGGATGGCTTACTACACGCAGATGCAGTCGATATTTATCCGTCATCTTTTTAAAATATTCCCTTCAACCTTCTTTTTGAAATTTTAAGGCACCACGTGTTACTACGGTCAAAAAGAACACATGAAACTCATATAGCTGCATCTAAGTTAGTTCATGATCGGTTAGTTATGGATACAGTGGCTATGTCTTCCCACAAACGCGTCATCTCAAATCTGAAAAGTCAATGTAGTGCTTTACAGCAAACTTTCAGTCATGCCATTACGCCATTATTGAGGACGACTAATGACTAAATCACTAAAAATAAGCGGCCGAAACACAAGCTTATCGCAGGTCTAGTCTTACTTTCTCTCATTATATCCACACTAATGAAGCCTTCATCTCCAGGTAGCCGTCTTTGTATGGCTCTGTGGGGACGGTTTCAAGTGATTCACATGAGATTATGTCAAAAGTACCAGTGACATAGATGAAAATGACAAACAAGCAAGTGAGGCTCATCGGACTTAGTAAGCCATAAACAGGGTTAAGTTATTTCTTCATGCAGCTGCCGACTTTCAATATCTGACTTAAAAGTTATGAAACGTTTTCCATAGGAACACGACGTTGTTTTTATGAAGCCTGCTTAAAAACCCTAGCTTAAAAAACACGAGTTAATTGCTCCTTCAAGAACATATTACACAATGCTTTGAAAAGTGCCTTTTTTAAGCTCTGTTAACTGCGAACGCTTTTAGTGAGCTGTTCGTTCAGGGACGTTGGAGCTCTTTCAACGGCTACTTAATGTTTTCTTTTTTTTGAACTACGAAGAATGCTGTAGGGTGCATGCATGGTGAAATGTTATCCAGCATTTTTTCAACGAAAGGCTTTTTGAGCTTCCCTATTTAGTCACTGGTGCATTGAAAAGTAAACCTATACCTTCGCTCTACACGACTGAACACAGTTTAGCCACAAATGGCGGGGGCATTAAGGGCCAAATGTAATCACGTGACCCTTCTGTATGAAGTTAACGTGAGCTGTTGTTATGTGTGCCTTCTGAAACATTCGTTTGTGGGCCATGAAACATGTGAAGAACGCAACTATACCGTGAAGAATTATGATGTACAAAAAAAGGAGTTTGTTTAAATACTCACGTATGTGCACTTTCGTAGCCTCAGTATATTTTTCTTGTTTTTTTTAGTTGTTTATGCGGGAAAGCCGTGATATGGCTATGAGGCGAGTATTATAGTGAGCAGGCTTAGAATAAACCTCGAGAATGTGGGGTTTGCCAGTGTCTAAGATATCCATTAACACCGGCGTTCTTGGCCGACTCTCAGTCCCTTTCTCCGTCAAAATGTGGCCGCCGTGAGAATCGTACCCTTGCCCTCGAGCTAGGCAGCGTCACACAATAACAGAACGGGTAGCTGTACAATAGGTCTTTATTCATAATAAATTGAATCGCCTAGCGCACAATACAATACTAAAAACACGAAAGCATGCATGGACCGTGCTGCGTAAACATATGTACCCACGTGTGCAAAGAAAATTAATGATGAGCAAAAGAAAAACACGCGAGAGGTAGCACAATCTATTTATCACATGTGGGTTGCATTCAGGAATATAAGTACGTTATTGCTTAAGAAGACAGAAAACTATCTGATGCACTTCTCTCCATTTTCGTTAGTACCGTACGTATAGGATGAGATGCTTCTTGATTGAAATCTGGGGTTTAACGTCCCAAACCGCCATATAATTATGAAAGACGCCATAGTGGAGGGCTCTGGAAATTTCGACCACCTGGGATCTTTAACGTGCACTAAAATATGAGTTCACGGGATGAGATGCTTTTTCGTGTCCCCGTGCCTACGCCGCACTTCCGTATAATGTCAACAAGTGACTTTTGTTTAAGGCGCATGCAATGAGCAACCAAGCTTGACAGCCGATCATTCTTTTCCCATGCGCTTCCTCCGGTGCATTCGTGGTATAACATATGCGCATCTTCCACGATGCGTTACCTTTCGAACAACTATGGCAGGTATAGTCACCCAAGTAGGAAAACGTTTAGATGGAACGATTTTCTCCTGGGCTAGCGTTTCACATGACGAAGTGGTCTTGTGCGTGATTGCGCTGACTTTGTTCGAAGGAAGCTTTTCTGAAGTGGCCATAGTAAAAAGAACGCAGTGTATACTTTCACAGTGAAAGGAACATCAAAGAAGGAGAAAACTTGGCGGTAATTTTCTAATTGTCTTTGGTATACTGTAAGAGCAGAATGCATCGTTACAGAAGCCGTTTGGGACTAAAGTCATGCAAACAGCCCTAAGACGAGGGTGCATCGATATTGGCAGTTCATAAAGCGCCCTAAAGTAGTTGCAGTTACGCAACACGGGTGTCAAGTGACGAAAAGGGTTGGTATGCTGCCAGCGGCAAGCTCCTTCGTTCATTCATTTCAATTTGCCCTATAGACAAATTCAGCCAGACTTACGTCACGAAAATGCGAAGGCGCCGTCTTGTATAGGCAAAAGACGCTCCGCCTACCGCAGTTTCTGCTGGGGTTTTTAATGGTGCATGTGGTGTTCTCAGTCAAGCAACAAGAAAAAAAAACGGTATGCTGACGAACTGCGTCACGGTTGGATGTGATTCACGTCTCACAACTTAGTTTTGTTTGTGGACGCACATCGCAGCCCTCAGCGCTTATGGCTTTCACAACTTTTTATGCATGGTGTCTCACAACATAGTTTTGTTGGCACGCATCGCAGCCCTCAGTGCTTATGGCGGAAGTTACGTGCGGACGTTGCTATACCTTTACCCATAATGTCGACATGGGTCCACTTGTGTTTACAACCTTGGAATGGGTTTATAGTTGCATTAATTATAGACTCAGGATAACTTTTACGCTGCCTTCTGTTTCATTTATCTATTCACGTCATATGGTTGGGTCTAACAAAGACCCCTTACCCTTTTCTTTCGCTATAGGGTCCCGATGCCTCCGACTTAACGAGCGCTGTTCAGGGAGCTTTGAAGCCACCGGCGAGGGAATAGAACACATGCCGTCTCGCATACGAGCCGATCGACAGGACTGCACCATGGTTTAGCCGGGCCCGTCAGCACCAGCAGCGGCAAAATGTATTGTTCGCGTTCGCAGAAGACAATGTGTGTACCATTCGCGCGGTCAACAAGTGAGAAAAAAAGGTCACAGCATATTCACGAGGGGAATGATGACGAGTGGGGCGAAGCGGGTGGACGGATGGACTCACGGCTGGACGTTTCGCCCCGCTCATCATTATTCAATCCGTGTATATGCTGTGACACCGTTTTATTGGCATGCAATGCAATGCAACTGGCTACTACGATCACACGGGACATACGACCCACGGCGTAATGAGCTTCGCCGCTAAATCAAGAAACCCTCACTTACGGAGCATTTGTACGCATGAGGTGCAAGTGCTAGTCGTCAGCGTTCTGTTCTGTAAGCCACATTAGCCGAATGTTCGGCGGACCCTGCAGAGCTGGCCCGACGTATACTGTTACGAAGCGCGCCTCCGACGACGTTACGAAGGGCGCCACTAATCCTACCGTTGCAACCACTGTTTACGAAAGACGGCGACGCCAACACGGTCCCGAAGGCGCCACTGCTTCGAACTCCGCCGGGAAGGTCACCAGCCGTTTGGTAGCGTAGGTTTCTCAGCTCGCGACCGCTTCTGCGCAGAGCTGATAGACGAGCGGATGAGACGACGGTGAGTTAAACAAGGTTTATGTACAGCATATATACAGAGGCGTTACGAATTCGGCACTGGGGCCGACAGCTTAGAGACCCGAAGAGCCGAGCTCTCCTCTCTAACACATAGGTCTACTGCTCGCGACGCGCCGCAGGGCTTTTTTTTGTATGCACCGAGTGGATTCTTTGAGTACCTAACCAAATGTCCAACAAGAAGCGCCACTGGTGGTGAGGTCAGAATCCTCCAATGGGGTCGCCGCTGGGCCGCGTCATTCTCATCGAATCTGGAGCCGCTGCGCCGCACGTGGCTTCACCCAAGGACGAGTGTCGTCGCCACGCATTGCATCAGACTCGCCAGACAGGAAGGCGCTGATTGGTTCGACGGGCTCGCTGGCTGAGGTGACTCGCTGTGAGTGCGTGGCAGAGAGGCACCGCCGCGTGATGACGCCGTTGAGTTGTTCGCGTCAGGCGGGCTCGCGGGCTTGCCTTGACACAGATTTCCTTTTTCCGAGGCATGGACGTTCGCTGTGGACTCACAGGCATAACAATACCCAACACTGTTGCCCACTGCTTTTAAGTTACTAGCTCTTTTCACGAAACTTGCCAAAACATTGGGCCCAAATTAGGACGAATTTGCCAAGATATGAAGCATTACGCGAATTTTTGTAGCACGACGCAATGTCGTGTGTTCCCGCATTCCAGCGTATAACAAAGGGAACAAAGCAATTCTTCAGTATAGTCCGAGGTCGTCATTATTGTCCGAAACCTCCATGGTCATTACGCTGGACATCGCTCGTTGACGAAACACGTATGACAGTGTAAGCGTGTGGGGCAGACTCGGTGACCAGCCTAGCAGGCCAAAAAAAAGCGAAATTGAGTAGGTCGCGTCTCTACCCACCATAATGTGGCAATTGCATAGTTTTATAATATATCACTTCAGGGAAACCTGGTGCTGGTGTCTATGGGGCTGCAACGAATGGCGCTTCCTCCAGCGTGCTAATCAGTGGTATAGGCTCCGTGCAGACGTAACTCATGCAGGCGCCTCTAGCAGCATCAAGCGAAGATTTCGAAGGATGTTATCCGCATACAGTTTCTTAAATATTCACTAGAGGGAACTCTTGCGCTAGTGTCTACGGGAGCTACAACGCATAGCGCTTCAGCGAGCATGGGGATTGTTGGTATGACATGAATTTGCCTGGTCTTTGTACTTTACGCTCCTTCTAGCTTCGCCTGGCATGAAGCTGCTTTGTTACGAAACAACAGTCGGCAAATGTTGGGCAGTTACGCTTCATCACCTTAATCGTTTAGGCTTACCACTTCAAATTGGGACACAAAGTGAAAAGCAGTTTGTTCTTCCCTTCGAAACGAAAACAAAACACAGCAATAAACACAGCCACAAGTCCGTTCGCCGCCAGCAAACACGAAGACCAGGCAAATCCATGTCATACCCATAATTCCCATGGTCGCTGAACGACCGCAGCGCCAGTGTCCCCTCTAGTTAATTTTCGGAAGATATGATTCTCAGCCACTCACATAGTGGAGCAATCGTGGACCGAAGCATTTTTTGACGCCAATGCTTTTCGTACTCTTCGCGCTTGGCCTGCGGTTAGAGTGACGGTTCGCCCTCGTTATCAACGCGATCAGCTTGCCGTGAGTGTTGGACGATAAGAATAGCATAGCATGAGATATGGCTCCGCGATAGCACCCCTGCAGTAGCCGCGACAGTGCAGTCGCTCTTGTCGGCCGTTTCAAGCTGTCGCCGAATTGGCCGCTGCGTTAGCTAGAGGGTGCCAAGTTTTGACCGTTTTGTGAAGGGAGTATCCCGCACTACGCGTGTGAAGTTTTGCTCAACGGGCTTGTCACTTCCGTTGCTTCCGCCAAAAATTTGATGTCGCCGCGTTCGGCTTAGGGTGCACGAAGTCTGGCGAAACAAAGCACAAGCGCTAACACTACGGTTCTCTAACAGCAGCTAACAATTTACCGTCTTTTGAAAGCAAACGGGAGTGAATACGCCTCAAGCAAAGCACCTAGGCACGGCACAGTGGCTCAATTTCCACCACTTGCATGGACTGCTACCGTATCCTGCCAAATCTGCTGTAGTGGTCGCTTTGGCACCTGATCGTGGTGGCTCCGAACGTATGGATGGTGTCTATACTACTAAGATTTGTCTCGGCTACGTTCTTTTAGATCCATGTAACCTGCAGCTAGAGTCACAAGACGAAGTTTAGCCCTCCCCTTCATCACCTTGTTTTTGAAGCTGACAGATTCGCATCAGATTACAAGGTTCGCAATGATTCATTCTATATTGTGAAACAAAAGCCAAAACACAAGAAATTAAAAATACCACAAGTGCATTTGAAGGCGCGTGCACAAATATTTGACAAAACATCATTCCCGTAGTGAGTGAACGATCACAGCGCCAAAGTTCTCTTTTGCAAAGAAACTCTACAAGCGGACTTATGTTTTTTTAAAAACAGAATGAAACGGGGACGTCCACACACTACTCATTTTCTCCTTTACCATAGCGGCCATTGTTAGCGAAAATCGGCCGTTTAATAAAAGCGGTGCTGCCACCCCCAAAATCCTTAAAGGTAGCGTCTATTTATAGACGCTGCCTTCAGGCCTTTGAAACACAGTTGATTGGAAACAAAGTTACTTAAATTACAGAAAAATACTTACACGGCCACTTCATTAAATATGGGTGTTTATTAACCGCCCGTCGCACTTATATATTTCGATTCTAACAGTGGAACATTGTCGTCTATAAGGAACTGTGGCAGTTTTCTACATCCAGTATGATGTAACACCGACAGGTGACATGAACAAAGAGGACGTGTGAATGGCGTGTCGCCCAGTCCACACTCTCAAAACTAGAAACACAAAAAAGTGGTCCACGCCATTACGTGAACAACGCACTCACTCTCTTTCCCCGATGTCCCATGATGCGACTCGGATATTTGGTGACCTCCTGCGCCATGTCCGGGTTTGACGGAAGCCCGATTCTCAAGTACGGTGTCGCGAGCAGTGACGAACGTGTGTTGGCAACAGAATGGTTCTCAACTGCTTCACACCGAGAAGAGCGAATAGAAATAAGCAACGTCTGCATCGCGCTCAGCATCCATGCACTGCATGCTGTCCTCTATCTCAAATGTTCGACAAGACGCATCACGACATCGGCAGACGGCTTGCCAATGATCACATGGGCCCTTTGATTGACACTGCCTCGGGGCGCCGGTGGTGATAAGGTGTTCTAGCGCTTCTTGAAAAAAAGAAGAAATGCTACTTCCCTCGCAATTCGAACCCGTGACACGCTTTGAAAAGACCCAGGGATGTCGCACACGTCGGCAGCAGGCACTGCAGATTCGTATCAAAGATAGGGCAGCCCACGCTGTCTGCAGACGACAGGGACGCACGCAAACGCTTGACGCTTTTATCTCCGTGGCGTGATTCAGCGGAACTGAGTTACATCATTCGTGTCGACAGTGCAGGTATCCGCAAGGCGAACACCGCCAGTAAAGAAGCTGAACGGGCTCACCAGGCCGCTACGCTGCGGAGTGTCCGGCAAATATCAGTGAGCGAATACGCAGCGGGACCGCAAGAGCTGTGAGCTGCACGCCGTGGTGGGTAAGCGACTTTCCCCGTAATATATTTTATAGCAAAGTTTTTCAGGTGACAAAAAGTGCTAAATATTTCCACGAGTGCAAGACCGCGCTCTTTTATTCATTATAGTCGGGGGCAGGCCGTTGTGCAAAAAAAAAAAAATAAGCATAAGCGCGTGACGATGCCAATAAGATTGTACTGCCAATTATGAGATGCAGCCTGGTGTTCTGTGTACCACAAAGTACAGTTTTTGTCTGTGTGATGCTAATGCAATACGACGAGGCATAATGTTGCATGGCAATTTGTACAGTTCTATCGACACGAAAACAAGGCAACACCACTCGCAATATTTAGACAAATGTAAAAGGTGACATTCGGCCTAGTGGTGAATTTAATGTAAATGTGTGTTAAATACTGAAATTAAATATATTGCTATTTACCCGTTTGGAGGACTTGAACTCGGGGTTTTCTTTAGTACTGCAACTGCGAACTTTAGAACGGATATGTGTATGGTGCCGAAAACCTGGTGCAGCGGTACGTGTTTGGGCACGTCAATTCAGTTCAAGGCCCTCCGTTGACGTGGTCTATAGTTGTAGTGCGAGAACAAAACGATGACAAAGAGACAAGAAGGACACGAACGTCTTGCTCAGCAATGCACTGAGTGCAACTGTGTGCCCCTTTTCGAGGACACGGGGACGCTGTACAAGCACAGGCATGAGCGCACCCAAGTCATCGTCGTTAGCAAGCCCTTCGTGTCTCTGTCCGAGAAGGAACTAAGGTTCCTCGAAGGTTTCGGTGCGCGCAAGTAGTTGTATTACTTTTACCTTTCTGTTTCGTTTTCTTGTAGACTTTTTTTGCCTTTTTTGTTGCTTTCGCTGTTTTTCCCTTACTCATGTATTGCTCTTTGTGCCACATGTTTTTTGTCACATGGTTTACTGTCTCCTCTATAAGTTTTCGCTCTCTGCGCAATAAACTCAGTTAGGATTTAGCGCTTGTGTCCTCCGTGTCCTTCTTGTCTCTTTGTCGTCATTCTGTTCTCGCGCTATAACTATCGTCATATCATGCAGCTGTTGCGCGACATCTAGTAGACTGCCACATTTGACGTGGTTGTGCGTAGCATGTATGGGGTGCTCATGCACTGTGATAACACCGGAGGAACAACGTCCCTGTGAACAACAGCGACAAGAATATAGACTGGAGTGCGCCATCAGCGGTGCCGGCCACCCTGTTTCATAGTGTAACTGTCTCGAGCTTTTAAATTTAAAGGTAAGAGGTGTGAAAAATGTTTAGATATTTAGAGAGAGACACACAAAATGACGCACACACGCCCGTACGCACGGTCACGCACATCCATGGGGATAGATAAATTTAATGACATACTAAAATAGAATTTAATGTAAGCGTGTACTTTTATCTACACACTAGCGCATTTGTGACCGTGATTAACACAACTGGCATTTTGTTGCGGTAACAAGTATCACTTTAAGAGGCAATATTTAACTTCGTTTTTGTGGCATCACGGTTCCATTACAAGCAGAAAATCTAAAACGAAACAGAGAACACAAAGAAAGAGTGACATGGTCCTCTCGTACTTCTGTTTTTTTTTGATGACTGTATATTGATAAAGCTGTCCGCTACACGCTTCAAAAGCGCTTATGCAGCTTAGTAAGACTTTGGCTTCGGCTTAGCGCTGGAATCTTCAAATTACGTTCGTTATACAGAAGAATTAATATTGTAACATGAAGATAGAGCTTTATATCCATCAGTTTTTTTTATTATTTCAAAAGGTAATTACCAAGTGAGAGTGCACTCACTGTAGCAACACAAAAGAGGCTCTGCACCAGGTACAAGGTAACTTACTAGCTAGTAGTTTCAAGTTTGTTGGTGCTGTAAAAGAAGTAAACGTATATTTTAAAAGGCACATAAATATAATGGTACCTCATTTACCTCATTAGCGACGAGAAAGGGATATGCGTTAGCATGAAAAAAATTTTTATGCACGGCTAAGTATCATTTCTTTCTGCTTTGGTGCCCTGTATGCTTTTATTCATAGAAACGTGGGTGGAACAATAAATTAGAAACTCGGTTCATCAACAGTGACATAGAAAATTTAAGTGCCATACAAGTACAATAAATTGATTGGAAAGCTTTATTTTACTGCTTTTTTGAAATTTTTGTCTTATATATCAGCGACACTGCGATACGCTTACAAATGACTATGCAATGTTAATGAAGATCCCGACAGCGAAGAGCGTTGAAAAGGTAACCGGGATACCTGTTTTTCAAGGTAATACAGAATAACTAATAGCTCTTGCTAGTTATGCAGTGCGCCCCGCCACGATTGTCTTGTGGCTAAAGTACTCGGCTGCTGGCCCGCAGGTGGCGGTATCAAATCTCGGCTGTGGCGGCTGCATTTCCGGTGGAGGCGGAAATGTTGTAGGCCCGTGTGCTCAGATTTGGGCGCACGTTAAAGAACCCCCGATGGTCTAAATTTCCGGAGCCCTCCAGTACGGCGTCTCTCATAATCATATGGTGGTTTTGGGACGTTAGACCACACAAATCCATCAATTAGTTATGCAGTGCGTAATACCGATTGTCAACACAGTTGTGCAATGGGTACGAAGGAAACGAAAACCCCAGTCGATTGCCGCTGATAATTGAATTCTGCGATGTACTTATAATAAATGCAAGAACAGTGCAGCATACAAGAATTACAAACACCCACAACACTGTGCGTGCTCTCCTTGTGTCACTGTTCTTGCACTTATAATATCCTACTAACAAGCGAGAAATTCCAGATTTCATAGCAATAATAAGGTTTGCACCCACCGCCGAAGTTAGAGCACTCAAATGAAAATCTAGGTTGAAGTGCCGGGATCAAATTTTGAGGCCTGTGTACTTAAATTTCTCGTTCAAGAACGCCATGCAGCCAAAATTTCCGGAGTCATTCAGGATGGCGTCTCTGATAATCATATGGTAGTTTTCGTACGTGAAAATTATGATATTAATATTCATTAGCTTTACAGACACTAGAATGAATTTGCTGAGGCAAAAGCACGGTCATTTGAGATGAAAGGGTTTTTCTTCCTGCTGTAGACATAACTTAGGAGGTTCACAACGTGACTTCTTTTGACATGTTACATCACACAAAGTCAAATTTCTCTCTCGCTTCCTTACTCTCCCATTATTACAACGCCCAGTGGAGCTTAGGTAAGTAGAACGAAGCGAAATCGGAAGGCTGCATATTAACCGTTGCTCAGTATGCAAGCGCACAAGCTACGTAGTGTGTGCTCAAATTTTTATTCTGTTAGTCTGAATCTTCCTACAATCTTTCTACGGGTAGCTGCAGCCCCAACAGAAAGAGTATGGAGACATTCACAATCAGCGGGCATGACGTGAATACTCGTCACGTTTTTGAATCGCCGTCATGCGTTTGACAAGTGCAGCACTCCCTAACTTTAGGGCTAAGTAATGCGCTTACTTTTATTTCCAGCGTCTACACTGCGTAATCGGTGCAAATTTCTCTAGAACACTTGGCCAACATCAGGAACTTGCCACTTAGCCGAGGACATCGCTTAGGGTACGCTCAATTGCCTTCAGCGCCCTCTATCGCTGCTACATAACACGGTTGTCGCGAGTGATTTGTCATAGCACCCATTAAAAAAAAACAAGTTTCGTTTTAATCCGTGAGCGCTGTACTCTTTTTCATAATGGCAAAGGAAGAACTGACATGTACTTCCCATTTTATATTCTTACTGGACTTGAAGTCCAGCATAAAGAGACACCCGAGAAAGAGCCACAGCAGGCGTAACACGTTCCTCAGTCGTAAAAAGGGGAGGCCCGTCAAGCCGTAAAAAGAGAACGACGATGGCTTTGTTGAGAGGAAGGCACGCAGGCGTTGCAAACTACGCCCGGGATCCCCCCTTGCTGGAAGGGACAACCACTCTTTGGATCTCGTTGCTGTAAACCTTAACCCACTTTACGTTTTGTTTCCTCTTACGCGGCGCATCCGTCGGGCGCACGTCGTCGTTTTCTGACTTGAGAACTTTCGGTGTGTTCAACTGCTCACCTCACACCAGTGCAGGTTCCGCCCGCACTGACGCTAAGGCACTCGCGGGAAGAATCTCAACGGGCTTCGGAGCAGCGACGATCGATGGGCAGCTCTTCGGGGCAGCAGCACGAGACGTAGCCGCCCCCTTAGCATTGCCACATCAAATCTCCGTGCCACTTGGGCTTCGCCGAGGGGTTTGCTTTTGAAAAAACAAGAAATTGCTCACCCTGTTAGAAACAAAAAATTCCGGCCTAGAGAGCGTAAAGGTCTAGATGGCCATTTATTTGGTTTCTTCTTTTCTAAAGCAAGATGGAAGAGGTGCCCGTAAATCCCCCGTGCGCGTTTCACGGCATCAGGCGTTGCTATTTTGTCAGCCGGAAGTCGCGGAAGAAGGAAAGGTGCCAACTGGAACGCTTGTTTTCTTCGTGTATTCTTTAACGCATGAGACGAAGTGTCTTATTCAAAAGAAACGGAACATGTCACTTCAACACGACGACGTTGAGACACTACAGTCGAGGCATTATTTTGTGAATATCTGCCAACATATTCGATGCATGCGATATTCTTCGAGGAAAACACAAACGCACGGGAGAGGTTTTTTTTGTTAGTGCGTAATTGGGCGGGTTACTCAGTGGGCGGTATTTTGGTCGTTGGGCTGTAAATCAAATAGCTGTTCCGAAAGCCTTGTCACCTGTTATATACGCCACGAGCAGCACAACTAGACGTTTGAAAGCAAAGTTTGTATGAAATGGAATTGTGACTCCGTACCTGTCTCTCACGGGCGTGAAGCGCGTGAAAATCTACTAAGGCATTGTTTGTACGCCCATGTATCTCGCTTTCATGATCGTTGTGGTAGGGTAGCAAATAGTGCCCTCTGCTGTATATCAAAAAATTACGGCTTCGATTCCCCTGCACGACAGCCACGTTTAAATGCTGAGAAAACAACAGAAAAAAGAAATTTAACCACTCTGGTGACATTTAGGCGACCTCTAAGCAGCCTGAACGTTTATCCTGGGTTCTGAATTAAACTGTGGCTCGTGATCATGCCACAGTTACATGCATAAAATCACAAAATTTATTTTTAAAATTTATTGTTTGTTTTTGTACCCGCTTCCAGTACCAGCCCTCTATAGCGCTATAGTTAACGACGAAGCTGCCGTATTTACCAGTCGCTTTCCCGCTACAGCAAGGCCTCGCCTTCCCTGAACACATGGATTTCTTTTTTTCTTTCAGCAAGCGCCACTACTTGTGCTGCCCTTGCTTCTTGAAAGGCACTAGGTAGCATTGTGATCATTGAATGACGCTGCATGAATTTCCTGTGCACGATGATGCTGTATCACTTTAGTAAAACTCAAGGAAGGACCCTCAGCCCATGCGCGCACGCGGCACCCACAAACACGCTCATACACACGCGCGCACATCCACATACGCGTGCACACACACACACACGCACATGCATGTTCACACTTATACTCGCACGCACATGCGCACGCACATGCACACGCACACCCGTCTCGGGTTCCTGTGCATGCACTCTGAGAGTGCGTACAAAAGGCCGCAATAATTAGATCTCGAGCCTCACAACGTTGCAGCGACACTCGCTTGGCGGCCAAGCAGAGTATGGTCGCTGCCCTACACGTACGCTTCTCCATTAGCCCGAGTTAGACGTAAGTGCCGTGGCCCATAGACAGTAACCACCGCCACATTATCGCACCTAAGTTTAGCTAGCGTGGCTAGTCACGCCTGAAAAAAAAAAGAAAAATTTGGTAGCCAGTTAAAGAAGCCATATTCTAGGTGTCCCAGGTCTCACCTTGGTTACACTCCCTCAAGTCTAAAGCTCAGCACAAAAGAAGAGGGGGGGGGGAGAAGACAGTGTGAAATGTCACATTGTTTCCCATACATTAAAAAATACAGCAGTCTTTCTAAAAGCATTCGGCCATTGGTGTTAATGCAAAGAATTTCTAATACGCGAATTTTATCGTGTTTTATTGTTAGAAAAGCTTTATTTACCTTGCGTCGTCTTAACACAAACTACGGGTACCGTTTGAAGGCTGTCGAATCTCCACACACTGTCATATATTGAAAACCTGCGTCTTGAGCCAGACAAAGAGACTGGAGTTCTTGAAATGGCAGCGGAATTTTTCGGCCTGCCGACTAGCTCAATCGTGTTCTGCCAAGATAGTTCATTTTTTATCATCAACGGTTGCGTATCCAACTAACTCGCAAAATTTTGCTTCTTCTGCGAACGTCCAGCGCCTGTCACACCAGCAGCCAAATGCCACGCTTCAGGCGTATATGTGTTTTTGAACTGGCAAACTCTGTTGTAAATTCTTGATGTATTGTGACGAATGGAAAAAAACAGGACAAGGCCCGCTACTCCCAAATGACAAATATGTTACGTCACACCCCTAGTCTTTTGTAGGCGAAGTCGATCGATCGTACTCACTGCGCAGCACAGCGTGCAACTTTTTGCTGGTGAAAAGTATGAAGACTATTCGCATTCTGCCCTCAATCGCGTTAAAAGGGCAAGCGAAGCTTTTCGTGTACGTGTGTGACAGAGCTCCTGTAGTTCTTTCTTTATCTTCTTCTTTCTTTCTTTTTCATATTTCTCATGTTATCGTTGCGCAATATGCCTCTTGTCAACTCTTTTTTTCCTCCATGCCGGTTACTGGACCTTGACCCAAGTGCTTAGCAGCGCCAAATTATGTTGCAATTGGCAACAACAACTGCCCCGTGTGAAACATCTATAGGTAATAATAAAATGCAACACTGAAATCTGTTCACCTTGAAGCTTCTGCACAAGCACATGGGGAGAAAGAAACACTAGCGGGAGATGGCATTATAATGTTTCTTTTTTTTTCGGAACAAGGCCACCCATTGCAGCACGTGGCATTTTGACGCGGTTTCTTCCATCCCCTCTTTCTATGGAAAGTCAGAAGGCGCGGTGCCACGTCATAAAGACACTGGCTGCTGCGGGAACGTGTTGTCAGTCTTCTACTCACATAATTTAAGTTGACTGACTTTATCAGTACAGCGTTTATCTCTACTGGTGCTCAGTGGAGGCTCTTAGTGGTCCGTCGCGTTCATTGTTTAAGGAACAACTTCCGAGGTTCCCGGATCACTTAAAATTTTCGTGTTCATGTGAATCACAGCGACTCTTTCTAACTCTTGTTTTTTTATATTTTCATACAATTATACTACTGAATCACCAATCTGAACTCTGCGAGGAATTCATGATAAAGTTTCCATAACGCAGAAAAAAGTGTGAAATGATTCAGGAAGTGTTTGCACCATTATCTACAAAGGATAATAACAGAAACTGCGTGATCTGAAAAGTCTGCACCGTGGACATCAATTGAGACACGTTTCGTCGCCTGTCTTCTCGTCTCATGCTGGATGATCACCGTTGGACTTGGTGTCGCGCTCGCTGCCTTCTCGGAGTCCGGATGCCGAAAAGAGGGAAACAAATAGACGAGGAAGGAGGAACCAAGAGACTCGGCCGCGGCGTCGAGATAATAGACGGTCTCTGGAGTAGCGCATCCCGAGCGACTCGGTTGTCACGTCCGTGCGTACCTTGCAGCGTGATCGGGACACTGGAGGAGGCATCAACACGCCCCCACACAGAAGACAGATCGGACAACCTTTTGTCCTCTGGAGGAAGCCGCCAGATTGCAATAGGATTCCATACTTGCTTGTGCGCAGTTTTGTTTCCTTCTAGATGATATGCCTTGAACCTTACATTTCGCTTGTTTTGTTTTTCGCACTGTGTTTTTGAATCGATGTAGCTGACGGCTGTCTTTTTGCTTATTTTTTTCTAGACAAACGTAGTAGAGAGAGTACAGTTATTTGGTGGAGAGTTGCTGTAAGACGACCAAGAAGCGCTGAGTGATGCGGCCTAAACATTCGCACAACAATATAGAATCACCACTGGCAAGTACAGCATTAACATAAAGGTATTAAAAAGAAATTGCACGCATCGTAGGACAAATGGGCAACTTCACTTCCATGCAGCTCCTTCATTTTAACAGCGCATGACAAAAAGCGTTGCGTCATCGCGAATGACGGCATGTTTTCTTTCTTTCTTTCTTTCTTTCTTTCTTTTTCTTCAAGCGCTTTCGCCATGATATGTGCCATTTCAAGAACGTAGTGACCATGATAGGAGATAAAAAATACGAAGTGGATATTTCCACAATTTTTTCCCATAAACACATGAGAAACCTAATGTACTACCTTCCTGTGTATCTCCGATCTTTCCTCGTCTTCCTTCGATCTCCTCCATCTCGTTCCCACGTATAGGGCAGCAAACAGATATGTTGGACTCGCTTACTTCATATTTTTTTTCACTACCATTCTCTCTCTCTCAGCGTAAGTAGAGCTCAAGACAGAGAAAATTGCCGTAAGAGTACCTACATCAGAAATAAAAAAAAGGTATTCGATACATCCATTTCTTTTATATCAGTTAGCGTGCATCAGAAAGATGAATGAACGGGTGTAAAGCTTTCTATATGAGCCTGTATAAACTTACTTCCACATTCTCTCTTTCTATCTCTTTTCTCCCCATCACCCCTTCCCCCAGTGCAGGGTGACAAACTGGACGGGCGTGTGTTTGACCTCCTTGCATTTCTTTGCATCTTTATCTCTCTCTCTCTCTCTCTTTCTGTCTATTGTAAACTTATTGGAATGAGTTTTGAAATGTGGAAGCTTTAAGAATATCCAAATTCAGCAATGAACTTCACCGTGTGTTTATGTGGTCTCATACCCCTGTCACACGGCCACCACCAAACTCTGGTAAACTTCATCAACGCAAATCTCCCCTAAGGAGTTCGACGGAGATGGAGTTGTGGTAGTGTCACACGGCAATGACAAGGTTGTATTAGTTGCCGCGATGTGTTCAGCCGGCACTGTTAGATTTTCGCAGAAATATTCTAATTTCGTCTCTATTGCTTTTCTCATGAATTTTCGTTACGCAGTTCTTTTTTCCAAAACCACGTTACTAAGTAGGTCTGAAGCGAACAAAGCATAAGCACAATTTCAAATGAAAACGCATTCATAAATGTAGCAATCCGGGCCATCTTGTGCCTAAAATGTTTGTTTACAATAGTGCTGTGCTTGACAACTATTTGTTTTGTAGCCCTTGTAAGAAAACTCTTGTGTTCCTTTGCCTCGTGAGCACATATTTTGTGTTGTCTTCAGCTGGTGAAGATGATGCGGCCCTGTCAGTTATTCCTCTCACGGGCAAACGCAAACACGGCGATTATAACAACCACGCGTACGGACGAAATATCCCAGCCCTACTCGCGAGGCACAGAGTGAAGGGCATCGGTGTCAAGAGTATAGCAGCACTCTGGAGAGAGTATATACGTGTGAAGGAACACATGTTATGAATGAGTACTGCAACGAAAGAACGTTTATAATGCAAATATGTGCTATTGTTTTCAATGTGGTAACTCAGTGCTCGACATTTTTTTTTCTGACCTGCTGACTACTGGGGACGAGAGTACCTCGTTTCGTTACATAGGGAGATCGCAGAACTTCCTTTGCGAAACGCTCCGTTTAACTTTGTTTGCGTAAAGGTAGCCATGTGACATGGACCGCATCTTCCTTGTCGTAAGGGTGAGGGAGTTAGACGGTGTTTGCGGGTGCCCGTGTGACAGGGGTATCGCTTAAATAACGCTCTTGTATAGTCTAGCGAGTCACAGTCGAGGCTTCTTAGCGTTCAGACAATCCACTGACTGAAGCATGCGATCATCGCAAGATACCCACGTTCCCTTTTAAAGGAATGCGTTTATCGATTTCGTCATTGACTACGAGCGCTCGCGAATGAGGAGCGCTTCTCCTCTGCTTACTTTTCGTAATGACCTGCCCTGTTGAAGAGACCATTTTACTCTCTTCTCATACCCGCCGTCACAACGGGATAACGGACTCTGCCTTAATGTAGAATCAGGACACGTACATGAGGCGTACTTACGTGCACACTAAGGTGGCAACAAAGACACGTTATATAGGCTAGTAGGGCAGCTACCACCAAAGTAAAAAAAAGTTGATACTGTAGTGGCCTTGAGTGAATAGAACACAAAAGAGACCCTTTCACACGTTTCCAGTTTCTTCAGTACTGTCCTCTGGTCTTGGTGCATTGATTAGAGCCACGCCAAAGAAAACAAATCTCATGAGGCATATATGATGACGGTGTCGCCTTTGGCGGACCTTGCGAGGCCACCATTTAGTAATTGTGGGCGCCTGAGCCTAAAGGGCGATTGAAAAAATGTGTGTAATATTCTTTCAGAATCACAGGAAGAAGGTATCTGCGCGATACTTGCGGTGTTGTCTTCTCTGTGGCTGTAGGAGTATTCAGAGGCATACAAGCAATAGTTACGGCAGTAAATATAGAAATAACAACTTTTTAAGCAGTGGTGAGAGCCGGTAGGGTCAAATGGGCGCATTCTTGCCCTTCTTACAGATATAGACCCCAGCAACATTAAAGTTTAGGAAAAGCGGCCACTGGTATTCACTGTGGAGCGATGTAATGTGCTTAATTTAGCTAGATAATCCGAAACCGACGCACGAGACAGCGCATCTACCATTCACATCGACAACGCCTTCAGTGACGACACTGTTTCCATCGCCGTTATCAACCGTCAATTTAGACACCTCGCTTCGGAGCCGCTTGTCGACGCTCACTCATTCTTCTCCCCAAATGCGGAGAAGAAGGAACACACGGACAGAAGGACAGACGGACGGATAGGCGGATGGACCTCACTGCCAATAACTGCGTCATGCAGTACATGATTTCCGAATACGTGCTCAGACGAATCCATATGAAACCTACCACGACCTAAGGAACGTGCATAAACTAAGTATTTGCAAACTTCCCACTGCAGCCAGTACAAGAACCTCTCTCGCTTGATTTCAAGGGCCATAAAGCAGTAAGAATGAAGGGTCCTCACAATTCAGCTGCCATGACAATGAAGAGTTCAAAAGAAGAAACGAATAAACAAAACAAGCGAACAAGAACAAAATAAAAGTTCATTTGTTTACGATACGCGGAGTCTTACATCTTTATAATGATGTAATGGGCTAACTTTTTATGGGAGAGTCATGGTTTACCGATGATCTCTCCTTCTCGGGCTTCATCCACACATATTTTTTTTTTCATTCCATGGACATGGCATCATTTTTTTGTCGCTTTGCAACCTTCGAATATGTGTGTAATAGCTGCGAAACGATGTAGATTGTCTGCCAACAAGGGCTTTTAGCGAGCCAATGTGCGTGCACTTTTGACGGAGCGTGTGCTCACGGCGCCATGCACGCCTAACGGGAAGAGGCATTCAGGTAAAAAGTGAGCTGTTATGAAACTCACCTAGCAATCTCTAACTCGAAGCATTCTCACATCTCGCTTACTTTTGCGTTTACGGAGGCAAGCGTGATGTCACACACCTGTCTTTTGCTTTTGCAAAGACATTCCTTTCCGAGAGGCAACATTTCTTCTTGAGTGAGTTGCCACGTGCAACTCGCGTCTCCAACTCGCCGCAGTTCTGAGCTCGTAATCAAATATACGAATGCCAACGATGCTTTGACAATTCCTTTTGCCTCAATAGGAGTACTTTTCCCAACCGCGGACACGGCTTGTGCGGTTTGCCCCTTTCACCAGAATTACTTCTAGCTGATGATTATAAACCGACGCACTTCAACAAATGTAACTTCAACTACGCATATTGTGTCTGATTAATTTTCCCTTGCACCTCATGCGCTTCTGTGCACGGTGTGTTTTGATCAATGTGATATCAGGTGTGCACATTGCGATCTCTTTGCATGGCTTGCCCGACTATTAAAGGGACACCAAAGTTCAATAACAATTTACGTCATAGTGAAAGCTCAATGTATGAAAGCATCTAAAACGAAAATATTATTAACAGCAGTGCCCTACTTACCGAGAAATTGAGGTAAATGCACAAGACTTCATGCACCGCAGTAGGAAATTCTCATAATGATCCCGATGACGTCAGACAACCACCTACAATTAATCACTACTAATCGATCTAGCTGCACTAAATAAAGAACCTTCCTTTCATCAAGAGACACAATAAAATGCTGCTTGTTCGTTTCTGTTTCATTAATTGAGAAAAGAACAACCGGACGTTACTATGAAGAATGGCGCAAGTGGTTCAACAGTGGAGGTGTACTCAAGTTTTGGCCTAATTAAAGAAAAGTAGAAGAGTAGTTTATCACTAGGTGGGGCAGCCTAGTTCTGCGTGTTTGCTGCGTGTTGGCTTGGGGCGGAAAAAGCATAATTTCCGGAAAGCGGCAGAAGGATTGTTCCTTATGTGCAAATTCCAGAATACCTACTCTGCGAAACGTTAATTGCGGTTGCAGTGCTGCTTATCCAATTTTATAAACAGTATATATGTACTCCTATCGTACAGCGTCACGTCGGGTAAACGACAACTGTAGTGAAGCACCATCCACTAAAACTCATTTATCTAGAGTGTCCAGGTCCGCCATACTCGCTGGTACAAATGATACATATCAGCTCAACACTTCTGGTGTTGCTAATACATGCTGCTGTTGGCTCCGTTAGGCAACAGCAAACATGCGGCTTTTTAACATACGACTGTGCGTACAACATATGTACATAGATATCTTTAGCATTATTTTGTAACGTTGCGCTAAATAAAAAATTACAAGTCATCTCACCTCCGCATGTCTCGAATAACGTGAATTTCCGAGGTACGGAGGGTCTACCGAATTTTTATTACAATTACCGCATCGCGCATTCAGTGACTATGTCTGTTGCTGAAATTAACCAATTAGTCATATTATGGCTCCTAACAGAAGGAGAGACAGTGTATGAAGCCGAGCCCATTGGAATATGCAACGCGTAAGAACTTGCACCAGCACAAAATCATTCTCGTTGCCCTTATTCTTTAAACCGTACGAATAAGCGTTTCAGCTTAGCAGGAATACATGTTTAAAATTACTATCTGCGGGGTCCTGCAAGGCACTACTTAGCAGTCGCCGAGCATTTTAGCTCCAGCCATATGTAGAAAAAAGTTTCGTAAAAGTGCTTGCTCCACAAGCTATATTGAACGGTGTGTTGCGTCTTTATTCTCAGCTTTAACAAACATGCACCTCGCTGCTTCATTTTGGAGCATGCATGAAAACACTCACCAGGCACGGCCCAATACGTTCGGAACTTCAGCACGAAGCAGCCAGGTATATTGAAGCAAAAGATTCCATCTCAAGGAAGACATGCAGCGAGCAGCGTTGGCGTGTCTATTGACGGGAAAGGCAAGTCACGGGATAGCGATAGCAACGCCAGTTCATCCACTGGTGGCCCACGGTGCCACATGCGTAACCGCGCTGCACTGCGAACCTAAGAATGCTTAAAGTCTGTCCCTTCAAGCCTACGTGCGGTGCAACAGCATACTGGGATTTGTGGTTTCGGATTTCCGAAAGCTTATTCAGTGCATTTTTTTATTCGTTCATTAACATCTGCGGACAGGCGTGGCTAAGGCTCTTATGTTGCTCTTGCTCTGAATTATAGATTAAAGGGTTTCTTATCTGACAGCAACTTGGCTCTTTACTTAGAAAAAGAGGCTCTGAGTGAAAGGGAAACGGTGACATCTTTTGGAACAAGCAGAAAAAAAAGAAACCCATCACTATTTCAAGCCCGCCTGTCTGATCGGTTCCCAGCTCGGGCTCAGACCGCGACAAGACGCAGGTCTAAACTTTTTCTAACCGCGGCACTTCAGCGGAGGAGCTAGCGGACAACGATTGAGCGCTTTGTGCTAAGGTATAAATGAACAAATGTAGAAGTGGGAAATGTAAACTGCGTGTTCGCCGTCTCTCACCTTAGAGGGACAGCAGCCGGTGATAGCACGTAGAAAGAAAAAAAAAAACATGCAAAGATGCTTTAAAGTTCCCGCAAAGTGCATTTTCCGATTTTCTTAAAATATTTCGCACACGGTCCTAGCTCGGTGACGTTGAGTTTACTCGCGTCTATTGTCGACCAAATAAAGTCGTTCCACTCACTCACTTACTCTCTCACTCTCTAACTCACTCACTAACTCACTCATTGTTTTGTTCGATGTCTACTAAGAATTTGTCAGGAAAGAGTGAATCGAAAGAAAAAACGAGGCCGTTTAGCCAAGTACGCACTCGTGTCGCTATCTCTACACTTGGAAAAAGATAAAGGAGAGCTAATAGATAAAACAGCAATCGAGAGAAAGTAGCATATAGCCTTTTCATATAGCCTAAACCGACCGGAAGACGCTAACACTGTTTGTTCTTTGTCGGTCGTATGAATTCACATTTATCCCTTCCTCTCCTCACCCCACAAACCTTCTGACCCCCCCCCCTCACCCCTAAAATTATCATGATCGGGCTTGGGTGCCCTGTGCTTTTTCGCTGCCGGGTTCTCGGGCCAAGTGATAACCCAACTGTTAAACCCAACTGTTAAAAAAAGGGCTTACTAAGAGCACATGAGCTTTTCATAATAGACTGTACCATTGTGAGATTTATAAGGTCTGGGTCTAATTTAAAGAGGCCAGGCCTGACGCACAAAAGTGGCTTCTCCGGGGTAACCATGCCCTCCCTGAAGACGCTTTTTGGCTTCACTCGTTGACCTTTAGAGGGCTTTAAAGGTACAGCTTTCCCAAGTGACTCTGTAGCTACAGATTTTCAGTTCCGCCTATAATGAGGAGACGGGTTTCTTTGTTTGTTTTTTGTTGTTCGCCAAATTACTTGTAGAATTTTGCAGTTGCTTGTTGCGTTTTTTTAGCTTGTTTTATTTTTTCAAGAACATGTGGTTATTTCAGTTGTCAGCACGTGCGTGCATTGGAGGAATCATCAAGTAGCGATGATCACGCATCAGCAAACGCGCACTCCATCTAATGAAGGCTATTTCGGAGGCAATGTTAAGAAGGAAATATTCGCTTTCGTTCATTCTTGTGCATATTCACGTGGTAGCGGTAAAGAGATTGTTTCACAGAAACATCAGCGGCGTTGTCGTTGGTTGTGAGCAAAAAATCATCTTGTGCGTGACGAAAAAAAGTCTTGTGCAAACAAAATAAATTCTGGCTCCAAGTGGGGAACAAAAACCGCCTTGCGTTAGATTGTGAGTACAGTGGAAATGATTTCCTCTGCTTGAAAATGCAGCGAAAGTTACTTTCACGGTTTATAAGCACAGACTTCCTGTATATATGCTTCACTGTACAACGTGAAATATTTTAGTAATCATGCATGTATAGGCGTGCATTGCCAACGGGCGTCAAAAAATGTGATTAGCATGAAGACTTCATGGTTTAAAGCCGGTCACCCACTGCAAAAGGCACACAGGTACGTTACTGCGCCTATTCATTTAAATCCACGTAGTGGGTGTATAACAAGTTCGAAAGGATTTCATGCAGAAGGTACTTGAATTACGCACTAGGGACAAAATATGTGTGTCTAGAATAAGTGGGTAAGGATTTAGAGTACTAGGTACTCTACTACGGGAGGGATTAAGCCGTCCCGTGGGCGTCACATTTGATGACCTTACTAAAACCAAGGAGGTTATGTCCAGTGAGTTTTCGCTATCACGTTCAACGTTTAAAGACAAAAATTAAGGGTTCCCCATTTGTTTAGCCGTATGACATAATTTAAACTCCCGCCCTTGTTGATTGAGTGACACTTACCATTATATTTTAAAATATTTTCAAGAGCATGGGAAAACCTATTTATATTTTCCCTTCTTCTGCGCTTCTTTCGCGAAGATTTTTTATTTGTTATCTCGGTAGCATCGGGCTAATCTGCTGTGGTATGTATTTTACGTTTTCATTTTCTCTACAGTTACTCGGGTAACGCTCCCTCTTGTAACGCTTTTTTTTTGCTATTTATAGCAGTCCATTTAACAAGTGAGGCTTAAGTTGAAAAAAAAAAGTTTTATTGTACCTTGTACTTAAAAAAAAAACAGCGAGAACATGTAAAAACAGTGTACACCTAACAAATTATCACTAAACATTAATTCATCTTTGATAATGCTTCTTTAAAAATGATTAGCAATTCAGAGTACTTGGTACTCTACCGTGGAAGAGCATGAGGCCGTCCCAGTACTCGCTGGGCAAGCCACGGATGGCCACTTTGGAGTGTGTTGAGAAAAATTGGTTAGTAATTTGCAGTACTTCTTACTCTATTATAGCAAAGCACTATAGGCCATCTCGTGGGGTTGCTGTTTAAAAAAATATTGTCACAAACGTCAATACCATTCAACAGAACATTTTCTTCTTAGACATGCAATAACGATGATGACAAAACAGACGTCATTGACATGAACATAGATATCAGATGACGTTGAAAAAGCATGTACATTCGATGGTTCAAACGAACACAGCCACAAAAATTATTGCAAGGTAAACAAGAGATACAAATAACAACTAACTCTCCGAAATTAGTGGTGGTAGCACTGCACGCTAGAAATATGGTGCCAACGAGCGTACAGAACTACGGCCCTCCAAGGCACCCTAGTCGCTTTTGTATTTCTAGGCGTCGTTTCGAAATAATTGATGATATGTCTATCGTGAGCTTGTCATCGGTCAATTGTTTATGATACGGCAACCAGAATTATTTATTGAAGTGGCCTGTCACTTATTATTGGGCTGTTTTCATTGTTGCCCGGCATGAAAGCATATACAATCACTCTGAACAGGGTTGTCAAAAAGAGCCTAAACCACAAATTAATTGTGGCCAAAGAGGTCACACCAATTAATATTAGAGCCACATTTACAGCCAAACAGAAAAAAAGAATTACAGCATATCTGCAGAGTAAATGATCATGAGTGGGGCGAAGCATTCGTCCGTCCGTCCGTGTGTCCATGCTTCTGTTCGTCCGTTTGTTCATGCGTCCCTCCATTCTTGCCTCCTATCGTCCGTGCAGCCATACATCCGTCCACCCGTCCGTCCGTGAATTCGTCCGTGTGTCCATCTGTCCATCCGTGAGCCCGTCTGTCTGTCTGTTTGTCTGTCTGTTCACCCATACGCACCTGTTGAGTGAGTCATCAAACTGGTCGGTCACGAACCACGACAAGCTAGAAGGTGAAAACCCACGGCTTAGGGAGATTCGCTGCTAAAAAAAAAGAGATTATGGTTATATCGTTGTTAGTATTAAACAGGAAATAAGTAGATTTTCAATAACAACAAAAGAAAACGAAGTGTAAGGAGAACAATATGTTCCCGCTCGCCTAATCTCCAAGCCACTGGTAGGTTGCATATAAATTAAGAAAGCATTATACTTTCTATGCCCCTGCATATTGGTATTTCACAATATATCGGGTTCTTGCAAAAGTAGTTTTGGGCCAACAACTCGCCAGGAACATACCACGTTGAAGCTTATTTTCTTTCGTGAAGCCGTAGACGGAGATTTGTACAATGTTGCAGTAGTAAGGGTGCAGATTCATCAGGTGAAATCTGATCGAATATGAACTGTGTAATCTTAGTTTTGTAGCGGATATAGGCATGACAAGCTGTGTTTTAGCATTAGAATATGGCTTCAACATTTCGTTTTCCTCTATGCACTTGCCCTTCCGTCGTCTCAGCTGGAGGAGTGCTAGTTGAGGCTCCTCGACAGCGCTCCAGCCCTCTGGCGGGGCAAGGACATGTTCGCGCAGAAGCCAACTCGGCAGAAAAGCTTGCAAATAATAGTCATTCTTCAGGCTTGCGGGCTCTTTTATCTTCAACTAACGTGAATAAACGACCGGTAAATCTGCCATTCTGTAAAATAGTCAGGAAGCGGCCATAGTGCCATCCTGAAACTTTTTTCGACAGACAGGGTCTTTTTTCGACAGACAGGGTTAATTTGCCGCAATGCAACCAGCGACAGCAACACTGGCGAATGAGCTACACCACATGAGGGCGTGGCCGAGCAGACTGTAGTGTTGTACAGTGGTGCATGTCACGACATGTTTTACAGTGGTTTCACGACATGTTGTACAGTGGTCTGTCAACACATGTCACGACATGTTTTCGACCTATCGAGAGGGAGTTTCTTTATAAAAGCACATCGTCACCACTTGCCTGACTTCTCCCTCGAAATTATGACGAAAAGAAATGAATGCATGAGAGTCCTTTTAAACTCTTAGTGCAAGAGCAAACAGCTATTCTTCGAAAGCGATGGGCGATAGTTTTTGTTTTATGGTGTTGCAGAATAATTTTCATGTGCTGCACACAATTTTCATGCACAATTTTGGAATATATACAGTTGGACGGTGTGCACAAAATAATCTTGCTGAGTGTCTACCACCCTGTCTTGTATGATTTATTATTGTAGTTTTTGGTCGCATGTTATCAGCTTGCTTCAAAAACATTTCGTTTATCAGGTGGCGTTATGCAAGAAGAAAGGAAGAAAGAAAAAAGAAAAAGAGAAGGAAGGAGAGAAAATAGGAGAGTGAAAGAGAAGAAAAGAATGAAGAAAAGAAGGAAAAAAATAGAAAAAAAGAGAGAAGCAAGGAAAGAAGGAATGAAAGGAGGACACAAGAAATGAAAGAAGGTAAAAAAGAGAGTGGCGTCGACACGCAGACGCCAAGTTTCACTTGCCTCCTTGTCCAGATCGGGCAAGAGTGGAATTTGCCTTTTTTTGGGTGATGGGGCAGGGGTATTACCTGGAACTCAGAATCTATATCTGAGAAAACAAGCAGCAGTAAGGCGGGAAAAGGCATATATGATGACCAGATATGTTTTTACATTTGGCTTCGCCAGAAGCAGCTGTAGTTCCTGCGCATTATGTACAGTTAACCAGAAATCCACACAGTCAGTATTCATCGGGGCAGAGGGTATATATTAAAAAAAACTAGAAATTTCAGTAAAAATAGATTTCGTCTGTTTCTTTTTTACTTATGTTTATCCTCCCATGTATGTTTCTGCTATTCTACAATATAAATCTTCTAACTTCCTGTCGAAGAAACACAATGTGTACTTTTTTCTTTCTTTCTTTCTCCTTTTCTTGCGACGCTCACAGCTCCGCGAGTATAACGCTGAAATGGTAGACGCGGATGAGGGCCAACTTGCCCTTCGAATTTCTTCATCTTATTTTCTCCGTTGTTTAGGCAGCACAAACAAATCCGACTGAGACGGCTTTGAACGGTTCGTTTCGTTACGCCTGCAGCAAAGCATGGTCACAGACGAAACTTCCTTTCATGGGTTCGATAGTTTTGTGTGTGAGTGGCCGAGCGATATAGCGAAGGAGAGTACAGCCGTACACCTCGCCGGATAATTGAATGTTGGGATCCGGATTGATGTTCTACCACCAACCTACAGTCGTGAACCTCTCCCTCATTCGTTTTTTTCTCTTGGTACACAAATGGCGTATCGAAAACAAGGTTTCCTGTTGTAGTGACTCGGAAGCATTGATTTAGGGATTACTGCGAATACCGGACTAAGTTTCAATAAAAAAGCAAAAAGAACGTCTCAATGATGCCAAACAATTCTGGTTTACAAGGATGTCAGCAATGATGCCTAATCATTAGACTGAGCTTTGAGAAACTCCAGCAGCGACCTCCAACTCCAGTAGCAACTCCAGTAGAGTTTCGAAGCCTTGAGAGGAAAAATTGAAGTCGGTATGAAGCCGTGAAACAATTAAATTTCACTATTCGGAAGTGAGAACTCGTTCTCGTTTAGACTTGCTCATGAGCTTGCGTTACGTGGTTGCGCTGTAAAGGCAATAATATTGCTACCTGTAGGCTGCCACAAACCATAGTGCGAATGCGCGTGTGCGCCCGACGAAGAAGATGAGGGTCGCTGCTGCTCGAGCTCGGAGCCAGACTGGCCAGTGCTGCAACCGCTCTTGCAAATATATTTTTCGAATATATTCGCAATACTTTGTCTCGTTACGCACGTAACATATTTGGTGGAGGTGGAACGATCCCCGTCCTCACCACGCAGCTCCGCAGTGGCCGCATCCTCCAGCTTCCCGCCATGGCTTTCAGTGACAACGCGTCCGCTTCACCATCTGCGGCTTCTCCGACAACCTTTGTCGCCGTCCAAACACCCCGTGATCCCGGGACATTTTCTGCGCAACCTGGCCTCGACGTCGACAAATGGCTTCGCCTTTATGAACGGGTCAGTCAAACTCACCGCTGGGACCCTACCATGATGCTCGCTAATGTTCTCTTCTACTTGGACGGAACCCCGCGTGTCTGGTACGAGACAAATGAGTCCGAACTCACCAGCTGGGACACGTTCAAGGAGAAGCTACGTGACATCTTTGGGGACCCGACCGGTCGCCACGCAGCTGCACGACAGGAGCTGGCTACCCGTGTCCAGTCGCCAACTGAATCGTATGTGTCATACATCCAAGAAGTTCTCGCTCTTTGCCGAAAAGTAGACGAGGCGATGTCTGAGGCTGAAAAGGTTGGACACGTTTTGAAGGGGATCGCGTACGACGCCTTCAATTTGCTGGTGTACACTAACGTCTCGACCATCGACCGTGTAATTCAAGAATGCCGCCGTTTCGAAACAGCAAAAAGCCGTCGGGTGCGCCCTCCTTTTTCTCGGTTGCCAAACACGGCGGCTACGTCCACCTGCTCCGATTCTACCGTCACACCGCCCTTTGAGCAGAGTGTAACGCGTATCGTTCGACGGGAACTTGAAGCAGCAAGTCCAGCGCCGCTTCAGCCCACTTCTTTCGAACATACGATGCCGACAACCCCCGCGATCTCCGTTATTCAGGCGGTCGTACGACAAGAATTCGCCAACCGCGGGTTCCCTGATGCTTGCCCCATCTCTTGCCCCTCCTCCAGACCAATTCCCATTAATCCACCTCGACGTGACCCATTTGTTGCTCCACGATCTCGCAACCCGGCGGAATGGCGAACTCCTGACGACAAACCGATCTGCTTCCGGTGCCACCGCGTTGGACATGTCTCCCGCTACTGCCGTGCCTCCTGGACGCCGCCACATAGGAGCCAGTTTTTCGCACCTTATAGCCCATATGAAGATCTTCGCCGGTATTCGTCCAGCCGTACCGCCCCTGCTTTCGACACGTCTAACAGCCGCCTTCCTGCTCGTTCTCCGTCCCCTCAACGCCGTCGTTCCCCGTCGCCCCAGCCACGCCGCCATCACTCGCCGCCTAACTTTTCATCGTACCCGACGGAAAACTAGACAGTGCAGCCCCTGGAGGTAGTGCTGCATCATCCCTGTCTGAACCAAACCCTCCATTGACGCTTCATACGAACAAAAATCTTGTCGATGTACACGTGGACGGTATTTCTCTGTCGGCACTAGTCGATACTGGCGCTCATGTGTCCATAATCAGCGTTCATCTTTGTCGCCGCTTAAGAAAAGTACTCACGCCTCCTGCTACCGAAGCTGTACGTGTGGCCGATGGCGGCACTGTTCCTGTCATTGGCATGTGTACGGCTCGCATAAGCATCGCCGACCGTTACATTCCTGTTCTATTCACGGTGCTCCAGAACTGTCCTCATGACCTCATCTTAGGGATGGACTTCCTGTCGACCCATTCTGCTCTGATCGACTGTTCCGCTGGTACTCTTTGCTTAGACCTTCCTCTTCAGCCGGATATTCACCCTGAACCTCAACACGGCCTTTCTGCCACAGACTTCCTCCGCTTACCGCCTAAAGCCCTCACATTCACCGAATTCGCCACGACCTCACCCGTATTGGATGGGAATTACATCGTCACACCGATTCCTGATGTCCTACTGGCACGTGACGTCACCGTCCCTCACTGCATCGTAACTGTAGCCTCCAACCGGACCCGTCTACCCGTCATAAATTTCGGCTTCACAAAGCAAGTCCTCCCTGAAGGCATCCTAATCGCCACGTTGCGGTCCTTAGCCGATGATCACGTCACCACTTTCGCAGCCGACGCATGCACCAATTTTTCTTGTCGCCCACTCGATGCCACATGCCTCGACATGTCAATACGTCCCATGATCGACCCTGACCTTCCCCCAGAGCAAACAGCCGCTCTCGCACGCCTTCTAGCTTCCTACCGTGACATCTTCGACCTTGACGACCGACCACTCGGCCAAACTTCTCTTGTAAAGCACCGCATCAACACCGGTGATGCTGCTCCCATTCACCGTCGACCGTATCGCGTGTCCGCGTCGGAGCGCCAGATTATTCAAGCTGAAGTGAATAAGATGTTAACTAAAGGCATTATTGAGCCCTCATCAAGCCCATGGGCGTCACCCGTCGTCCTGGTTAAAAAGAAGGACAACACATGGCGCTTTTGCATCGATTACCGGCATCTAAATCGAATCACCAAAAAGGACGTGTATCCTTTACCACGTATTGATGACGCCCTCGATTGTCTCCACGGCGCACGCTACTTTTCATCCATCGACCTTCGTTCTGGTTATTGGCAGATTGCCGTAGACGAGAAAGACCAAGAAAAGACCGCCTTCATCACTCCAGATGGCCTATACCAATTCAAGGTTATGCCCTTCGGTCTATGCAATGCCCCCGCCACGTTCGAACGTATGATGGACTCTCTGCTACACGGATTCAAATGGTCAACATGCCTGTGTTACCTAGACGACGTCCTCGTATTTGCACCTACATTTGAGACCCACCTTGAGCGTCTGTCGGCCATTCTCGACGTCTTCCGCAAAGCTGGCCTCCAGTTGAACTCCTCGAAGTGTCACTTCGGCCGCCGACAGATTACCGTGCTGGGCCACCTTGTCGATGCTTCTGGTGTGCGACCGGACCCTGAGAAAATTCGTGCCGTCACGAGTTTCCCAATACCCCAATCCGCCAAAGATGTCCGGAGCTTTGTGGGACTTTGCTCCTACTTTAGGCGGTTCGTGAAAGATTTTGCGGCAATCGCCCAACCACTTACCGATCTTTTGAAGAAAGGCGTTCCATTTTCGTGGGGGTCCACTCAAGCTGCCGCCTTCTCTCACCTCATAACACTTTTGACGACGCCCCCTATCCTGGCCCACTTTGACCCATCTGCCCCAACTGAGGTCCGAACTGATGCCAGTGGTCACGGTATCGGAGCCGTTCTCGCCCAATGCCAACAGGGACACGACCGCGTTATCGCGTATGCTAGCCGCCTCCTTACACCTGCAGAGCGTAACTATTCGATCACGGAGCGAGAATGCCTTGCTCTTGTCTGGGCGGTCTCAAAATTCCGCCCATATTTATATGGCACTCACTTTTCCGTCGTCACCGACCACCACGCGCTCTGCTGGCTTTCATCCTTAAGAGATCCTACAGGTCGACTTGGTCGCTGGGCTCTGCGACTGCAAGAATACACCTTTGCTGTGATATACAAGTCTGGACGCCTGCACCAGGACGCCGATTGCCTTTCTCGCTATCCAGTTGGCCCATCGGCCACCATACCTGACAACGACGCCTGCGTGTGCTCCGTTTCTCAACTGAACCACATAGCCGACGAGCAACGCCGTGATGCAGCCCTACGGGCTATCATTGAGCGCCTCGACTCCTCCCCATCGAACCGATCCTATCGCTCGTTCGTACTCCAGAATGGCACATTATACCGGCATAACTTCCATCCAGACGGCCCATCTCTGCTGCTTGCCATACCCAAACACCTCCGCTTGGCTATACTCCACGAACTCCATGACGTTCCTACTGCCGGTCACCTGGGTGTGTCCCGCACATACGACCGGATTCGCCGTCGCTTCTATTGGCCAGGTCTGGCACGGTCCGTCAGAAGATACGTCGCGGCGTGTGAGGAATGTCAGCGCCGCAAAACACCATCGACGCTTCCGGCTGGGCGCCTTCAACCACTCGATATTTCTACTGAACCTTTCTTTCGCGTCGGCTTGGACTTACTCGGCCCTTTTCCTCTGTCTTCTGCTGGCAACAGGTGGATAGCTGTGGCCACAGACTACGCCACACGCTACGCAATCACACGCGCCCTTCCAACAAGTTGCGCCACTGACGTCGCCGATTTTCTTCTACACGACGTGATCTTGCAACATGGTGCTCCACGCCTGCTGCTCACGGACCGAGGCCGCACATTTCTATCGAAAGTCATAGCGGACATCCTACGCTCTTGTGAAACACGCCACAAGCTCACTACGTCGTACCATCCGCAAACAAATGGCCTCACAGAACGCCTGAACCGAACCCTAACTGACATGCTTGCAAAGTACGTTTCCTCAGATCACTCTGACTGGGACATCGCTTTACCATACGTGACATTTGCCTACAATTCTTCGCGCCACGACACTGCTGGTTACTCCCCTTTTTTCTTGCTGTTCGGCCGCGAACCCACATTACCCCTCGATACGACGATTCCGTTACCAGCAGCTCCAACTTCACAATATGCTCTGGACGCCATCAGCCGGGCCGCCCACGCACGCGAAACCGCTCGTGCTCGCCTTCTGACCTCCCAAGCAAACCAACGGCGTCGGTACGACCAACGACACCGCGATGTGCACTTTTCGCCCGGTTCGTTGGTTCTGCTGTGGTCTCCGACCAGGCACGTTGGCCTGTCTGACAAGCTGCTCTCTCGGTACACAGGGCCATACAGAGTGCTTCGTGAGGTGACTCCCGTCACTTATGAAATCACTCCTGCTGCCTCGCCGTCTTCATCCACCCCTAGGGCCAGCGACATCGTACACGTCGCACGCCTGAAGCAGTACCACTCGCCCAATGATCTTGACATCTAGATGCGCCGAGACGGCGCCTTTGCCGACGGGGGTTATGCTACCTGTAGGCTGCCACAAACCATAGTGCGAATGCGCGTGTGCGCCCGACGAAGAAGATGAGGGTCGCTGCTGCTCGAGCTCGGAGCCAGACTGGCCAGTGCTGCAACCGCTCTTGCAAATATATTTTTCGAATATATTCGCAATACTTTGTCTCGTTACGCACGTAACAATATTAAACACGAATTACACCACCTAACCTGCTACTCAAATACATTGTCGAAAAAGCAAGGCGATTTCATAGAGATTTTATTACGTCGCAAATTTGATGTATTGGTACTCTTAAGCTTTTTTTAAAGTCAGTTTCGCTGCCCCCTGCTCTTTCGTTGTCCATGGGGACACCTTATTTGCTCGGTGCAAGTGCGAATAACGCGCGATACTGATGACTAACTCAACCAATCCTTCCTTTCATGCTGCTTTTTGAAGACCGCACTGATGATAGATGTGCTGTATATATTTTTAGTGTCAAACACAAGCTGCGGCAAAGAAAACGAAGGTTTGGGTATCAACTTTCGCCTTTGACGACGGTTCTTTCGGTTTGCGTTAGCAGACTCGGAAGCATTCAATAAAAGTATAAAAGTGAGACAGGAGAGGAAGGGGTCTTTCGATGAAAACCTGGAAGCATACCCTTGAACAACGGATCGAAATTTTCAAGGAGTAGCGGGGGTAATGAAGCCTCAACCGAGAGTTTCAGAAGTAACACAGGAAGACGTAGAGGTTAGCGTCCGCAAAAGCAGAAAGTCGATTCGGCCTCTTCCATGTAGCAAAAAGCGCAATGAGCACTATACTGGCGAAATCAGAGGCAAATAATACCGTCCTATAAAAAATCGATACCTCGGTTGTATACAATAAACAAAAATTGACAGTGCAGATCAAAACCGGAAGTAAAAACGCCATGATGAAATGCCTCCAACACCACCTTAGGTGCAGCTCTTCTTTTTTAGACGAGACTCACAGAGATTTCGTTTGAGGTAATGATGACTTCCGGAGCTAAGACGCTTCTTCTTCCGTTTCCCTTCCTTCCGGTTCATTCAGTTTTCACTGACCACCCCCGGCCTACAGAAGTAATCTTAAAGCTTCAGCAGGATTCCCCTGACGATGATTGCCAACGTTAATGCGATTAGCATTCCAGCAATGTTCTACAGCGACACACCACGCTGCGGAAGACATTATTTACAATCAGTAGCGGTCATACTCAAGTTGACATTGCTTCGTCTTTGTTAATAATCACACAGGCGATTGAACAACACAAGCGCATTCCCACATCACATAAGAAATCATGCCTTCCTAGAACTTAGGCACAAAGCGGACCCGCCACCGCACCAGCATTCTTTTTGTTCATCCCATGGAACAGCCAGTAAAGCAGATAATCTGAAGTGAAGATTGGCAGCTGACAAATTTGTCACATTTGACATACATCATGTAGAAAATTTCTTAGATGCTTTTGAAAAACCGCTAACGCACGCCGCTACAACGCCGTTAAGGATGCTGAAAGTGAGGAGATACCCGCGATAAAAAACAGTAATCCTCATTACAAAAAAAAAATGACGCAGGAAGTTCAAGCTTCACTCAGAGTTTCTATTCGACCTAAGCGTAAGCAGCTTGCATATTTTTTGAAGGGTGCTGTATTTCAAGACACCGTAACAAGTACGATGTTGCCATATAAACAATCCCTTTATTTACTTAACGAGCATGCACCCAGAATGGCACGTGTATCTGATGTCGTTTTTTTTTCAGGTGAGTTTTCAGGTGAGTGAGTACCGCAAAGTTGTAGTGAAATCTGTTTCTGTGCCCACCATCACCCTTCATCACTTCTTTTTTTTTCCTCTGTCCCTCTTTTCTTGTGTCAAGTGGCAGGCTAGAGGGAACAAGCTCTGGCCGACCTATCTGCCTCACTCTAACCTCCCTGTCTCTCTCAGCTATAACAGCGCAGCGGACTTAGACGCAGAATAAAGACCTAAAGGAAAGGACAAAATGAAGAAGGGTGCAACTGCTTTGAGCGCAGTAAACTCTCTAGTAAAGAAAGTGTATAGGTGATTGTTTTGTCGTTTTAAAAACGAAATAAATAAAGCATGTCTCTGAGGCAGTAGTTGCTAGGCAAATAGATATGCGTTGTGGTCAAACAGACGTTCACTAATTGACTCATCTTGATTTGCCTTCCCTGCAACATGAAAAAAAAAACTAAATGAAAAGGCGTTATAACATGGGAGCATGCGAATGAACGGGGTTTTGTGCACGCCTGTTTCGAATTACTGAACCTGCGTGGTTAATAGCTTGTTGTGAGCTTTTTGCGTATGTTCTACGAAGTAAACTAACATATCCTCGTTGTAGAAAGTAATAGCCTGATAACAAGCTTTTGCATATTTATAGGCAATCTTCGCGTAGGTGATATAAACTTTCCGGATATTTTTTGCCATTATTGTTTATTCCGCGATAAATAAATAGATCACTGTCTTTCATTACTGACCCACGTTAGTGTAGCATTTGTGTGATAGTTGATGGTAACCTCACTTTTTTGCTAATTCAATGTTGATATTATGACATATACCTTTTAATGGCCTTAGTGACGCTCAACAGGTAAAACCAACGCACGTTTTGATGAACTTAATACCGTGATGCAACCACAGAAAACGTGTCCTTTATTATTATGATTTTTCTAGAATAAGGTCACTGGTATTTTTCATTGTCATGTTTTAGTGAATTGAGTGACGTGTCGCGAGATTGATTGAACAAAACTATCTGCTCTCATGTTGTCCTAGAAACCAACAAATAAAGCAACTATGTGAAGGCAAGGTAAAAACAAGAAGTAGACAAAAAAGTGAAAAAAAATTTTGTTCTGAGTAGCTTTTGATGGGCGTCGCTGAGTGGACAAGCGTAAATCGATTTCGATTTTCCTTTGAAAGCTGTCGCTGTGAAAATCACGACAGTGTGCACACCGCTCCTATAGCGGAACAACAACTACGCCAAAATTTTATCGATGTGAGCTTTATATACGGTCGACTGATTACTTATTGGCTGTAAAATTGGCATGTCCAGATATAAAAGAATCGCGTCAGATTTCAGGAGACATTTTTATAGCATTGGATAATTCAGATTTTTTGTTTGACGTTTTAAGATACCCCTTTAGGCCAAGGTGTATAATAAAAATAACACAACGGACAGTGTCAAATTTGTTGTTCAGAGTGAAATTTGTAGTTAATGCGTTCTGTCACTGTGAACACGTTTGAGGATAAAATCACAAGCATGGTTCTTTCTATTTTTCTACGTTAGGACAGACGTCTCCATTACTTTTGTGTTGTTATTTTTTAGTGTTTGTCCTAACGTGCTTGGTGCAATAAGAAAGACAGACAATAAGAAAGAAAGACAATAAGAAAGACACTGACGGCCAATCAAGTTCATGCGACACACGAGGTTGACGTTAAGACATGACACATTGAAGATATAGTAATACATGAAAAACCACAACGTGATTATGACCGCTGTAGTAGAGGGCTCGCGAAAATTCGGTCATTTGGTTCTCCATAATCTGCAGTAAAATAAAACAATACGCGGGCATCTAGTATTCACCTTCATCAAAACGGCACCCGTGACTTTTGGGTCACCAGCCGAGGACCTCCACCGCGGCAGGTGATCTCTTCAAAGATTGCAAGAATAGCGCATTTCTTTCATCTCACAACTCCTGATACCCCCCCCCCCTCCCTGCCTCCCTCCCAGACCTATGTTTTTCACAACGCCTAGCAAGCCATCACTATTGCAACCAGATTACAAGGTGAGCCATAAAACTCGTCGGACAAGCATACCCTGCCTTTTTTAACGCTGCACCAACACAGTCGCCAATGTTGTCGCCTTGCGCTCAATCAGGACAAGTGTTATCAATATTCGCTAAACGCTTCTGCGTTGTTTTTCAGCATCTGTTTAAACGATGACTCTCTTGCTCAGTTTATTTGCCATCAGGGCCTTTGAGGTATGAAAATAAATAATTAAATAAGTAAATAATAAATAGATAAGTAAATAATCACGAAGGATTAAGGCAAGGTCTTCGAAGAACCTTTGGCGAATACACCTCACGTATGTATTACAGAGAGGATGATCCGCATACGGTGGTCCCGAGACGCCCATAGAGTTACCAGCAATATTAGCCTGAGGGGATTGGCACTGCGGTTGTTCAGCCCCGATGGGAATGATATGTGGTAGATGGATGTGCCTATTCTTTGTGTTTGTGGCTTCGGACGTATTTGTAAAAATAAATATCGTTTTGTTTTTGCTTTTCGTGAACTTCAAAGCAACAGAGACCACACTAAGCTGGAAGAACTTAGCTCGGCCAGATCCTTGTGCACTGACCATCATTCTCATGAGGCTGAAGTGCCATGCGCTCCAGTTCCCATAGGCCCTTTAACCAGGTTTAACTCTTCGGAAACTCTGTACAGTGGCGTCTGCTATGCCCAATGACAGGAAAGAGTTGCGCAGTGATTCTCGAGATCCAACGTGAGTGTGGCCTCCTTGAGGCGGACCTGAATGATTAGCGCTTCACTTCGCATCAGGCGCACCGTTTGAATAATGAATGCCGGTCGAGACGGCTCAGAGGGCATTGGTACGCAGCTTATGCGTGTTGGGTTGTCCAACTCTATTGTGAGCACGCAACCTAGGGCTCAGCAGCAACATCGACACAGCCACCGCGACTCGTGAGACCATCGAGCGTTTCGCAATGCCATTTATCGCACTTGCTCCTCCACGCATCGTCAATCTTGCATCAGGTAGCTCGGCAGAAATCTAGAATCCCATCTCGTCTAAACTTTCGAGGCAGAAATCGCTCAGCGTTGATTTCTTTTTGTTTTTCGGTACATAAACATTCTATTTTTTTTGGAAGAAGTAAAATGTTTTCGCTTCGTTGGGTTAAGACCGTATCTTTTTCTTGTCCTTTTTGAAATAGTGCTACGTAATGAAAGCGAAGAGCTCGATGAAAGCAGCAATTGCGCTAGAATAATGATGAAAGCCATCAGTGTGTGGAGTGGAGCAGGTATATATGCCGAAAAATAAAAGCTGATGGGACTATATCTTACTTATGTAAAAATGTCATGGTTATAAAAACTTGCGCCTTGGTGTTGCGTGGAAGAGATACTCAAAAAACAGTACTGATATGAATCTCTAGATAAGTTTGGCATTGTAAAGCTGTTTTTCAGCGACAGACCTCCTACTCAAAGAAACAGCGAAGAGAAAAAACAAGCTTTCTCACATTAGTAACTTATGTTTTCACGATACCAAAAGCCGCACTCCTGCCGCTAGACAATGCTTGGTCAGTGAGGAAAATAAAAAAAAAATAAAAAAAGAGGTGACAACCTATAAAAATGTAGCCGTGACGAAATTAGTTGCACGTAGACGTCTGTAAAAGGCAAATTTTGTAATCCTGATCGGGTTATATCTTGTTTATATTCACAATAGACAAGACAACAAGTACTGTTGTCAGAGAAAACGCCCTTGACCTTCTCTGGGAGTGCGATAGCTTTCCAAGGGCTGAGAAAAAGTATGCATTCAGGAGAAGCTTGGGAATGCCTGGTGCGGGACGAAAACGTTGCTTTACAGCAGCAGGCCATCCACCTACTGGAAGAAGCGAGTACTCAAGATCTCTTTCCCTGCTTTTATTGGCATAGGTGCCGCTATTTTGCCGGGGACCGGAAGTGACCTCCTCTCATGGCAGGTCAATAAAGTTGCTGTAATTACATCGAAGTGCCGAAACTTCGGCGCCAATTTCAAGCATAAAAAATCCCAGCATATCCACAGAGTGAAAGATGATGAATGGGGTGAAGCGTCCGTCCGTCCGTGCTTCCGTGCGCCCGTTCGTTTTTGCTTTCATCCATCCGCACGACCATTCGTGTGTCCATCCATGCGTCCGTTCGTCTGTCCATGCGTCCATCCTTGAGTCCGTCCATCCATCTGTCTGATACTGTCTGTTTGTGCGTCCATCCGTCCGTACGGCCGTGCGTCTATTCATGCGTCCGTCCTTCTTCTAGTCTGTCTGTCCGTCCGTCCGTGCGTCCATACAGGGAATACTCCAACTACCACCATCTCCCATCTCGCATCCCCTGTAGCACATACCCGCTCTAGAGCTGGTATGTGCCACCGGTGGCTACGTACTACTTCCTACATACAAGAAATGGACAGACCCACGCCTTAAGGAGCTTCGCCTCTAAAATTTCACCTTTATTTTCTCATGTAACAATTTACCAGTGACGGTGAAACTAATGACAATAGAGTTCGGAAAATGTAGTTTATCTACCCAAAATGTTCAAGTTATTTACTTTAGCACTCGTTTATTTCGTCTTAGAACCTAGATGTGTATTTGTCCCAGCAGAGAACTGACCTAACTGCAGCACGTATAAATTTTGCTTAGAACACCTCACTTTCCTAAGCTACGTACTGGCACACGTCTCGGGTAAGAAAGCCGAGAAATATAATGGACTAACGCAAACTAAAAGCGCAGTCTGAATGGTCCGTGGTTTTGCACAAGCAGACATTTGACCCCCTTCTCCACTAAAGTTCAATGTCGTCGGACTTTCTATCTCTCATTACGGGTCATCTTTAAAGTCATCTCACAAAGCGGCCGTGTTTTTTTTCCAACCCAGTCAGGTTTGCCGCACTTACACTTTCATTGTACAGCTCGTTTGCCCTCGAGGCGCACAGTCCTCGCGGCGTTGATTACCCAACCCGACTATTTTACCTATTCTTCCGTTCCGTTTACTCTCTTATTCTGTGCATTGAAGAAGAAGCACATCACTCCCTCATCATTAAGATCCCAGAGATGGCCATGGACTAGGTCAGAGTGGGAGCTGTGTAGAGTAGATTTTTGCGCGCTTGGTCTGTGAGCACTAAGTCACTGATTAGGTCCTTTATTTTGGTGCTGTGCTACGCGAATGTCACCGGGGAAGTAGCCGTATGCAGTCGACAGGAGAAAGACCAACATCAGGACGACGTTAGGTGCAGCTCCTAATTACCGTGCCGAATGCCCCCCTCCTGAAGACGGCCTTTGCGAAGAACTCCGTAACAATGACGTCGTTAAGCAGGGCAGCCACGAGATCGCATTAAATGGAGCGCATTCCGGTTTGCCCAACGACCTCCATGAGACTAGAGTTTTTCTCCTTTTGCCACGGCTCGCAGTTGTCTTTGTAGCGCTTTCTCACGAAGCAATGCGACACCGCAAGAGTTTACGCTTGAAACAATATACTATCCTTAGCGCCGCCTTGTTGCCTAACGGAGTTTCCACTTAGAAGCTACACTCGGAATATTATTCCGGCTCTCTCGAACTTGTGAACGCTAGGAATGTGGTCTCGTGGGTATCAAGCAAAAAAAATCTGAAATTTCTTTCTTTCTCCCTCTCTTTCATATGAACGCAAAGCGTGTCAAGTTACCAAGAACATTAGGCAACAAGTATGATCAAGCGACCTTCCTCTTCGTTCCCCGAGAAAATTGATATCAGATGGAATAATTCTTTTTTTAGACGACCGCATGACAGTAAAAGCAGCTAAAATGTGCCTCGCACGTTCGTAGAAATTGCTCTCGAAGGGAACAAATTTGGCAGATCCCACGTACCTTGGGAATCGCCGTTATGCGAAGCATGCGGAGGGTAGTTCACCATGTTGTAATATTTGTTATTGAGCGACACGTTATGAAATGACGTTAAATATATGTAAAAAGATTGCAGGTCACGGAATATGTTGGACAGTCGCACATGTTTTGTATAACCAGTTGTCTACACTCGCGTTACGATGGTAAAAGGAACAGGAGTATTAGCAGCGCGAAAAGCGGTAAGCTGATAGTTAATGCTTGCGCTAGCGAGGATGGTGGCCCTAGACACTGCTACATAAGTTAACTTCAGTGGATGACACATGACTACAACTCACGTTAGCCCGACGAAGTGACTGTATCATAGGAGTACATATGTAATGTTTCTAAAATTGCATAGCCAGAATTGGAACGACAATTGCCGTTTCACCAACATTAGTGTGATTTTCCGAAGCATTAGTAAGACGTGTCGTGACTCTGTGGTAGAATACTTTATTGGCACGCAGAATGCTTGGGTTTGATTGCTGCTGGGACCCTGATGTTCATCGGGTCAACGCTGCTGATCTCGGTTTCTCTTACCACTTTCACATTTAAATTACTGATGTCTGTTGTCACAGTTCTAGGGTACGTTTAGACTGACAGTCACCCGTGACGCATACCCTCATACTAGTGGCACATGCCAGTGAGTATGTGCCACTGTCTGGCGGAAAGTGTTTGACGACGTAAGCGACGTAATTGTGACTATATGCATGTCTGGGCCAGCGCGTCATATTCACGCCAAGAGGGTGACCAGGAGAGGACCCAGATGAAGGCGGATAGATAGATAGATAGATAGATAGATAGATAGATAGATAGATAGATAGATAGATAGATAGATAGATAGATAGATAGATAGATAGATAGATACCAAAAGCACCTACAGTACGCAAAAAAATGCTTCGTTTTTAGAAATTCAGCGAAGCATAGCGATGAAATAACAATCCTTATTACAATTTCTAAGTCTTGAATACGTAAACGTTGCGTATATTGTGGGTTACGGTTTCTTTTGCTGTGCACCTAAAAACAGTAAGCAGTTATTATTTGGTGCTCTTACTAAGTCTTACCTAGCTTGAAATTGTAGGGAACTTCGATGAGAGTAGTCAATTAATGCAAAGCGTATACGTGCCATATAAAAATCCTTGTAAGCATAGGCATGCGCACAGAAAGGACAATCTCTCTAATACCTCGTGTGTTTGCGTTCCGATGGGAAGAGCCTGAGTGAAAGATGGTGAGGGGGGGGTGTCAAGTTTTACTTCTTTCCCTGCAGCTCTTAATGGAAGCTCCCTTGCACTACTATGGCCGTGTGAGAAGCTTTCTTTAGCCCTCAAGTTACACGTTGATGAACGAACGCTTACCGCTCGCTCCAATGTTCGCTTTTCAAAACAGACTGGTCGTATCACCTGAGAATACACAATCTGTTTGGCTATGCTGAAACGCGTTGCAGAGTTGAAGTGATATCGGGCACACGTAGTCTATTGTCGGGTTCCAATGCATCTCCCAACGTCTTGGTCTCCAAACAGCGTTTCCAAACAGCGTCTCCTGATGGCGAAAAATGAGTGTCACTGAAACGCACAGGACCAAGCGGGGCCTATCAAGTGTCTTTTTTTAATTTTCATTGAACTGCTCATATACTGAGGAGAATAACAAAAAGAAAGCTCTCAAGCGCTGTTACGTGAGTCAACCGGCCGGAATAATTATCAACTTCAATCACCATAAATAGTTTGCGTGAGGCAGCGAACGTCTCAGATTTCATCATGATGAGATGCATCATGACACGGTGGTCTAAGAGGGGCAAAACAGGATCAGGAATTGAAAGTTTTTACAATGTTATCAAAACAGAAAAAAAGGCGAAAGAAAATCAAGTAAACCAACACTTAATATTTAATGAAAAGTGATTTGTTGGTTTTTCTTGGCTTTTACTTTTTATTATTATTGAGTTGGGTATACCGGGGCTCATTGTTTTCTGTTTCAGTTATGCTTGTTTGTATATATACCGCCATGTGTTCATGCTGTTCATCTTTTCTTTCGACTATGAATGCCTTTCTATGAAACCTGCTGCTGACTGCATTATGTAAACTGTTAATGTTTATCAGAGTTTATGTTTATGGCGGCTGGCCGAGTCACTTGATAGGACGTGTGCCCTCTCTTCGTTGTTTTTCAGCCTATGTGCGTTTTGTTTGATAGCTTATTTTTCAATAAAAAGAAAAAAATGTTGATAACTCTGTGCCCTGTGCGTTGTTTCTCTGTCCCGTGATTTGTGTTGTTCTGCCCTAATGCTCATGAATCAACTAGCCCACCTAAGAACACTTGTGCATGCCCCAACTTGCAACTTCAACGTGAGTTACAAACGCGAAGCTCGACATTTATGATCGTTGCCATGCGTTGCGTTGCCCCTAACGATATGAGTGTTGGAAAAAAAAAACTGGCTTGTAGGAACTAAATTTGTGAGATTAGTTTTTTCTTCTATATCAAGGTCGCTTCAAATGGCAAACAAGAAGTAAATATGGGAACAGATAAAAGAGGAAATTTTAAATCAATTAGTGAATGATCCTTACGCGTCATTGTTCAGAAAGCCGTACTCAATGAAAATGACGCTTGTATGAAACTGTCCTTGAGCATAGGGGTCATGCATGTACGTATATACTATTATGTGCTTTTCTTAGTGTATAGCCCATAGTTGCCACATACACTATATGTGTGTGTGTGTACGGGCGTGAAATAGTAGAAATTACAAAATTTGAGTCAAAGATACTAGCTTGCTATATTTGATTTTATTCACTTATGAAGAACAGTGCCAAGACCATGGCCGTCTAAATAGCCACGCTTCTGCGTAATATTAGTGTCCACTACAACCACAAACGAGGTCACGTGTGCTTAACGGTAATAATTTGTAGGGTCTACCTCCCAAAACCATGATATGATATTGAGGTGTGCCATAGTATTCCGAAAATTTCGACCACCTGCTTGGGGTTCTTCAGCATGCACTTAAATCAAAGTGCACGTGCCTCTAGCATTTATCGCCCACTTAAATTCGGCCAGCGTGGCTGAGATTCGACTCCGCAACGTTCGGTTGAGCAGTCGAACCCCATTACCACCAGACCAAGTGAACGTGACTTACTATATATATGTATACAGGCCGAGTCGAGAATGCTTTCACGAAGGTGGATGTTGCTTAACCGTATATAACACCAAACTAGTATGTCCGGAATGATTATACATTTTCATACATTCTATCAAATTCCTTAATGGGTGGCGCAAAATTTTCGAATAAGCGTGATTGGGCTAACGCAAAGACGATCACCAGTTGCAGAATGATTTACGTATACCATTGATCTCTTGCAGCATGTCGCTTTCTATTTCTCCCAATTTCTCTTCAGTCTAAATTTGGCTTGGTCATTTTCTTTCCCAATATTGATGGGCTGTTTTTCACATGATTTTTTTCGCTATGCGTTGAATATCTTTTTCACCTATAGCGTTTATCATCTTGGTTGACAAACACCAATGCTTCTATATACTTCACATGCTAAAGAAAACTGCTCGCTACAGGAATAACTCACTTCTACTCAACATACGTGCCTTTCCTTTCCCTTTTGTTCCTTCGTTTATCGCACTTGACTTTCTTTCAAATGAATGTCACGTTGATACCATTTACCTGTTATCATGGTACGCTTTTCCTCTCTTAATGCACTTTCTTTGCATTCGCAGTTTTTTGTTGGCATATTTAACAACCTAAGTGGTTGAGGTTTATAACTTTCAATTGCTGCGAGCTTTTTAGGGGCGAAGCTCCTCATAGCGGCACCCATTCGTCCCTCGTAGTCGTAGTAGTAGTCGTAGTGTGTAACCAGACTTACCTTTTGGCCTCCAAGGTGGTGCCGGTGAGAGATTTCTTCAGTGCGTTGTTGAACAATAAAGTATTCGCAGCGTGCGCGTTAACTAAAAGCCTAATTCTCCTGTCTCTCATTCCCCCTTAGCAGCCATTGGCATGTACATTGAGCACTATCTGACAACAAAGGGCTGCTACGTTATACTCGCTGGGCATAACCTCCTTGATTTTAGAAAGGTTTAGCGAGCGTTGTACCGCAGTGCCATGAATACAGTGAACTAGTATATTCCATGAACTCGAGGTGGTTAAAGCTGGGAAGTAGACCCGAAGCGCAAGCCGTAAGAAAGTGTCCGTGTGCCACCTCTCGTTTAGTCCTTGGAATGTCCGCTGGATGGCGGTGCTTCTATATGGGGAACATATGATGAAAAGATGCGAGATGGTGGTACTTGGAGTGTTGAATAGATGGACGAATGGACACACAGACAGATGCATGGACGGACACACGGATGGCTGCACGGACGGATGGACGCATGGACGGACGCAGGGGCGGATGAATGGACGAACGCAGGGACGGACGCACAGATGTACGTGCGGACGCATGAACAGACGCACGCAAGGACGGGCGAATGGACGCATGGACGATCACACAGACGGACGCATGGATGGACGGAAGCAAGAACGAATGCACGGACGGATGCTTCGCCCCACTCTCAATCTTTCACTCCGTGGATATGCTGCCATTTACCCACCTTTTCCACCGTTTTTTTTTCTTCCTTTTAGCCGCATCAAAGTGTATCACCATGTAAAATTGTACACAAAAAAAAGCAGATACGTTTATGTTTCTTACAGTTACCGCTAAATTCCAGTTGACCCTTACTTTCATGAGACCTTCATTTCAAATGTGCTTTTTTCAGCACAAATACTTTTTTGTAATTTTGATGTCGGACATCATTGGTGGCTTAGGCTTTGTCAAGCCGAAATGTTGCGTCTTTTTTTACCTCTATCCTTGTGTTCCTGAAGAATAAAGAAGAAATAGATGTTTGAAAGTAGAAAAAGCAATAATAGAGTGGCTTTAAACGTTTTTGAGTAGCCAGCTGTGTTTTTATTTTTCTTAATGTGTGCTCTCAGGCTTAAAAAATAAAATTTTAAGCTTGCAGCAACCTTGCCACGCATTCTGTAAAACATCAGCTTTCATGTTGCTGTCATCGACAGCTGCGCAGTTTTGATGGTAGACCACCAAACAGTGGAGATGACAGAACAGAGAGCAGGATGTAACAACGTCAGTGCTTGTGTTGCTTCGTCTTGCTCGCTGTTTTTGCTGTGTTCCCCCTTGACAACGCTACGTGCGACGGCGCTTCGCTTCTGCACTTTTCTTATTTCGTTGTTTTGTCCGTCTTAAGGCGCTGTTGTGAAGTCGAGCTTGGGCCGGGCACACCTTGCCTACCTCAAGATCCTTTCTGTGCACTCCCCTACTCTGTCTAGATCTCATATGAAGCCGTTGACAGGTTTGTTTTGACAGAGACCAACGTCTGAAAGACAACGCTAACGTCTGAAAGAGACGAGCGGCCTCGTTGAAAGGTGCCTTAGCGCAGTCTTTTCCTCGTGCTTCCTGGTCACTCGAAATTCCAGCACGCCAAGTTTACTCACGGAGTGTCTCCGTTATTACGCGACGAGGTGGGGTGCGACGTTGTCCGGAAGTGGCTTCGAAACGCCGTTCTGTTTTCCATATTTACGACTTGGAGGAAATGCGGATGCCGAGGCTTTAGCAAACAGTTGGTTGGACCCTGTGGGACGACAGAAGCACCCGCGGGGATGCGTTCTCTCGGAAGTAATCGAGAGTTATGAGGCAGAGTACGCACCTCCACGCAGCTGTTGCGACTCCGGCCGGTTTCATTTGGCCGTTCCGCTGCCTGTTGTATTGTCGCATGCAAACGAAAACGGTTTATTTTGTTTTTCTAAGTGGCTGAATTCGGTTCGCGACGGACGGCCCTCGCAGTATTGTCGTATGCCGCAATCTTGCTTCCACTCAGTGTTTCTTGCTTCTCAGATGCCTTTGTTTCACAGTTAGACTTCAGTCTGTTCACGTGATCTTATGCAACACACCATGGGCTTGGAATAAATGAAGTTCCGCGTATTTCAAGAGGCCTGGTGATACTAACGCTATATAAGACTGCTTGTTCCATGCCCTATTAAGGAACGTATGCGATCGGGCTGCCTTCCTTAGAATAATTCGAATAAAACCATCTTGAGCAATGTTCTCAGTGTGAGTCAGCAGTTAAGTAGGACAGAAAGTTGGGCAAGTCAGTGCGACCGCATTGTTTCAGAAAAGGATGCTGCACAGAACAGAAGCACACTCTTTAACCGGCGCTTGTGTTCATGTGGTCCCAATTTCTACCTCTTTGGTTTTTCTATATGTGGGACGGCTTTTCGCTCTCCCATAGTAGAGTACCATGCAGGTACTCTAAAAGGTTAACCACTTTTTACAAACACACAAAAGTCTTTTCGTCTTCTTTGCTGCTGTGTTTTGTTACACAATGTTTGATGTAGTTAGCAGTTAACCATTACTGCAAGTTTTTATGTCAGAGTTCAGCATTTGGCGTTCAGCATTTGGTGTATTTGCTGTCTCGTCAGAATGAAGAATGATGCAAATGCTCTCTATGGTTCTCAAAAGTATCATTTATTTGTGCCATTCATTTCTTCGCAGTCTGTGTAAATCCGAGTTTCTTTATAAAAGCACTTTTCAACAAAATCGATGCAGTAAACTTTATTAAACGTGTTTGCGAACATCAATATATTCAGGCAAGTTTTGTGCATTGTAAGAAAAACAAGAGGAGGGATTGTTTAAACTTCCTTCCACATCACTTCACAAACATGCTTCCACAAGCTCGCATGTTTTCAGTTGATTATGAGCGCTCGGGCACCATTATGTGGAAACTAAAGGGAACCAGCACGATCGATGACTGATGAGACGTCGTTGAAGTGCCTCACCAAAACTGCTGCTTCGTTTTGTTATCGCCTTCCATGAACCCTGCAAATGAAAAAAAAGTATGAGAAAATGTAGTTTTGTTCGAAAAGCATTCATCAATGGCACTTTTGACGCATTAAGCAACTAAGCAAGGCAACTTTCCAAGTTCTGTCTGCATTACAAAATATTGCAGTGGATGTTCGCTCAACAGTTACACAAACAATCACAGTGCCACGAGTATACAGATAAGCACGACCTCCTCTCATTCGTTGGCCGGCGAACATCAGTTCTATAGTCATCAAGTTGGCGTGACAGGCATACGAAATAAATGTGAGCATGCTCTTTGCACCACCTTTTGTTTTTAATGCATTACCGAAACTCTGAGGTAAAACTATCCGACAGAAAAATGCACGGGAAGTCATCGGGTGTGAGAGAACGACAATCTTACTTAGCCCAGACTTGCAACAGCGGACGCCTACAGATCACCTAAGGTGCTCAAATGCTTCCGACAGTAGCAATGTCATCAGCTGATAAAAACTATCGTTCGTTGAAATAAATCCATAAACTTGATTTATTTGCTTCAATTCATTCACGTAAAATCAGCACCTTCACACCCTAAATTCGTCTTGCGTTACACCACATAGGGTTAGCCTTACTGTGCCCTTCTCAATTTTTCCCTGTGCCTTTCCTCCCTCATATAGGTAGTGTATACAACAAAGCCGGTGTCTGGTTTAACTTTATTGTTTTTTTCCCCTGCGTTTCTCTCTTTTGCTTCCTTCTCCTCTGCCATAAGTGGCAAACAGTTTGGCTGAAAACTCTTGCGTGCTGTTCTGCAATGCACGCGTACTAACCAAAATCATCTTATAGATTTACCTTACTTTCTTACATATGACGTGACAAAAATTTCTTCTTCGGAAGAAACTGCGTGTCGCTGCCGTCCATACTCGTAATCATGACACTCACTAATTATCCCAAACCTGCTTGCTGCTCTGTCGCCCTTCATGTGGCAGTGATCGCCGATTCTCCCCCGGTGCAGTACAGGTCCTGCGGGCGCGAAGTCTTTCGCGCCTGTAGCACACTCGAGGTCGAACAAATGCACGGAGACGACGCCCTCCTGCGGTCTTCGGGGCTGGTGCGAGGGGCGAATGTTGTGAGCTGGAACATAAGAGAAGAAAAAAAAAGTTTTTTATATCAACGTGTAGAGGTCATAAGTGAAACAAGGCTCTCACGCGTTATTTTCTATTCTAATTGCTATAAACGCTTATTAAAAGATGAAGCACGATAAAGTTGTGAGGGACGATCTGACCAGGAGGAGGAAGAGAAGAAATGAAAGGCAGGGAGGTCAACCAGACGCACGTCCGGTTTGCTACCCTGCACTGGGGGAAAGGGTGAAGGGATTAAAGGAGAAGAGAGAGAGAAGTGAAGGGCAACGTGTGTGTAGATGTCACCTTGTCCATCGCACGCTTATAAGCGGTCGCGTATAGTCCGGTCGATCTGACCAAATATCTAGATAGTTGTAGCGGACAATCAGAAGTCTTGTTATAACGGTAAGAAAAAAAAGTCTGCTGAGTATATCTGCCATGACAGGGGTTTTCGAAGACAAAATAAAAGAAGCAGACAAAATACCTTGTGCGCTAGCTCAGGCGCAATAACACTGCATACAATACTTACTTCATATGTGCCTCGGGCAAACACTTGCGTGTCGTCCGAGGCAACACAACGACTTCATTAATGTTTACATAGCCGTATGCATATACTTTGGTCTCACGAAATACTGTATACATAGCCTCAGTGACGCTGTAATAGCTGTAAGCATTCTAGAAAGAAAGAAAGAAAGAAAAAAAGAACGAAAGATGGAAGGACTGAGAAAGTAGAAGACTGTAGGATGGAGTGAATGACTGAAGGAATGAAAGGACTGATGTAATGAAATTATGACTGGAGTAACAGTGAAGTAAGGAAGAGAGGGAAGAAATATGGCGTAGCGAAGCGTCATCTTTGGCTGGTTGGTGCATGACATTCGACAAAAGAATCGTACGCAAGCACTGGTTACCTGTCTGTCCATATGTCATTTTGCAATGTGATCTTGATTGTGAAAGAATAAATTTCAGGAAAAAAGGAAGGAAGGAAAACATAAAGAAAACAATAAACAAGGAAGGACAGAATGAGAGATAGCCATCTTTTGAGTTACCTTGATTTGCACGGGTTCCACACAGCCCGACTCCAGGCTGACCGTGCCGGGGCAGCAGGTATCGATCATAGACGCACCCACTACCTCGCCGTGCAATGTTGACACTGCTACGGCTCGGTCTGCACGGCTTAAATGAAAGAGCGAAAATAAGTAAAAGTACACAAAGAAGCATCGTGCTTCATAATAGCCAGGTGCATATGCTGCGGTATTAAGAAACTTAGATATTGAAAGTGAATTTGGAGTTTCTGATAAAGAACAGCGCCCATTCGAAGATTAGTCAGCTCCAGCCGGACACTGTCGCTATAATTTTGATTTGACAAATGATTCAGCAGACAATACTGGCCGTTCATAAGGTGAGCGTACCATTCAAAACACATTACAAGACAACGCCAAACCTGGAATACTCGCCTGACACTCCGTATTTGTTCGTGATGAGATCTGGAGACTGGTACACAACGTCCCCGGAAGTGCACTCGCAAAAAGTCTTCTCAGGCGAATACCTGCACACAAAGCATATACGTTACTATTCTTGCCGCTCAATCTGCCCCCCCGCCACCCCACCCCAAGTGTGCTCGCGAATCTCTTCATTTCTCCCATTTCGTCTGTCTTTTTTTTTTTTTCGCGCCTTTATCTCGTACCTCAGTGCAGGGAAGAGATGAACCGGACGTGCTTTTGGTTAATTACTCTGCCTTTCCTTCCATCTCTCTTTCTCAATCGGAGAGGATATTACATCTCCGAAAAAATCGCAAGTTCATTGCAAGTTTATTCGGATTCAACTTTAGGAGTGTGTTGGGGCACATGTTCCTCAAAAAAAAAAAAATGCGGGAAAGCTTGTATCAATGGGTGAGCACTCCAGTTTGACGTCATGGGCAGGACAGCTGGTAAGTATGACTTCGGAGATTATTTTTTTATTTATTTGTTTTTCTAGTACTGCGGACACGTAGGGCAAGCAGGGAGGGTAATAAAATGATACAACAGTGAACACGTTCGGCAATAAAAATAAATATAAAAAAACAAAGACACTATTTCACAACTAGAGTCGATATGTTTGGCAAAATGCTATACAACAAATCAATAATATTAGTAATCATGAAATCGATTCAATTACACAATTCTTTTTTATAGAACGAGGGAAAGAGAAATATAAGTGCGTTTGTTCTCGCAAAGCATGATGTTAATGCCTCTTGTCTTCGGTGACGTGTGCTCGATAGACATAACAGATACAGCACATTACGCAGAGTCCAAGAGGGTCTATTTATTTACTCGTGGAGGCGATCAGCTGCCGCGCTTCGGTCGTCTGGGCGAGGTCTCTCCTGTCGTTTTCAGTAGTATCCGACTATTAGAGACATGCACGTTATTGCAATATATGGCCATACATAAATTGCTACGGATATCAATCTGCTGCACAGTAACAACGCCAAAACCATTACAGACATAGCGCCACCCGTACCTATTATTCTCATTCTTTTTTTTTGTTCGAGTAGTTTGTGACAATCATTATTTAAAGTTCCCGTGACCCATAGGGCGCTGACGTGTCATAGGATTCGCAATTACGACACAATAGTAAATGTGAGGCGGAACTGCAGGTCCTATTTTCTATCTTTATCGGGGAAAGAGCGCTTTCCTTCCTATTCTCCGAGCAGGATTATAGGCTAAAAAATATATAGATGGTTCAGTCATACGTTATGCCTAACCTTTCCGTTAATTTGTTTCTTTTAATTAATTTTGTAAAATTGAAGTACCAGGTTTCCTTATTTATACAGAATACCAGCACTGCAGACACTGTCGCTGTGATGGCACTGTGAACATACCTCTCAATTACTTACTTTCCTCATTTCTGGCGTTTTCTTTTTTTACTTGGAACCTTTCAAACGGCCACTCGAACACCTTCTAAAGAGTATCACTTTTGATGAGACAACCTGAGCAACCATGTCCAGTCCGGTCATTACTTTAAACTCCGAAAACTTTCGTATCAGTCGGGCGCATTTCGTAATAAGAGAAAGTTTCACCGCAATGTTGCAACGCCGTTGTCGTGTTCAGGAGTTTGCCAGATGGCAACAGCTATTACGGTCCTGTCATCCGCAAAAGTCGGGAGCACGGATTGTATTTCGCCCGCACGGTGCATGCGCTCGGCAATCATTCCAAGCCCCTCACACGAGGCACGAGAGCCGCTGTATATGTGTGCGTTTTACGACGACGCCTGCCACATATAGTGCTAGAGTGGCTGGCCGTCGGTGCTTCGAATCAATCTAATAATGAGCGTGAAGCGTGGCGTGAAACTTGCCTTGACGCTCGCGGATTGATTCAACTTTGTCGACCGTGCGAGGCGCGGTGTGTGTTACACGTAACGGGCGCCCACTCGATCATTCTGACAGGGCGGCGTGATTTCGATGGGAACCCCTTGCAGTGACCGAGAGGCCAGACGAGCCGGCCAACGGCAGGATGCATTAGAGCGCTGGTGTTCGCCATACACCGATCGATGGCTATAGCTTCTACGCGTCGCAGAAGACCGCGCCCACCGAAGACAGCAACACAAAGCGTGGAAGAAAGAAACAAACAACGTGAGGAAGCAAAGAACAAAGAAAGTAAATCATTTCGTGCAAGTAAATGCTTGAGGTTCGGGAGGAGATTATGCGAAATGTTCGAAGAGAAAAAAACGCCGGAGAACGTTACCAGAAGGCTCCGAGATACTGTATACGAAATTACGAGCATGTAATCACGCACGACGTCGACGTAGCTTCTCGAAGATTGTTTGCTTTATGCAAATCCGCGGCAGCTGCTAAGGGAACAGTCAGGTGACCCGAGAAGCGATGAACAAACAGGTTAGTATCCACTCAGCTACACCTCAGCGCAGGCCTTTGCCATCGATTCGAGTCTGCTACGAACCCACGTTTCGGTGCGGCTGCAGCTCTGAACCACGCCGGCAATTCCAGGCCGCCGTCATAATACGAACGACACGGCGCAGCCATGCGAGGCTATAAAGGTACGTGTTCGCAGCGTCCCGACTGTGTACCGACGCGAGAGGGCGGCTACTTTTAAGCGGTGAACGTGACATAAGGGGCATAAAAGTGGAACAACCGCGGTCTTTTTGTTATTGTTTTAAGAACTTCGGATGCACGAAAGAGGCTCTTGCGCACTGTTTACGTCGAACTGAACGGTATAGCCATTTTATCACCGGAAACGCCTACGTGCTGCAAACGCCGGTGCGTCCTCGTAACTCGTTACAATCATGTTTTCGAAATATGTATACGTGCTATAATTTCTTTTCAACTAACCACCCACATTGACTGATGAATAGGTATTCTTCAATTTTCTTTTCATACAAATCGGGTTTACTGCGCTCCAAAATGGTGGTTAAGCAAACCGTTTCTGCGCTCTTTGGAATCACTATCAGCTTGCTGTATTGATTTTTACCCATGCTTCTCAAGTCGGTGTTTATAGTACTTGTGAGTTATCGTGTGCTGCGTCAAAAACGAGGTACAATGGTGACTAAATTTCACAATGACTACACATTTAGGAGAATTCATTTAAATATAAAGATCCTAAGGATACGTCACGTATAGCGATATCAATTTAATATTGCAAGCTCCTGCATAAACGGCTTCCACTAAAGTGACTGAAACGCCATGTTGGAGCATCAACATTATGTTACGTTAGTGTTGACTAACTGGCATGCTGGTGCCTTCGTTATGGACGCACAGATGCCCAATAACGATCCAGAGCCGTAATTACCGCAATGAATAAGCATATACGCGTGCTGATAATGCTTTGACGTCATCTGAGCCGCCATGTTGGAACCATGTTTGGCGTCCACAATGTGATGTGCAAGTTATGTACGTGTGCTTTCTAGGCACTTGTACGCTTTGTGCTGTAGTGTGATTTTGAGTGTTCTGTGGTGCGTGGGATTGACTTGCGTCTCTCTTCTAAAGTGCATGTGAAATTCGCACAACATCCACAATGAGCAGCTGTTGCGCGACCAGATGAAAGCCAGTTCGTACACGTCATCACTATCGCATGATGATGGAAAAGTATCACCAGAACTCACACTCCGTGCAGCCACTGGACTACATATACTTTGTCACGTACGCGTGCGTTCCACCACCCTGAAATCACACAGTGTCCGACTTCCTCCGACTTTCACTACTGTTTCTTCCTTCGCTTTCAGATATGCCGCTTCCACTGAACACACCAACCTAGTTGAAGACAGTTATACTTTGACATCATTCCTTATATGGAGAATACTTATGACATATATCCCGCCAAAATCCAGAATAAAACCGTGCCTCTTCATTCTATGGTAACCATAACAGTAAAGAAACCGTGGGAAGGCCACGGGGCAACAGGTGCAATTGCTTTGTATGCGCCAGAAGCACTGCGAAACACGACGCACTTGCACAGCAGTGACAATAGATTGCGTGAGCCTGTCATGAATAAGACGTTGGTCATTTTTTCTGCCTGGAGGAGGTAGAAAGAACGCATTCTCTAACGTTCATTGCTAGGTTGGGAACAAGGGGGATCACGCTATTGATTACACTTTAGTGAACCACACGTATCGTGTCTCATCACAACGCTTACTACTTACGCTGAGATGGTTCTCAGAAACACTGCCTGTAAACGCGGCGCCGTTATGTAGTGCACGCAAGTGAAGGCAAGAGGACACCCCTGCCTCCCCACTCCCAATTTTGTTTCTCATGAAGAACTGTTTATTCCATGATAGTTCACTAGTGCCTTACATGGCATTGAAGTTGTTACTATGTTTGAAGGTCACAAAAATCACTGGTTTAATCCCAGCCATGGCGGTCACATATCGATGGAAGCTAAATGCTAGTGGCAGGTGTACTGCGTGAAGCCAATGCACGCTAAAGAATGCCAGTTGTTCGAAATATCCGCAGCCTTGCACTACGACGTCCCTCGTTATTGCATCACGCTTTCCAGATGTAAAGCCCAAGTAATAGTATGGTTAACGGGGCCACAACATTTCGATCTGGTCAACAGATGGCGATGCCGCGTTCACAACGATGCGCGGTCTTCTCACTTCTCCTCCGATCCTGCGGCATTTCGACCCAAGCGCCCCGACAAAAATACACGCAGACGCCAGTAGTGTGGGCCTTGGCGCCGTCCTTGCTCAGCGAAAGGCTGGCTTCGATGAGTACGCCGTCGCTTTTGCCAGTCGCACTCTGACGAAGACTGAAACTAACTATTCTGTCCCAGAAAAAAGTCACAGCTTCACCGCAAAGGTGAAGCAATCAATGTGATCACAACGAATTGGAATGTCATGCGAAGAATGGCAAGCAAATTGAAACGTGCCCCACGTTGCTCCCGCACAAATGACGCACGAAACGTGCTTACAGGTACAGGTGAACGCGAATAAGTGTCTCAGTTGTTACTAAGCTGTGTCAGCACGCCCTTTTCGCAAACGGAGATTGTGCAACAATTACAGTGACCTTTTTGCGCCCGGCAATTACAACAGAATCGTTCTGGTGAAAGCTGAAGGCCAGTCAAGGCGTACGATCCTCCGCACTCCGAGATAAGGGCGCACGGTAGAGCGTCCAGCACCCTCCTCTCCGTGGGGCAAAGTATACGCGTGGGAGATGAGAGCGCACGCCGCCGGGACGTGACAATGTGGCGACACGTACTCATTGCGCCATCTTGCTGGTGGTGCTGAGAACACGATAGCTCCCCTTCCCGAAATGCCCGTCACCAGTGGTAAGTGAATAGCATCCCGTTTGAACATTGAAAGACGCGCTCCTCCGTGGCTCAGTGGTTAACGCCTCGCATACGTGATTCAGAGCTAGGTTCCACGTTGGATTTTGCGCGCCGGAGTCTTTCGGTTGTACGGTTGTAACGAACTGTATGTGGTAAGGGGGCCGAAAGCGGGATTCGAATCTGAACCACCTACTTCTCGGTTATTAAACTAACTCCAAGTTTCCACTACATGGAGGCTTACAAAGAGGATTAAGCTTAAATTGAGGACGACGCAGAAAGCGATGAAAAGGAAAGTGATAGGTGTAAGCTTAAGTGACAATAAAAGAGCACAGTGAATCAGGGAACAAACCGGGGGGAAGGACATCATAGTTGAAGTCAATAAGCAGAAATGGACACTGGCCTGGTATGTAGCGCGTAGGCGGTATAACCGTTGGTCATTAAGGATAACTGACTAGATTTCTAGAGAAGGCAAGATGGTTAGGGGGAGAAGTAAAGTTGGGTGGGCAGATGAGATTAGGAAGTTTGCGGGTATAAAATGGCTGTAGCAAGCACAGGACCGAGTTGACTGGTGGATCATGGAAGATGCTTTTGTCCTGCAGTGGACGTAGGCAGGCTGATTACGATGATGATGACAAAAACGGTGAGTGACGGCAACGCTGACACCAGTGGCGAAATTCAGCCGAGACTGTTCATATAATTGCTATCGCAATAAGAACGTGTGTGAGCATCGTAGGCGTTAATCGAATGTCGCAGGTTTTGTGCCTGGCCACGGCAAGTTATGTTTTTGTGCACTGTTCTTTCTTCACATATACATAAGAATTACTGCTAATAAATTCCCGTACACTTTTCGTGGCATCGTTGTCTGTTAGTTCTTAGTTATATTGTGTCCAACAATGAAAAACAAACCCCTGATTTTACACTTCTTTTCTTCCTTAATATGGCAGTGTGATCTATTATAGGTGTGACTTGTCATGCCACATTGCCACATTTATTCGCTGCTTGGATATGAAAGTGTTGCTTTGTTTCTGCCAGAAGTAGCAGAAGTGTTGCGAGAAAGAAAGAAAGGGAGGAAGAAAGAAAGAACAATAAAGAAAGGGAGGAAAAAAGAAAGAACAATAAAGAAACGGAGAAAGAATGAAAGAAAGAAGGAAGGAAAGATGAAATTGAAACGATTGAAAAAGATTTGCGAAAATTGCAGGTGTTAGTCATTTAAGAGCGCTGATTACTCACTTTTGAAGCTGGACAGCGTGTTTCGCCTCTGCAAGAGAAAAGAAAAATATTGGTCATATGAAATATTAGTGTCCGAGATAACAAAACTCAGGGCAAGCTGATGAAAGGAAGCATAATTTACCCGACTTTGACCAGTGCCAACCGCTCCTCGCATGATGCGAGTAAATACAATTGACAAGTTCATGCGTCACCAATGACTGCTTTTTAAAAATTGAGTGGAAGGGGGCTCGCTAATTTATGCTTTTTGTACGTGGTACAAGTACAACTGCTGTCAAGCTTTGTATTTCCACCAGCTGTAGGATGACCAGCCATGGTAACTTCATCATCCAAAAACAAAATTTTCAGTTTATACCATCGTCGCTTATGGGCCATTATTACATTGAATGCGGTATCGCACTACATGCATAGCTGGCGGATTGGCGCTTTTCTTGTTATGTTCGCAGGAGTCTTTGAATGACTTACGCATTAGATTGTAATTAGAACGTAAACTTACGCATTAGATCGTAAAACTAGCCTTACAATGTATATGGTTTAACAAAGGATATGTTCACCTTTTCGCCTCCGCCGACGCTTCCAGTGTCTCGCAGCTGTCAAGGAAACCGTAAGAAAAGCCAGCGCGACAATAGCCGCAACGAGGAAGCCTAAGACGTGACCCGGCAGTTTCACAGTACTGGCATCTGCGATAAATTGCGTAACAAAACAAGTGATTCAGTATTGACAATCCATCGTCGTTGGTTTTAACCCCATAACAAAGTCCAATCCGCACGCCACAGCACCTACTTCACGCTTGTGATGTTTCTGTCCGCGTTATCAATTACATAGCCGGCAAATTTTTTGAAGAAACTTAGAAGTTTTGTACTTTAGCCACTATTTATGCGAGTGAAGTTGAGGCGTTCTAGAATGTGAAGAGGGATTAAAACAACTACCTTGTATTTTAACTTAGCATAAATGAAATATTCCGACGTTTCATAACTCATGCCGCAGCTGTTGTATTGAGATATTTTGTTGCTGTTACGAATTAAAAATCAAAGCATTGTTCGTTAATCACGAGACGACAAAATGTCCTAAGGTTGGGAAATATTCCCGTTTAAAGCAAAAGCATTTTAAGCAAACAAAAAACGACAACAAAAAACTAAAAATTTCAAAGGACAGCTTGCTTAGTAATGCTAAGGCTGTGTCCTGTAAACGTTGTTGTTCTTGCGGTCTCGTTTAATATGCGCTTAAAGACCTTTTGCTTGAAACTTGATTGTTAGTTACTCAGCTTAATATAATGTAAAAAAAAACTACTGGTTGCATGTGGTTCAGAACACTACTGGGCGGACTTGGCACACGTAGCACAATTTCTTTTAATTACTATTCTATACGAAAGTTAGCTGAAACACCCTGCCAAAGCAGACACTCACCGCTTGTGTGAGTCGGTTTATGCAGCAGCGACAATCCGGCGGGAAGGTGAACCTCCGCGTCAGCGCTGCGGCCTTGCGAGTTTGCTGCATAGACCCGCACCAACAGGGAACCCTCCTTGGGCAAACCTGAGAAGCTAAACTCGGGCTTTTGGGTGTGGCTGGCGTTCCTCAATAGTGCAGGAGGTGACGTTGCCGTGCCGTCAATGAGAAGTTCGGCGAAAAAAGTGACCGGGAGGCCACCTGTGGAGCCCGGTACGCAGGTGACAGCCATGCCGTCTTGACTCTGAGCAGTCACCGTGCAGTTGTGTGGAGTTGCTGGTGGCGCTGCAAAAATTATGACGAAGAATGAAACAAAAGATAGACGAACGGCGAAAAAAAAAACAACGTAGAAATCGACATGATAGAAACAAACTAATAAATGTGAACGAGGAACGAAGCAAAGCAAGCAAATATAGGGCACGAAAAAAAGAAACGAAGAAAGACAGAAAGAAAGAAAGAAAGAAAGAAAGAAAAGAAAGAAAGCTGAAACAACATTGTATGTAATCAAACACAGAAAGAAGGAAAGAAGCCAGACAGGGAAGCAGCGTACGAAAGAACGCAGTTGTCATGGAATAAAGAAAGGTAAATAAAAGAATAAATAAAGCTGCAGGGCACACCATATATAATGGGCTAATATTATTACGAAAGCGGCGGTAAAATATGAATTAGCAGATATTGCGTTAGATGCGACATGCCCGAACGGTGCTTATAGTTATATCCCAATGGATGACTCAATAACTACAGAAGAAGGCGAAATCGGGTGAAGCTCGCAGGAGTTAGACAGCATGAGCGAACTAGCGGTATAAAAGTAATGGGTGATTTATCGTTGTTAATGTGGAAATTCGCAAAATGAGCTTAAAGAAACCAATGCAATTCTGCACTTTCTTATTGCCTATATTGGCTGGCATGCATAGCCGTAGCGCCACATTCAGGGTATCGTGCCTGATAACGCAGCGGCCACATGCATACATTTTTCCTTCGCGTTCTCTCTACCCAGTCACGTATCTGTATCACGTTCTGTAACCTCAGCCTGCACTTACGCAAACTTTCGGAAATACTCCTCACTCTCTTCTCTTATGAAGGCGAGAGCGTTGAGTGCTTCATAAAACGCATCACGACATGAAACGCGTCAGCATGAGTCATGCAAACATCATCTTGTGGCGTTTCATGTCAAATGTCATGAAATATTGTGACGTCACATGATGACGTCATCCTATAGCCGCTTTGTCAGCGGTAGAGCCCATCACAGAGGCTGTGCAAAGCCCCATTGACTACGGGGAGTGCCGAGCGGGATCAATACTATTTAATGAGAAGGAAAACAACATGGCTTTCACCTTGTTGTCTTGAGCCTATGCTTGAATAGCCTTGTGTCTTTAACATTTTCTATTCAAATTATCTCTGCACTAGGCTATTCGGTCTAATTTTGCACGAGTGCTCTCGTGCACCCACCGGGTGGCACGATGCGGAAGACGCAAGGTTCCCGCTGCTTTCCGACGTTGTTCGAAGCCCAGCAGAGGAGCAGGCCGTACTCGAGCTCCCTGCTGGCGACGGCCCGAGCCAGGGCCCGGGTTCCGTTCACCGCTAGGCTGTTGATGCGCCCCGCCCGCTTGGTGGTGTTGGCCAGCCACTCGAAGTGCAGCTCGTCGCTCGGGTTGGCGCGTACCTCGCATGCGACGCGGAGCTCGGGAGACGCCGCGTACTCTTCTCGTTGATTCTCGGCGCATTCTGGAGCGACTGTTCGCGAGGAAGAAGAAGACGACAAGAAAGTAATCAAAGGTAAACGCAATTACAACTAGGCGCAGCTGAATAAGTGATGTTCGTCATTTTATTACCGACGACATCAAATGCTTGTCGTCGGCCCCTTTAGTTTGTAAAAACTGGCAAAAGCTGGTGGGATCTGGGCTGGTCGGGTTAATCTAATAGCAGACTAGTAAATAGGCTGCATTTTACTTTTATGGTCATGCTGAGCAGACTACGCTCGATCAACGATTTTAGATCAAAGGATTATTGGAGCAACAGAACAAATTCGTCCCTGGAGCAGCAAACGAAGCCAGGGCTCCAATATTCAACGAGTCTGAATGGCGCAAACAAAACTGATCGAATCTCTTTTGCCTGCCTTATCCCTGGAGCAGCAAACAAGTCCAGGGCTCTAATAGTCACCGGGCCTGAGTGGCGCAAACGAAACTGATTGAATCTCTTTTTCCTGCTTTCCTTCACGGAGCTTCACCGGGTGATAGGCGCGCATCTCTTATTTTTGGCTTTCCTTTTCTATTGAAATTTTACAAACAGCATCAAACTGGTTCTTAGCTAACCAAATTTTAGCATAGTTAAGGTTTAACAGCGCGAAAAAAGTACACTGCAGACAGGAAAAGGACGGGACAAGCGCTGACTTCCAACCAAAATTTTATTTACAAAAACGCTGTTAATATACCCGAGTGAACAGAAAAAAGAAAAATTGTTTTGCAGCGCATGTTACGCGGGCCAAACGGGCAGATGCCTAAATGAACGCACGGGAACACGCCAATAATGTTCGTAATGGCAAAGATAGCTTCCTGGCGCAACACGTCATCACGTGTGGGTGAACTCTGCTGTTCGAAAAGACAACGATTCTCGGCAAGATTAAAGAGGAACACGAGCGTATAATATATGAGACTGCTCAGATGGCGCTTGAAAGGAGCGCATGCACATGCAAGCCTTCAGTTGCTCTGCCAGAAAGAGAGCTATGTCTTTGTGTGTGTGTTTTTTTTTTAGTTGCGAGGGTCTGCCCCGCGGCAGTGGTCTAGTAAGGTACTCGGCTGCTGACTCGCAGGTCGTGGGTTCGAATCCCGGCGGCGGCGGCTGCATTTCCGATGGAGGCGGAAATGGTGTAGGCCCATGTGCTCAGATTTAGGTGCACCTTAAGGAATCCCAGGCGGTCGAAATTTCTGGAGCCCTCTACTACGGCGTCTCTCATAACGATATGGTGGTTTTGGGACGTTAAACCCCACAAATCAACCAATAAAATCAGAGTTGCAAGGGTCGGCGTATCAGGCTCAGTGATTATAGATATTTTGTATCTTTGCATGAGTAATTTCTTCCCTGTTTTTTCTGTTCACTTGGGCATAATACCAGCATTATTGTCAATAAAATTCTAGTTGGAAGTGAGGGCTTGTCCCGTCATTTTCCTGTCCGCCGTGTATTTTTTTCGCGCTGTTAAAGCTTAAGTATGCTAAACCAACTAGCCCAATCAGCCACTTTGTCAAGGAGAGTAGACGTTTTGGTGCTACTTTCCCCTAACTCACTCTTTGCGCCATTAAACGACACATATTGTCACAATGCTTGTGTCATTTATGTTTATTGCTGTCATTACTGTTAAGCACTCATCGCCATAATCTAAAGGCGCTCGAACAATTCTTTATTCAGGGTAAGAGGATTTTGTTGCCGCTGCTTACACTGCGCGGACAGCCTCAGTTGATTGCTGAAGCTTTCGCCGAAGCGGTTAGAGGCGAGACACTCGTACAGGCCAGAGTGGGACCTGGTAACGTTGCTCAAGTGAAGAACGTCATCTCGCCACTCCAGCAACTGCCCGTCTCGGCGCCACCAGACGGCGTTGATGGTCGGGTTGGCGCTCCAGTCGCAACGTAGCGTCGTATTCTCACCTTCGTGAGGACGGAGGTCGGTTGCGGTTAGCGACAGCTGTGGCGGATCTGCACGGAGCGAAATGGGAAGTACGCGTCAGACCTGAGACAGTTATTGCAAGTGTGGAGCCCTGCTCAGTCAGCTACGGGTTGGAGCAGCCACCTTAATTTAACTCTCAATAACTATTGCTCTGCAGTTTGCTTTCCATTCTGATAACAAATATATCGACACAAGAGGTGCGTTTTTGTTACTGCCGTCACCGCCATGTTCTGTATAACGTATAAATTGATTACATCGCTCATAGCTCCTAAGGTTCCATGTGTGAGTGAAGGCTTGTGAAGGCTGCATATGGGCACGGTTCAACAAGAGAGGAAACGCTTATTCGGGTGAAGGATCGGGAAAGGGAGCCGTGGAGGGGAGGTGGCATCGTCGCTCGGGCAGAAATTTTAAATAATAATGAAAGATCATGGTCACATGCTTTAACTTGACTAATACTAGTAGAATACTCCTGTGCTTGCACTTGTACTCTCAGCGCTTTCTTCATGTTGAGCCAACAGACAGCACGAAAACCACTTCGCTACCTTGCGCGGCTATATTCTCATACGGCACTGTTTTATTGATTTATTTATTTTTCATTTAGTACATACTGCGAACCATAAGTGATATTGTAGAATTACGCACGATCGTGTTATAAAGGAGTTAGCTGTGAGCCTTAGCCTGTGTGAGATTTGCATTTTCTTCCTATTGCAGTCTTTTCTTCACCCTTGCGGAGAAGATTTTGCATAACGCAGCGTACGGTGCAACTCAGAAATGGGTGTAGCACACGCTTTTGTTATTCTTTCTGCTTTATTCACCTAGTATATTCAGAAGAGTGGTCTATGTCATTCCTGTCTGCCGTCTTGGTAAACATTGTTGTGCTGCCTTTATCAGTCACCTATCCCGCCGCTTCGAATCACTTCAGCGCAACAAATAATCCACTGATGCAAACGCTGCTTTATTCATCAACTCACACTGAACATTAAGCGGCAGTGAATCGCTGATCTCGCTCCCCGGAAGGCTCGGGTTGTCCGCTCGGCACGTAAGCTGCAAGCCGTGGTCCTGGGCGCGAACCACGAAGCTCACTGCGCTGAGTGTCAGTCCAGGTTCTCGAGAAAGCAGGCGGTCATGCTGCAGGCGCTCGCTCCCTTTGAACCAGGCGACTTGCGCCACAGGACGCGCTCCGCGTGCCAGGCAGCGTGCTTCTGCAACTTCTCCAGCCACCAAGGCGGCGCCACTTGCCGGAGGCGACAGTGCAGGTAATGACACCTTCACCTCGGTAGGCCTCACTGGCGCAGAAAAATAAACAAGATATACGGATCATTATTGAATACAGGGCATCTGCGAATGTGACATAAGTGGAAGGTTGCGGTAAATGTGTCATCAGTTTCTTCCATTGTACTATTTTTCTTCTGTTATGTTCTATTCTAACTGTTTTGCTTTGGAGACGTTGAGGTCCATAATTCCTCGGCTACTCCATATTAATAAGTTCTGCAGCAAAAAAAAAAAGAATATTCCTGAATGGTACCCGAAAATGAACAATAAAAACATAATAGCACACTGAAAACAGTTATCATTCCAACGCACTGTTCGCTTGCAGAATTTCACGCTATCAAACTGTTCACACGCACACCTCCCTTTTATACTGTCAGTATATGCACTAAAACATTTTATATATATCAATCCCTGGCAGTCTATCACAGGCGCTTATCCAGTCCGGTCTCCACTAAGAAGTCTGTCAGGAAGATGTTTGCCTATTTCTGAAGATGCATCTCAGCACATGGTCCAAGTAATTTCTTTAATTTCAGGGGCCGTCTGTCGAAACTTGCTAATTTGTTCATTGATTTTTCTCTTTCATTCGCGTATTTAACGCACTCCAAACAAATATGGCGAACATTTTCTTCTGCATGACCACAATGGCATACCGGGGAGTTGAATCAGTCTATTTTGTGCAGGAAGCTGTTTGTGTATGCTACTTCCAAGAGAAGTCTGGAAATAATGTCTCTAAGTGTCGTGGGAGATATGTTGCTATGAAAAGTTTTCTGTGTGGATCCACCTCATAAAGTACTGATTTCTTTGATTTAGGGCTATTGGACCACTTCTTCATCGAACAATGGTTAGCTCCTTCCGTTATAAAATGTGGAATATCCGCCCCAGACATAGGGATGGCGCAATCCCGTCCTTCGTTCAATGCTTTCTTGGCGAGGCTGTCAACTTCTTCATTTGCCTATATTCCAATGTGACTGGGTATTCATTGGAAAACAATGTTGCGACCCTGCGCTGAGGGATATTCCACAGTTTCTTAAATATATTGTGCTGTTTCACCATTTTCGTAAAGTGATCTCGCATTTTTGATTAGCTGAAGGACAGGTTTGCTATTTGTGCAGCCACCTACTTGCGTGGCTCAGAATCATCGCAGATAAGCTTAACTGCTTCAAAAATAGATTCTGCTGTCGTCGATGAAGATTTGTGCGATAATTTGTACATTCTCTCTTTATGAATTTTGGGTATACAGACCGCACAGGCTGACGCTTCTTCAGTGCATGATCCATCTGTATATATTTTATATTTTTCTTATTTAGATAAAAGGTCTTATATTGCCTATTTTCTTTTGCATCTGCTTTTTTCAAATAACGTTTAGAAATAGGCACATGAAAACGGTCAACTCTTTCTTTAAATCAGTAAGGTTGTTTTTATTGCAGTGAAGTCCGCAAATGTGTGCGGTATAAAAGATGAGATGCAGCCGCGTGTAAGGTAAAACTCTAGGAAATGAATTAGAAGAATGGCTTTTCATTTTTTAGTATATGTTGCTAGCATAAAGCAGGGAATAAATGGTTTCCTTATTTCTCAATGTTGACAGCGCCAGCAGCAAAAGCACTACTAGGCAAAAAAAAAAACAACGTCAGAGGCCTTATGCAATCATGGGAACAGCAGAAACAATCAAATCCGAATTATGTGGTCGCCACGTGTTGCGGTGTTATAACATCTCTCGATTTATATAATCATCAGAAATAATTCGCTCTTGAATTTTCATGAAATAAACGAGCGGCAATATTCGCATCTTGATGTTTATTATACTGAAATTAGTTTATTAATTTTTCTTCACAAAGATTTGAAAACTGGGTTGGCCTACTTAAAGCTTCCTTGGTGCTATAAAGGGTGCTGACATACTGGTCGTCTGTTAGCATGAATTCAGGCAAACCTGGAGATATTCATAAGCTAAACATTGGCAACACTGACCATTTTATTGCAGTGAAGGAAGACTGCGGTGGTAATTACAGGCGTGGTGTTGCAAATGTCATGCTGCTTTGTTATGAAAGTAAAAGAATTGCGTTACGTTACATCATCATCAGCCGGACTACGCCCACTGCAGGGCAAAGGCCTCTTCCACATATATATATATATATATATATATATATATATATATATATATATATATATATATATATATATATATATGAGATCTAACAGACAGACAATACTACCAAGGAATGTATAGGGGAAGTTATTAGAACCAATGTAAAGTAAATAAGAAAAAAAACTGTGTGAAAAATTAACTTACCGTGAGCTGGAATCGAACCTACGACCTTCGAATAACACGTTCAATGCTCAAACGACTGAGCTATCACGGCGGCTGACCACCCAGCCACTTTATTGGGTTTATATGGGATTTAAACGTGAGAGTGTCAGTCAGCGCCATCTGTAGCCAAAGCGGCGAGTGTGGAACACCCTTTTATGAGCTTGTGTGGCGTTACGTAGCACGTGAACTTATTACGAGCGTGCAGCTGACCAATAGTCCCTCGTATACAACCTAACGGCACCAAGTGTGCCAGTAAGAGAGCCTCATTAGGGAATAAGGGAAAGAAGTGTATACATTCAACAAAACGAGCCCTTAGGTATACACTTTTTTCATATATATATATATATATATATATATATATATATATATATATATATATATATATATATATATATATATATATATATATATATATATAGGGGAAACAAGTGTATACTTAAGGGCTTGTTTTTCGTGTTTACACGATATTAATGAGATATAACAGACAATAATGCCAAGGAAGGTATAGGGGAAGTTATTAGGCCAATTGTAATGTAAATCAGAAGAAAAAAAAGTGGGTGAAAAGATAAGTTGCCGTGGGCAGGATCCGAACCTGCGACCTTCGAATAACGCGTTCGATGCTCTACCACTGAGCTATTATTACAGCTACCCCTCCCCCCAGCCGCTTTATTGGGTATCTATGTCAATATATATATATATATATATATATATATATATATATATATCAGAGCGTGACGTGACCTTGTATTCCGCGCGTAAAATATTTTTTGTTGTTTTTAAATCTTTGTGCACGATGATTGGGAAACACGTTGTACTCTACGGCAATCATGGCTGTCAATTCAACACACAATTTTCGGCAGTATAGGTCATGTTAGCAAGGGCGCGTTTCGAGCGAGCCCATAAACAAAGCATGAACCTGGGAAAGCAACTTGACACACTGTCACACCCGATCAGGAAACGCGTGCTCGCTGAATCGCAAACTCACAAGTGAGGTCCAACTTGAGACGGGACGAGAGCTCCTCGGTGAAGTTGTTATTCGAGGCGGTGCATTGAAGCGCGACCAGAAGGTCTCGACGTCGCAACGGACCCATTCGCAGCTCGTTGCGCACTACGCCTTGCGGCCACAGCACGGAGAAGCTGGCGTCCAGCAGTTCGCCGTCCTTGTACCAAACAACTTCGGGCGGAGGATCTCCTAAGGGACAACGTCGAGGAACATTGTGAAAATACCGCGTTGAGTTCACTCATATGCACCCTCTATATATAGCGGCAAGAGGTTAAAGAAGGAAGGAAGGAAGGAAAATAGAGGGAAAAGAACGACAGGGAGGTTAACCAGCCTATAGGCAGCCGGTTTGCTACCCTGCGCATGGGAGAGGGATTGGGGAGATGAAAGATAGCGAGCAGAGAGGGAAGAGAGAAACACAGCACATTTGGCAGCACACGCGCGCACACTCAGTCATACTCCAGTCTTGTCTTTCGCGGTGTGTGGCATTGCTATTACAGTCGCTTGTTCAAGTCCGTGTCGCGTAGGAATTTCAACAGAGCTTTCGTCGCCTTCTGTTGCATTGTCTTTTCTCGGGCACTTGACGGAATAGTGTAACAGACATTTGGCTGATGTCGATGCGCGCAAAAGCGGACGCCAGTGACTGTCTCTGGATTTCATACAACGGACAGTCACACAGGATGTGGTGTAGCGTCTCTTCGCAATGACAGGCATCGCATAGAGCGTTTTTTTCAGAAACTATTTCATATAATTGTGCGCTGGTGGCACGAAAGATGTCGACCTCGTATGGTCGATGACAATGACTACGCTAGAACATTTATGAGTGATAGCTCCTCCCACGGTATACAAATCGAGAAAACGACATTGTGTATCCATTCGACTTTGAACATCAGCCAACGTGAATTTCCTTCGCACACATGAGTCGTCATTTGAGCGTATATGCGCAGTGTCAGTGTGTTTTTTTTCTCTCTGCGCATCCTCGCAGCAGGTTGGCGAGAGCCGTGAGTTAGATGTCTCCAGATGCGTGTGCGTGCCGCACACGCACCTTGAGACATGGAACCCTTGTTACGTGAACTTCGGGTCGGCAGTACGAAGAGCATTGTGAACTGTGAGCCACTTCTTGAAGCGCGGGACACCACCACACCATGCTTTCCGCGCTATAGTCAAGCAGCTATCGCTCCACAAGCTCCGTGTAGCTAGGTTGCCCCCAAGCACTTTTTTGCGGACTCGTATGTACGGGTAGTTCCGTACGCTTGCTCGAATGCACCCAAAAGACAAGTTTATTTTGCCTTCTATTTGTCAGAACTGAACTGTTACTGACTAGTACTGCTTGTTTGCAGGAAGACTGGATGACGTTTAGAAACCATCTTGCCTTCTTCGTGTGCTTTATTGGTTTTCTGGAACAACTCATATGTCAAATGAACGCAACCCTCTAGTACCCATTTTTGTTAACGTACGCAATACATGACATCAAGCATATATTAAGTGCGTTTATTTCACGAAATATGCCAGAAACTTCGTTTGTAGTAAAAAAAGAAATTTGTTTAATGTCTCGGCATTATGACAAGCCCAGATGGTATATAAAGTTGTGAATTTATTTATATACAATTCTTATGTGCTAGTGCGAGATGATTGTTGGGTTAGGGGCATACGGAACACTAACAATAAAATTCTGTGACGTGAGACTGCAAAGCACTAGCCTTATGCATGACCCCCACAGGACGGTGTCTATTGGAAGACCGCATATTCATAGAACCCCCTCAAAAATGGTGGGAGACACAATGTGAGCATCTGTATAAAAAGCTATTATGTGTCCTAAGAAAAGGCGCTTTCGTGATACCTGCGTTTCGAAGGTATTTTTTTATTTTTTTTTGACCGACGCGCCGTCTAGCATGCGAGACGGTCATTGATTCTCTATATAGACACCAGTCTTGTCTTCGTCGCATGCCTTCTCTCACTCGCCACATTCCAATGTCTGTGTTTCGAGACGAGCTAATTCGCTTCTCTCTGAGCGACACGACTCCATCCTCTGGAATGCCGCCACCAGAACTTCGGTCGATTTTATATTACTGGTTGACATTTTTCGCAAACTTACTGCCTTCCCCGTAGCAGCTACTCCATTTGGAGTAGTTCACCGAACTGTCAGATGACTCGGTCAAAAATTGCAATGGAACAGCACAGCTGTGAAAATACGAGAAGGCAACTTAGAAAAAAGATGGTGAGCTACGACTCCGCACTTTGATCTGCATTTATTTTCTTTTTTTCTCGCTTTATCATTTGAAGTAGGTGTCACATCTTGCGTTATCCGCGAAACAATGTTGATCAGTTGTGTCTATAAGTCGACCATGCCGATTCATTACCGTCATTCTCATTTCATCATAGGCTCAAATTTAATGAGAAGCCACTCCCAATACAGTCGTTTTATAGTTTTCATTAATCTGCCTTTACGTCTGTTCTAGCATCGTGTAATTAGTTTAGATAAAATGCATCTAAAACAATGCATCTTTACGAGAACAACTTCTAAACCCATTGGCTTAAAATTGATGTTCATAGCATTCTTTGAAGTGCAGGGACGCTATAATGAAGGATTGCCCGAACTTGGTGAAACTCGGGATTTTTCCGTGCTCTACGACACCCCGTTTTGAATGAGCTAACACTGCGAAAAAGTCAAATCGACCCCTCAGTGCGCTGCGCTTAATTGGTTACGATGCAACGCGACATTGCATCAAGATCGATCGACAAAGTTGGGGGGTGTTTTCAAACCAAAGATGTCGTCTTTCATTTGTTTGTCGTTTCACTATGTGCAAAAGTGCACCCATGCAATAAATGCGTCAGGAGCTGTTCTTGATGATAAAGGCGTGAGCTGTTTAAATTCATTATGAAGCTTTTAATGCCTGCACGAAGCTTTCTTTAGAATAAGCAGCCCGGTGGCCTCTGAGATTTGTTCCAGCCGAGCGCTTCACAACGTCACGATCGCAACTAAGCCGGAGGCCACGTGCTAATCATCATAGTCAGCCTGTACATTCTAGCGCGCTGCTCGGTTGGTGCGCGCCTTCTTTGTCGTCTTTAGCATCCTCTAGCATGCGACCACGTGCGGCCGGCTGATTATCTATTTGGCTAAGTGGTATACTTGGCTAGTTAGGCCAAGACAAGCCATTAACAAGGTAATTAAGTGAAGCTGTGGTAAGAACGAAGTAATCACGCCACATTTTAATAAGACCATGGTAATCAAGTCATGTAAAGCTAGAACAGCTCTAACTAAAACATGCTAGTTTACGTGCTAGCTAAACCACACTAGTCAACGCGAGGTTAATCATGAGCACGCTATATAAAACCGTGCTAACTAGACTATACTAATATGATGACAATTAGTATCGCGCTAATAATAATTTCAGTACATACCTCTATACTAATGTTGAGTTTGCTAATTGCACCCAAAGTAATTATTGCTTTTTAGATTGAAACCTTATCAAATAAGACACTACTGTTCATTGTTATGTTATTTAAGCTATAGATAATAAGTAAAATAAAAATTAAGACAGCTGATGTGGCTTTCACTTCGAAGCAGACCAAGGAGATGAGTGGACGACCGAATTGTAAAGCTGGAGGAAGGTAGGTTATCACGAGCTCCTCTATGGCAGTGTGAGATGACCAAACTACTTCATATGCTTAGAAGTAGCTGCTTAGCGTCCACCGCAGCAAACGCTGTACAGTTACGCAGGCACCATAACAGTCACGAGTTGAACTGGGGAGAATGAATGAGCTTGTATCCGAGTTAACGCCTCAATTAGTTTGATTGACAGACGCCTCTGGTGAAGATCGGGTCCACCTACCACTTTTGTCCTTGGCTAGGAGCAGGGCTTATGCCATGACGCGAGCGAGTGGCCCAATCCATCTATCAGAGTTATCGCGCACACTATGCACACGTGCACGCAGAAGTAAAAGTTATGTCACCATGTGGCTACTATGTATCGCATTCAATATCACCGCGCTCATGACGTATCCACTCAGAGCCGCATTGCCGCCATGATACGAGCGCTTCTGGTGAACAACTGTCGTTACATTTACTTGGAATATATGATAGAAGCAGAACGAGCAGCAAGAGAGTGCTGCGCATGCACCCTTGCTGCTTTCGAGAGAGGAAATTCACATGCTGCAAGTGGAACGAAAGAACGTACTCGAAAGAGGACAGACGCCCATAAAAATGCCTGTGGAAGGTGCGTGTTGTGTCGGCGACACGATAGCGCGACAATCAAGGTGACGGTCCTGCAGTTCTGAAACGCTGAGTGGTGGCGCTTGACATGTAGTACGTACGTACGCATAAGGTTCCTAGATGCAACAAGTTTTAAAGACGATAATCTTTCTTAGGGACCTTCGACGCAAAAATTTTGGTCTATCTGTCTGTACATTTGTCTGTTTGTCCGCACTTAATGATACGTTAAACGGGACCAAACGACGGTCCAAATGGTCGACCTCATCCGCAGAGTTCACCAATAATGCTCAAGGTTTAGCGTTTAAACTTGTGCGATTGTCAATTAAAAAGCAAATATTGCACATATCTGAGGAATCATAACATGTCTATATTCGGCATGTGTGTCTTTTGCTAGAAAAGACATACATAAATATAACTAAGGACTGTAGCTCTTATTGCGCTGCGCTAACGATACAACGCTTGCACGAAAAGGCAAGTGTTTCCAGCGCCTTGCTAAGGCGATACGGTGGTGGCACCTACCCGTCGCCTTGCGTTCTACACCTTATCAACTCCGAGACAGGCGCGCACGCCGCGTGCTTCGTTTTCCAAGATAACTGCCAGATAGCGCTCATGTCTCACGTGTGACGTGACTTGATGCGCTCGTTTACCTCTGCTGCACGCTCGAGGTCTTCTAACGCAGGGCCTCCAGAACACCATTCACCAATTTTCTTGCGCAGAAGCTCAAATAAACGTTTTGTTCACTCTCTCCAAAGGCAAGACTATCGTCTTTACGACGACATTTGCACTGTAACATGCAGATATGGGGCCAATGTTTTTCATCTAGAGACCTTACATACGCACGCGGTGTTTCTTTTATAACCACCGCAAATGCCCCATATGCATTTCTGTCGCAACGCGCGTTCTTGTGGTCATTTCTATCAGCGCTGCTATCCCGCGCTCCACACTGTCTTGATGTGATGGCCGCCGTAGAGCGAGCTCGTAGCTACTCATCTGCCTAAGAAGCTCGGACCATCCTGCACGGTGGACGTGTCGTTTTGGGAGGATCACGCGTGCCATGAGTAAAACACGCAAAGGGAGTGGTTACCTAAGGTCATGAGATGTGGTGCATAAATAGGTCGAAAAAAAACAATAGTAACTGAGCCAGCTGACGAAATTTTCTTTATAAAGACAATATTTTGCAGCTCTGTCTTACATAATGTTACTGTAATCGGGGCATTTATTTTTCATATCTAGGCACGACTAAGCGCAATAAGAGACCATTGCCTCTTGCTGAACCTAATCAAATTTATGCTAGTGTGTTGTTTCAAATGAATAAGTCGTAGAGGGCTCCTAACCTTTAAACACATAACTAGGGTATATTTTCTTTCCTAAAAATATTTCGCTCACATTATAACATTATTTTTGGACGTACTGGGATTTAGATGAAGGTGTACATACCTTTTCAGCTTCAACATTTTATTATCATTGTGGTACGAAGTGCCCCCAAACCATGAGCATGTGAAACGTGCTGAACTTCATATTAAATTAAATATGCTGAAAGCTGCAAGGGCAACGTTAACTATTATTATATCTCTGGTTTGATAGAAAAAGTCCAGTAAGTGATTATTTGAATTATTTTTGACGTGTCACTAACAAGTACCTATAAGATAATATTGCATTCACGACGGGCTTGTCGAGCGGTTAGTCTATTTTACAGTTTACTAGAATTTTTTACTGGCTCATTTTTATACCACTTAGAATATTGCAATAAAAATTGGTGTTGCCATGGTAACCTTTCTGAAATAAATGCACAGACATATCCTAGGGGCTTCTCTCGACCGTTCACGTTTAGCAAATAAAGTTTGTTCGTGCACAGTTTATGAAACGTTTCAAGGCACATTGCAGTATTAGAAGTGTCAAATATTGTGACGTCGCTTGCTCTCACCTCCTTCCACTTCGCATACGAGTAGAACAGTGGTGCCTTCGTTGTATGGCCCAAGAACATCAACTTGCCTTTGGCCGTACTCGTCAAGCACAATGAGCTCCCTCGGCGGCACTGCAGACAATACGGACCGTGAAAAATAAACTAACGCTTTTTCTCAGGCACGGTTCATTGAAGAATAAGTGAGAGTAAAAGAACGAATCGCTGGCAAATAGATTCATCAAGACTGAGCACGATACATTGCCCTACGTGTGCAAACAGGAATACCAACGAAAAAAATTGTGAAAAGTAAATTTCCACTGTTGATGTCATCAGCTCAGAAATGCTTTCCTGTCGAAAATGGTGCAAGAGTTCGGTGGCCTTCAGAAATCGCAAATGAGAAACTAGATTTAATTTGAGATCGCTGCTCTGACTTCTACATATGACTCCTCGCGTTGACACTGGAATACCGGGATGTACCTTTGATTATTTTATTTGGTTGATTTGATTGATATATAGGCTTTAGCGTCCCAAAACCACCATATGTTTATGAGAGACGCCATAGTTCATGGAGGGCTCCGGAAATTTCGACCACCTGGGGTTCTTTAACGTGCACCCAAATCTGAGCACACGGCCTACAGCATTTGCACCTCCAGCGAAAATGCAGCCGGGATTCGATTCCGCGCCCCGCAAGTCAGCAGACGAGCATCTTAGCCACTAGACCACGGCAGTGGGGCTGGGATGTGCCTTTGATGCCACCTAGACATGAAAGTCGCTGTTTATTTAATAATGAAATTATCGCCACTGATACTCGTGCGCCTTTCTTTTGCCATTTTACCATCACTATACTACAAGCAAGAATAAATTAAAAATAGGGTGCAATTATTTTCTACACACGTAGCAAAAGAAGCTGAGCCAAGCAATAATTTCAGCTCGCAGTGATTTTTTTATTATACCTGGCCGATTTCGGTTTTCTTCGTAAGTTATGGTAACGAAAAATCTGGACCCGTCTTCACAAAAACGTCTTACAATAAAGATTTCATTAAAAATACGTTTGAATGCCTCAATAATGAATTCTTTCAAGATCGAGATTCTGGCTGCAACAATAAACTATGGCTTTCCCTGCGAAGGTCTATAAAGTTCAATACGGTTGCCCTCTCCCCACAAGCGTTTGTCTCCTCCCCACAACGAAGGGATATTAAGGAGCACTCCCGCAATAACGGAAGTTTCAGGTGGTGATTCACTACGATTTCTTCAATCCAAGTTAACGTCTCTGCCTTTCTTTTTTTTCATTTCTCTCTCTCTCTCTCTCAATTCATAAGCTAGTTGGGGACGCAGAAGTTCAAGGATTGCAGCACCGCTTATTCGGCAAGTAGACTTTATATATATGTTTCACCAACAATTATCGGTTTGACCATTGCTGTTTGCATTTGGTTGGATGATGATGATGCTAACAACACTTCTTTTTTTTCACGAGGTCAGTTTTTGCTATCGCTTCTTTCGGCAACTACGCGGACGCATTCAAGTGATTAAATTTGTGAAACTGGCGTCATACCACCGACAGACATTTTGTAGACTGCCTAAGGGTTTTCAGCCACGCGTATCTCCATGTGCACGCCGGTGTCTCCCGCGCTTTGCTTACGTGCATTTTTACACAGCGCATTTTGTTTTCTTAATTTTTCCGATGACCATATTCCCACGGCAACGAACAAATTTAACTTCCCCGGTGATTTCGTTATTGAGGAGTCCGACTACACCTCAGCTAATGGGGATGCGAGACACATAATTAGCGACGCTAGCTGACCAGTGGGAAAATGCACTTGTCAAAGAAAGGTCTTTTGAATTCAGCTTTTTATTTTTAACTGATAGATAACGTTCGTTCATTTGCTTTCTATTTGTTCTCACCTATGACACGTAGCTCGCTGTAAGTGACTTCAGTGCGCGCCTGGCGGTAGTCTACCCGACAGCGGTACACCCCGGCGTCTTCGGCTTCGACGCGCGTCACTCGTAACAGTGCTGGCTGGTGGCTGGCCTCGAAGCTCATCCTGGCAGCGAGTTCTTCGTCCTCTTCACTGGGAAAGTGCCGCGCTCCTTGAAGAAGGCTGCCCCAACGAGCATCGACTGTGTAGACGGGAGTTGAAGAGTTGTCCTTGTACCACAGGATAAGCGCCACTGGTCGCTCTTCATTGCCGTCAGGGGTGATGTTGCACGGGAGCCAGGCGTCACCACCAGCCACGGCGGTCACCTCAACAGGAGCATTGCTTGACGCTGGAAAAAAATAATTAAGGCTTGTGGGTTTCACTTCTCAAAACCGCGATGCGAGTGTGTGTGAGGGAGAGAGAGAAATGGAGAGGAAAGGCAGGAAGGTTAACCAAGTTCTAGTTCGGTTGCCTACCCTACACTTGGGTAGGGGGAAAGTGAGAATAATAGAAAGAATAGAGAAGAGAGAAGAATTGTAAAAAGGAGATGGATAAACAGTCAGCTTGAAACTACATGACATGGTCTCGCGTTGTGATTTTGAGAGAGGCTGTTGTGAAGGGCTCCAGATATTTCGACCTCCTGGTGTTCTTTAACGTGCACTTAAATATTAGAACACTGGCATCTAGAATTTCGGTTCCATTTCAATGCGGTAACCACTGTCGAGACAGGATCACGCCCACTGAAGGTCAGCAGCCAAGCGTGTCATGTTTCGAAACTTCAGAACAATGAAACAAATACGAATGGTGAGAGAAGATTCGTATAAACAAGATACTTGCGTTCAAGTACTAAAACAACCAAGAACTATCAGCGCGCCAGGTGGCAGAAGTTTCTTGTTTTCGCTAACCTAGACCATGGAGATGCACTAGAATTGCCCCTAGTTACAGGGCGCGAACTAATTCAACGAAGACAAGTGGCTATCCGCTATGGAGATCCGCGATGTCGCGGCCCAACTGTGGGTTGTCCAGAGGGCCCACGATGCGGCCATCGAACTTAGCGTCCCCATGTGAGAACGGCCCGCTGCGCGTCGAGTCGTGCGCCTCAGAACTGAAAATAAAGTTTCGCATTCATCTATTAATTTGAGTACGTACACGGTGACTCTTATGGTACTCTTGTTCTGAAATTTGCTGCTGTTACTAAGCACGGCTTACCGTCTTAGATCTTGTCGCCAATAGAATTATGTCCCCCCCCCCTTCCCAATGCAGGAAAATGATCATGTATAGCACAATAAAGATGACGTAGGGATGATGACAGCAAGAATAATCCGCCAAGGGTAAAGAAAACACTTGCGGCAAAAACACACACACCTACCCCTTTTGAAACGTTGACTAGCCTGTGTAAGGTAACATATCCCATTTCATGCATTTTTTGTCGTACAATTTGTTCCCATTTGTTTGCTCCCATCAGTACTTCACATATGAATAATAATGAAGAAATTATTATGCTGGTTTCATTGTTCCGAGCCTGCAAAAACTGTCTTGCTGTATTTGCATAGTTCAATTATACACCCATCATTATTATACACTTATACCTCTTTATACATCCTTCATGTTACGTATGCGAACGCTTCCCTGATTAACAGAAAAACCATGAAGCCCACTGCACGCTAGTCGCGTTCCTGAGGACTCCTACTAAACTAGTATGACCTTCCATTCGTTTCGGTGACCACACAGCACTTTTTCCTTGAACATCCTCTTAGTTATTTGTGAACTGGAAAATCGTTGGAATCGGTAAAAATTGGCGTCTTGGGCGAACTTTCACTCACGTTGTGGAAGTGATGACGCAAGAGCCAGTGCAATGTCATACGTACGAACTATAACACCGCCTCATGCTCCTTTGGTTCGAGTGAACATCCGCAAATGCAGGCGAGCAACTTCTACACTGGTCACAGAAGCAAAACTGGTTCACTGACGTTTTTCTAATCGTCTTTCTTCATGGGATATCGTATTGATGTGAAGATACGCCTGTTTTTTCTCTCCTATTTCCTATCCCGCAATTCTCATCGGTCTGGTGGCTTCCTTAGTTTCCTCAACCTCGTGCTGATTTATGAATAGGCTGCAGCCCGTGCTGACAGGCAGCCAGCACGCTCCTATTTACGAGCGGGCGGGAGACCACGCACAGTACCACATAAACCCGTGTAAGAACCACACGTCTTTTTTTTCAGAAGAGTTGTTATTGTTTTCTTTATGTCGTTACGAGTTCACGTAAACTGACATCCTTGTGAATGACCTCTACCGTTCTAGCGCGTGTAGTGCAATAACTTCTACTTCGCACCGCGGTCATGTACACTCGCCCAGAGCTTCTTCGCTGAGCCGATACGTACAGCGTGAGATGCAGTATTTTGGATGGGCGAGAAAACTAGCACCGAAAGACAGAACGGATAATGAGGATAAGAACTCTTGAGCAGATATTTCTTGGCGAGGCGGGACTCAAACTTGTTTCTCCGCAATCTGAAGGCGTCAATCATAACCATTCAGTTATCCAGGCACGATATCGAGACAAAAACATAGCCTTGCATAGTAGAGCAAAGTTTAGTATGGCAAAGAGGTGGGAAAAGAAAGTGGGGGTGAGAAGGAGAGAACCAATGAAAGAAAAAAATGTAGAAAGAGATAGAAAGGAAAGTGAAGCGAGAAACAGAAAGACAGGGGGTGTTTGAGTAGGAAGGAAGAGGCAGAAAGATAAAAACTGCGAGAAAGAGAAATACATTGATATAGAGTACAAAGAGAAATAGCAACACAGACGAAATAGGCACACAAAAACTAGAGGGAAAGAAACAAATAAGAAGGTATTATGAAAGCAAGGCAGATAAAAACTTGGTAGGCGTTAGAGCTCCACCTTCAAAAGTAGATTGCGATAGCGTAATCGGACCCTGTTCACATCGGCGTCTGACTTGCTAGCCTAGTTTCGCTTCTCGGAGGACACCAAAACCATGATGCATGGTTATCGTAACATGGTCCCTTTCAAACTATCCTAGAATGTATTCTACAAGTCCAGTTGCGAAGTGATCACTACTAGATAAATATTCCTTTTGAAAGTTAGTGATGTACCCCCTACGCGTATGTAAAGAAACACGTGCCTCAGCACATCTAGACACATATGTTTGATGCCATTGGTGGTAACGATTATTATTCGTGCCTGTGTGCTTTGTATTTAGCGGGTCTTTAAACGTGCCACTCATTGCGTAGTTTGCATGCTTGGACGCCTGTGTTTGCATGAATCGGCCACGCAAATTCACGTGTGTTAATTACTCTCTCTCTACTTAAGACGTATACGGGGCTTTGTTCTGAGGCACTTTCGAGCAGACGTGTGGCTCTGTAGCCTGGCAGGCCGGAGTCCTTGATTCGATTATGGCTATAAGAAAATAATTTTTAACATGAAAGTGTTCGATGCCTGGGTTCCGCCAAGGCACCATCGACACAATTGCGTCCCGGATAGAACGTTATAAAATATTAACTACGAGTTGATAAAGACAAAAAGCTAAATGAAAACGTTCCATCACCTGGATAGGAACGTACGACGCCTCGCTCTCCAGAGACAGCGCTAATCGGCTCGAACAGAACGTACGTTCTTCAGCATGTTAACAGCGAGTAATTCATATACACCATTTACCATTGGCAGTTCTAAGATCTTGGAAGCTTTAGCGTGTTCTTGTTATCACGAGAAAGATGGCACGAGGGGCGTGAAGGGCGCGCTTGAAAGGTCATCACCGTGCACCCGTTGCAACGCATATGCTCCTCTACAAGAGTAGACCCTCATTCGCGTGCGCTTATTTCGTGATGGGGTTCTTTTCGTACGTCTTGTGCTCTCAGAGCACGTCTGCGTTGAAGTTACAGAGAGCTTGCTGCAACGGTCGCGTTCGAAAGGAGCGCGCTTCTCACACACAAAGATGTAACATGGTCTTGTTAGGTCACACTCGTCGTGTGTATAAATGTACAGTCATCAGCAAGCTTAACACAAATGCTCCACGGCATGTCTTCGAACAGTTTGACGGTAGCGCCGCGTAGCTTTAGGCTCTGCGTCTGGAATGTTGCTCATGCATGCCGACGTACTATACAAACATACCGAGGTATGTATTGTCTCGGCAACAGCGCCCAGCGCTTTGCGGCTGGCGTCAGTTCAAGCATTCCAGGTCACGTGTCGGAACGTTCGTGCTAAGCTTGCTGACGACTGTACATTCCTTTTGTGTATCCTACCTTGTCTTTGAGCAGAGCGTTTTAATTGTCGGGCACGGGAACTTGCTCATTCGCATTCGTCCTGTGTATGTTCTTTTCATGCTTCCTTTCTACATGAGCAGCGTGCTGCAAGTTTTGAGCTGTTTGCCTTTGTTCGCGTGAGATTACAATTTGTTGCCACAAAATTAATTCCTTGGCTGTTGTGGCGATGCAGTGAACGATAAATGCCTATCTACCTGTGTGAAGACACGTTCGATTTTCGTGTTAGACTTATTGCTGTGACAGAGAGATCAGGCGCGTTTTCCAATTATTTATTTGCATCTACCTTAAATTTTCGTTCACAGACAACACTAATTTTTCGCTCACCACCAAAGCCACTTATCGAAGCAATCACGTTAATAAGGAGATAAAAAAGGCCACCCAGTGCCACAAATCATTTGGTCGCGCCGCCACTCGTGCGAATTAAGCTGCCTTTATATACACCTTTTTTCAACATCTTCACAAACGGTGGTGCATAGAGGGGAACGAACCTTTAGGCTGAAGTTTTTGCCACTACAAGCACTAAATCTGCCGTAATCATCCATGCCCCACCAACAATTATGAAAGGGAATATTATAATTACTATGTTAACTTTATTAACTCACTCATGCCGGCGGTACACTTGGCTATTCACTTTCATTCACACTGCCGCTGCTGCTTACATTCTGTTCACGAACACGCTTATGGCCCATGTAGTTTTCGAACCATCCATATATCACCGAGATTTATAGCGCGCCTGAAAGAAAACTTATTATTCGCCGCTCTTCAGCCACCTTACAAAGCTACAGGTTCAAGTTCGTACCTAATTTAGGCCTCCGTGTTTTGGGTATTGCACTTGTACTGTAGGATTTAGAGCATATAGCATTGTGGGCATTAGAGAAAGAAAAGATAGCGGAGTCATAAGATGTATCTTATCTGAAACTGTTATTACATGGTGGGGATATCGCACCCTCGTGAAGGGCTTGTAACTTTCTCTCTATTGTAACTTTCCCTCTACATAAATCACACAGGACACTTTTAAGATCTTGCAACGGACAGTGCGGGTGGTAGTGTACACATCACTAACTTAATAGTTAAGCCGTAACAGCTCCATAGCTACCAGATATCACTGTAAAAATAAAACGAAGTACTTTGGTAAGCCTCTGCTTATTACTCTTATTTGATAATGTTGGTAAGTTGTTAGCTGTGGAGAAATTGTGGGAAGTGATTGAATATCGAAAAATTGATCAAGAAATTCCTCTTTTCCAAATAAACAGGCAGACACACAACTTGCTTTGACTCCTGATATTGAAACTGTGATCTGTAAAGCAAAATGCAATTATATCCATCTGCTGCTGCTTACAGTATACAACTTACGTGATTTTAAGACGTGCTGTTCACTCTATTATGAGTAGTTCCCGTTGCAGGTAACATGCTCCAACATTTTGTAAAGTGAAGTACTTTCTTCGCTCAACAACCAGATGTCTTGATCGTTACTTGCGTTATACGGAAACGGTATGACATAATGTTCCACGATAAATTGGTAATGCGCTAAGTAGCCCGCACATTATTGTCGATGCACCACATTACATGGCTACAGATTAATTATGCGAATCTTGTACTTTATAACTACTTGTTGGCAACCACCTCGCATAACGTTCTCATGGTCTTAGTGACGTTAAGGAAGGCGCGCTCATGCACTAACGAATAAACAAGGAAGCCAAAAAGAAAGCTATAGGCCACTGCAGCGCGTGCAGTTGTTCATTTTCTGATAAGAAATAGCTCAAAAGTACTAAACAAAAAAGTAATCTACTTCACAGTTAACCCCGCTATGTTTCAAAACAGTATTTTTGTCTTTCACTACGATATTTTTGGGAAACTTTTCTGAAAACAGTTCAGTATTTAGGTGACAAGATCACTTTAGACATTTTATTTAGCTTTCACGTTTTCGTGTGAACACCTAAATTGGCGTGATTACTTATGTTTTTACAAACTCAGTGTGGTGCGGACACATTTCTATGCAGTGTGGACACATTGGCACTAACCTCCTCTTATATACATTTAATTAAAGAAAAGCAAGCTGCTGATGTCCCATATATATATATATATATATATATATATATATATATATATATATATATATATATATATATATATATATATATATATATATATACCACTGAGCTACCACGGAGGCCATCCCCCAGCCACTTTATTGGGTATATATGGGAATTCAACCGTGGGAGTGTCAGTCAGCGCCACCCGTGTGTGTGTGTGTGTGTGTGTGTGTGTGTGTGTGTGTGCGTGTGTGTGTGCCTGTGCGTGCGTGCGTGTGTGTGGGCGTGTGTGTGTGTGTGTTTGTGTGTGTGTGTGTGTGTGTGCCCATAATAAATCTTTCAGCAGCTGGTAGGAGAATATATATATGCCTATGCTGACCGTGCGTGATTACGTGAAATATCTGCAAAACCACTGGTGTTTTAATATAGTTGGGGTGGCGGCAACCAGAATCCATCACTCTTGTTCATGCTATAGCTTTTATTCGATTTCGTCTAGGTACTCGACGCCTTCAAACTGCTTACAGAACTCCCAGTACTGAGCCCATAGTCGCATAGTTTGCTACAAAATTTACTAAAGGGAACCGTGGCAATGGGATCCATTGTAGGTTATGGAGATTATCGGTGGTGCATATATTTACCTGTTCTTCGTTCTTGTGACTTTGAACATACTTGTGGTTCTTTTATTGCTCTGTTTTGCGCTATTGATTCGAATAGAGAAATTGGTTGTTGTGACCCTCGTGAGCTGATTTGAACGGGTCAGATTGACGAGGGTCAGGGCGGTAAAGTGGGATCACTGAAACTTTTCTGAACTTCGTCTTGCGAGAAAACAGCCGTAGGCCACATGGAGCCGAGATAACAATGCTTAGGAAAATCCTTGTATACTACACACTATTCACATATGGGCTGAGGTGTCATGCGTTTTAGCGGCCATAGCTTGATACCATCCACTCAATGAACGTTTCAAGTTGCAGAGATGGTGCAGTCTTACAGGAGCGTCGTTTCGCCCTATATGCATTCGCGAGTACTGGGTCAAAAGCCACGCGAAATCTTACGAAAATGATCGTAACCCTGGAGTATTAACCCCAGATTAACTCCCGTACACGACGCCATACCCCAAGCAAAACGATGTTGTTGTTAACGCGCCTTCATTTACATTTTATGCCCTTGGTGGGCTGAGCTGAAGAACGTGACGCGTTTATCTGATTTAATAGAGCGTATTACTCATAAAGTTTCAGTGTATCGACTGCAACTCTGACAGCGCTGCGTTGCAGTAATCCCGTGCTATCATGACACGTTTTTAACCAAGCAGTGAGAAACGCTACCAACTTGGCGGTCGAGTCAGCTAAGACGAATCCTGGTTTCTTCTATCCCACAGTCGTTTGGTTTAACCTTCGTGGCTAAATGTGAAACATGGAAGTCTTTATTTATTTACTTTCAGTCTGGCGACCACAGAGCTCTCCGCACCAAACACGCTGACACCCTACGGAACAATATCCCTTTCCGGCGAACCGCGAAACAGGGCCCAGACCGCACACCTGGTCCTTATCGCGGCAACTACAGCCGTGCGAAACAAATGACCGTTGTTAATGAAAGAGCCGCGTTACAACGAAAAGCAGATAAGAAACTACAGTGACTGGAACACAGTGCATTACATGAGGCGGAACATGTAAATATGGCGGATCTTCCAGTGTGTCGTTTTCGCGGTCATGGTATACGTGTTATTACAAAAAAATTAAACGATGGGTCAGTTTCCTTGAATTATTTTTTTCATGCTTCCGTTATATTAGCTATATTTGGACGAATATACTCCACAACAAATAGGTCCAAGCAATTAAGCAATTATCTTCATTTTTAGATATACAACAAACAATCTTGCTGAGAGAGTTAATTTCCTCAAGCACGAACACCAGCTAGATTTTCCTGAAAAGCGAACGAACATTCACATTACCTGTACCATGCAAAGATACTTATTGTAATGTTATGGCCAAAATATTGCAAGTTTTGCCTACTTTTTTTTATTTACTCGTACGTGGCGTTGGAACGTTTTATTCACCTTAGTGAGGATGAAAGAAATCTTCGTATTTTATAACATTTCTGGTAATCGTGCATTCTGTGTGTTCGTGCACACACACACACACACACACACACACACACACACACACACACACACACACACACACACACACACGAAATGGGGTCTAAATCACAAGGGTGACGGTCGGCCTCTTAGGAATTTTTACCAAAGTTTCCGTCGCCATTGAGTCCTGCCCTTCATAAATGTTATTTAAGTTCGCATGTAAATAAATACTGGTGGAAAGTAAAAAAGAATTGTCAAGTCTCAGTATTCGTAGCGCTTAAAGTTCGTGGCTGCATGCTTCCATTTCTTTTTTTTTTGCTATTATTGGCCTCATCATGCAGGGTTATGAAAAAAAAGAAAAATTATGGACCATCTCCCCGAAGAGAACCCTGATGGGATGCGATGTAGCAGTGGTGCGCACGGTGTCGACCCGGTTGAAACGGGCGTCGATGCGAGTGCTGGAAGAGCGGTTTGAAGCAAAACTCGGTGTAGCGTTCACCTAAGTAAGCATTTGCTCGAAATGCAAAGACACAGGAGAAGAATTGGGTTTTGTTTAAGGTTCATCGCAGATAAATGAGCCGAAAGAGGATTTCCACTCGACGTGTGGTGGAGCGTTGTGGGCGGTGGAGTGTGGGGAAGCGAGACATAAGTGTGTTGCGAGCGGGGGGAGGAGCCGGCAGCTTGGGGCGCTGCGGCGAGCATGCTGCAGGAGAGGGAGAGAGCGACGTCAGCGCACCTGCGAGGGAAGCGTGCGAGGAGAGCATGACGTCGATGCACCGCTGTTGCGTGCCCTACTTGGCACCGCTCCAACACCGGTGGCGAGGGGAACGCGTTGCAGCGCGTTCGTACGGACGTTGTACGTGCGTCATTACATAAGTGAGTCAAAGAGTGACTTCGCATCTAACAATCAGCCGAAGCCAGCAACAGCAAGCATTGTACCCAGTGAATTCAAATTCTAGTTCATCTAACCTAATGCAATCGTGGTGACCTTAAACATATATTCAACTAAATAAAAAAGACGTGTAATAGGGTCACAATAGCTTCAGTAACTAAGTCTAAATAGCTGATATGAAATGCGAAAGCAAAGGATATACACACATTCGTTAATCTTAAAGACATGATACAAACTTTCTCCTTTTGTGAAACTTTTAAGACAATCCAAAAAAGCAACTGACTTATTCGCAAACCATATTGTACGATTCGCTGAGTACGTTTCAATCAATGTTTTAATAAAGTGTTGCATAGAGGAACTGTACAGCATGAAATGTTAATACATGAAATCAACTTCATTTAGATGGACCTGGTGTGCTTTGCAACGTTGAAAACATGTCTCGAAATTAATTATTTATCAGGGCCATTTATTTATTTCTTGTGAGGCATCGAATCTCAACCTGTCGGATTCAGCGATTCGTCAGCGTTGTGGAAATATCTGCACGACTGGGTTGAGCAAACAAAAAATACCGAAAAAAATAAGAAAGAGCTCGCACCTATATTCGTAAGAAACACTTTTTTTCCCTTGTTCACGCAGCAATACTAGGGGCATTACCCAATAATCGTTATGTCCTCATTTCGACATATACAGCACTGAAACACTGATAAGAGTTTTTGTAAGTTGCCAGAAAAGCCGTTTTTTGTACCTTATATTGTGGGAAAAGTAAAAGAATTGTCCTTTAATACGTTTTTTCTGGTCATGAAACTCCCGCGAAAGTTTTATATGGGGACAAAAGTGCCCACCAGAGGTGTCACGTAAGCAGGAGGGCATCTATCGGCCGCACTTGGCAGGGCTGTAGCGCATTCGCTGACGCGTTTCTGATCAAAAACCCGTCTTCATATATTTTCGTTCTCCATGTTTGCGCTGACAAATCATAGCAGCTATTAGTATTGTCAAAGTGGTCCATGATACGCGTTGTCAAATTGCCCAAGTCCTTGATTGCTGGCAATGTTCTAAGTCTCTCAATATTACCTTCTAAATTTCTCAATTCCTGCACAGTTGCTTTCAGGCTTAAACCGAACGCTGTGACTGGTTCTAGATGACTGAAATGTAAGAATAGTTGGCGCTAGAGATTTTAGAGCAGCCATGCTCTGGCTGCACGTAACGTTTTTTTTTCTTGCTGAAGAAACTGGCAATCGTCAAGAATTCCAAACTGCGATGAGCACAGGCACATAGATTATTCAAATTTGCATTTCATAAACTGCGCTTGAAAGTTGGGAGATTGAGTGAACGACACAACAATAATCACTGAAAAAATTTATGCCCCTGGTTTCTTCCCTCCTTTGGCCGGGCAGAGTAAACGACATCCGCCAGCACGAAACAACTTCTTTTGCTCAAAAATGTAGACGGCACTTGACAAAAAAATGCACAATTTCTACCATAGTCCTCACGAAATCTGCTCCACAGTCAACACTGGCACAGGCTATTATGTTCACGGTGCACATTTACACATGTTCTTCCACAATTTACAAGATCCGCAATAATTTCTCTGATGGCACTTCCAAAAATTCTCTTGACTTGATTTGAGTCAATGCAATAGGCTCTCAGGACTTGCTTCTGGGTGTTTTAAGCAGTCTTTGCGGCTTAGTTTAGCAAATTTCTTTGGCTACATAGCCACCGAGGTAATCCAATATGCAGTCACTCATTGACTCGCAAAATATGATGTCTTGTATACATTCAGCAAGCTCTAGCAGTATGTCGTCAAAAAGAACTGCCAAAATATCAATCTGAAACATATTTCACAATATCACAATGACCGGAGAGAGAAATTTAAAAAATACTATAAAAAGCAGATTAGGAGTTTGTGCTATATCATACGACCAGACGTGAATGTCATCAGCATCAAAAGGCTAGACGTAACTCAGCACGTTTACGAAGGACAAGCACCCTACAAGCAGCGTTGGTAGGTGCTATTCAAATGTTTACCTGATTAATAGTGGGTTCTCTATGTCGAAAGAGATCTTGCGCTTTCCAGAGGAGACGCGAAGCATTCCCTTCAACCGAGGCTCTCTGTGCTGCACGTGAACACTGCTTTGGTTTAGAGAGGCAAGAAGGCAAACCTTCGAAAATCCTTAGTACGGCATCTTCCACCAGTCTCGGTCACTCTCAGGGCAGCGAAACGATAATACGTTCACTGTGCACACGTCCGCACGTACAATGTGACTGGCGTCGATACGTTTTTCACACACGCAAGCGTTCTTTGATTCCAACGAAAATATGGCAGTCTCTGGTCGCGGGATTGCACGTTTCCACCTGTCGCGTTGTTCTGCGTAGGCTAAGAAACAGAACAGAGAAACTTTTTCGACAGTGCCCTGGTATTCAAAGCGACAGCCCGGAACGCAGCAGGTGGTCATCACTGTCAACACGATGCGACCCCAAAAAGCGAAAAAGATTCCTCCTTTCCTTCATGCTCGCCCCTCTATATACGCCAGCGCCATGGCGCGGAAAGTGCGGGCGGCGTATGAAGCTCTCTTATTGAGTGACGTGGGAGTTTCATGACCAGAAAAAAGTATTAAAGCATTATGGTAATAGCAAACAATTCTGCATAAAGGTTATCAAACGAGGGTGCGTTAAAATCCAGTTTTATTTCCTTGAAGTTCCCCTTTCATAGAAAATTCATAGGTCATAGGTCCACTACAGGTACACTGACGTATTTCCGTCGCGAATATGATGTTGTAAAATATACTCTCACATACGGCAAAGAAAATTATTGCGAGAGAAAAAATTCGTCAGCGCGAGTCGAACCTACGACCTCTCGCTCCATAGCGCGAGGCGTGAAGTGACTCGCGCCACAGACTGTACGTTTTTCAGCGTACCAACGGCGAGCTATTTATATTGATTTCTATGCATCATCGCGACACTTCGTGTTCTCGTTATTACTAGCGAGATGGCACGAATGGCTCGAATGGTTAAAGCCCCACACAGCCTCTACAGGGCGCCCCTCATGCGCGTGCTGTTATCTCTTGATTGGATCAGTTTGTACGTGTTGTGCTTTCCATGCAACTTTAAGAAGTGAGTGAGAGCCCAAAGATCACTTCATTGGCTGCAGCTGCCACGAGTGCGAAAGAAGGGCGCTGCTGACACTGAAGGAAGTAACAGCTGTGGCACTAGTTTGTTCTCGCTCATCCTGTGTATATTTGGCGTTCGTTCCGTGCGTCCTTCTTTCTATTTCAGCATGGCTTCCGAGATTGCCAGCGCACGGCGGGGTTCTCTCCGGCCGTCCCGATTGCCGCAATACCCAGAAAAATGAGCGAGTATCGCCTCACGCACTCAGCTACAGCTAGGGGGCGCGTTTAATATGGGTTCCAGGAGCGGCGAAGACCACGGAAGAAAGCAGAGCCCGTCGGATTACAGCATGCGCATAATTATTTTCTCGCGTGTGAGAAAAATCACTGACAAATCTTCTGACTGCTCTGAAGCACATATTTTTCTGTTGCTGCTTTTACTTTGCCCAATTGGTGAATTTTAACTACTCTAACATGGGCGGTGCTAATCTACAGCAAAATAAAAACCCCATTTGAAAATAAAACGCCACAACATTCAGTTTGCTTCTCGTACTCCTTGACCCGACGTTTCCAAATGAATGCAAAGTTGTAAAAAGCGCGAAACCATTTTTTTTCTCGCCACATAGAAGCTTAGCCAACAGCGCAGCAGTCGTTTGCACCGAAAGAAAGAGCGCTGTAATGGGGAGAAAAGAACGGGCCACGCCCACCTCCGGAATCACGCGCTCTTTGTGCGATTGGGACGGCCGGAGAGAAACCCGCCGCGCGCCCGCAATCTCGGAGGACATGGTTTGAGCCGCGCACTTCAGGTGTTGGGCTGTCGCAGTGGTGTGTTCACGCTCGTATTAGTGCTTTCTTTTGCTTGTGAAGTACGCTGCGAATTTCGAGCTGCTTGCCAGTCTTCGCGCGGCATTACAATTTGTTGCCGTAACACTCATTGCTACGCCTGTGGGACGAAAGAAAGCTCAGAACACCGAACTACCTCTGTGAAGGCACGTTTCACTTTCTAGCTACACCGATTCCTATCAGAGAGGGATCAGCCATGCTTTTTGTAGTTGTCAATGCACTTTCGAGAATACTTCTTTCGAAAATGTAATTTCACATATCAGCAAGCATTTGACATGGGTGTCAGGTACAAACACTTATGTCGAAGCGTTTAAAAAGAGGCTTCAGCGAAGCCACCAAAAGTGTAGTTTTGTAGGAAAAAGCAAAACAATCGCGATTCCCGTCACCGATGCCAGATGGTACTGTCAAGACATTTCACTGTTCCATTTTTTTTTCAAAAACATATAATAAAAAGAAGCAAACAATCACTTAGTCGTTATATCGAATTTCTTTACTTTGAAACGTTTCGCTGTGAAGTTCGAAAGACATGGGCAGGTTTAGCTGCACGTATACGCATAAAACATAGGTTTTAAGCATTGTCTTACAAGATAACAATCGAAGCTTTTTTTTTCTTGCAAAACTATGAAACAGGAAAAGAAAGTACTGAATGCTATTCACCTTAGAAGAATGGTTATCTTCCAAATTAAAATGATCCTATGAAGCACGGTCTCTTCCCTCTCTGCTCTCTATCTTTCATCTCCCCCATCCCCCTCCCATGCGTAGGATAGCAAACCGGCTGCCTATAGGCTGGTTGACCTCCCTGTCGTTCTTTTCTTTGTATTTTCCTTCCTTCCTTTCAAAAATTAAGGTACCTTCTTAATCACTTAAGCACGTACATCCAAGTGTCAGATGTCACCATATAGACAAAATATTACGCATCAAATGCCGAATAGTTTATTACTATGCTGTGGGAACTTTACAAACATTAGTGGTCTCACGTCACTCTGCTACATATTGATTAACTATAAACAAGACAACTCATTTCTAGCAATTGTGTCTTGGTCCATTTTTCGCAAATGATTTCTGAACACTTCATCTTCGAATACCGGTATACAGCATTTTCTCACGAAATAAGTAAAGAAACCAAACTCAACTTCTTGAAATCAAGCTACATAATTAAATGACGGCGGCATTATACAGCCTTTTGTATGTATGTGTGCGTGTGTGCGTGTGTGTGTGTTGTTGCGTGTGCGTGTGTGTGCGCACATTTCATGGGTGTGCCACCGTTTTTTTCCCCTTTCCGTCTCCCTTTGCAGCCTCCCGAGTGCGTGAACAAAAATTTGATCTCTTTTCTGTCAAGTCCTTTCATATTTCCCAAATCGCACTTTTTGTTCCTCTCTTTCTATAATGACCAAAAATTGGGGACTACTAGGAACCAGGTTTTTTGGAAAGAGACCACTTTCATATACGAAGTCTTGCTGGCTTTTTGTCACTTCCCCAATTTTTGAAGGTTCGTATTCAATATTACAGGCAAACATTTAGCAGTAACAGAGGCCAAGGAATTGTGGCGACAAGACTACTACAATAACAAGTTGTCAATATTATCTTTTTTGACAATAAATGCAGTTTCTCGTACACAACTCATGGACACATGAGCAAATGCTACTTCTAGAATCTCTGGAAGATGATCAGTGCAGCTGTAAGATCCGTTGTAGTATATCAGCGCCAGTAAGCAGACTAACTTAGACCCCATTACAGATACCTAATATCAAGAATGGGACATTTAGAAAGGCAGCCCGACAACGGCAAACCATGAGAAAAAGTCGTAGCCCACATGGTGGCTCTGAAGCGAGACCAGCATGTGATCTCAGTAACACAAGTATAGAATCACAAACACAAGGCTAGGCACGAACAGTTAAAAAAAACTAGCGTTTCTACATTTTCAAAATACTTTTTTTCAGAGCGAGAGAAATTTGGAAGCGATATATCATGGCTTCAAGGTGCGAAGGTCTGCTCTAAGAAAGGGGCGCCTTCAAAAACAGACGATATAAATGCGAGGTTTCATCAGGCCATTAATCATAATGCTATCTGGCTTCACTTTTTTATCGAAATGTGTTATTCCTTGACGTCTACCTTTGTGCCGAAGGAATACAAATAGACCAGCTCAAATTTGCTCCGGTTCTTCTCGTAACGATGTTGATATATACACGAAAGGCTGTGCAATATAATGACCCAAATCGGCACAGGCGGAGGCAAATTTACCACAGGCGATGGCTGTAATTTTTCTTTATTTATTTCACACTACGTCCAGGAATATTAAACTGATTATCTTATTTTCAGCCGTTGTGATGAACGAGTCCTTATAATGTAAGGAATTAAAAAAAACCGATACCACAGGCTGCTAGCCTAACCGGAAACATCACAGAAGTGCGTCAAAGTCGAGAATATATGGTGCAAGAAATATACTAATAAGCAGTCACTCCTTCAATTTTGTTATTAGTTAAAAAGTAATTCAAAGTGCAAGGCATTCTTATGACCAGGAGCTTGTTATTGAAATTTTAAATTGATTACGTATAAACAAAATCGCCGATGCTATTTTAATATATATATATATATATATATATATATATATATATATATAATTATATATATTTCAATCAATCAATCAATCAATCAATGAAGCTTTATTTTCATAAATAGATATATGCAATTACAGGGATTATTTGGACCGATAGCCTAAAGTGGCTAGTGGACGGTCCAATACAATGTGCAACAGAAAAAAGTGTTCAGGTCAGCTCTGAGGTAACAACATAAAAAAAACAATCATGTGATACAGATAACACAGTAATACATTTTTTCTTGCAGATATGCATACTTATTAGCTTGCAGCTAGTTTCTATACATAGGCACTTATTAAAAAAATACAATGAAAATCGAAGCACACACACATGCCTACATGTCTTGACTCCACAGAAAAAATGATTTACATGCCATGCTGAAATTACGTGCCGTTTTAATCTCTAGGGGGACCGTGTTCCATATTTTTGTTCCACTAAACTGTATCAGTCTTTCTCCGTAAACATTAAAACATTTGGGCAGATTGAAATTACCATTCGAAGCATGTCGCGTATTGCGTTTAGGAATTGAAAAAAGATCAGCAGGCAAAGGTGAATTTCTATTAATTATGTTATTTACTGAAACAGCAATTTTGTAGTCACGCAACATAGGAACCGAGAGAATGCGTTGTGATTGGAAAACATTACTTACTGATTCACCTTGGCTTATGATTTTCAGTGTACGCTTTTGAAGTCGTTCAAGAGTTTTTAGATAACTGTTGTACGTCACACCCCACGATTCCAGACAGTAACCTATGTGACAATGACACAATGAAAAGTAGAGTGTGCGGAGTATAGCTTGTGGAAAATATTGGCGAGCTTTTATTAGAGAATAGCAGCCATAGGCTAGCTTTGCGCACACACTTTGTACTTGCTCATGCCAGTGTAAGTGTTCATCAAAAGTGACGCCTAAATATTTAAAACAAGGAACTTGTTGAATAGGAGTGTTGTTTATTGTTAAATTAAGATATTCAGCGTCAATATGTTTCCTACGAGAGTGAAACACCATATACTTTGTTTTAGTACAGTTAACAGTCAGCTGATTCCTGGCAAACCATTCCGAAATGTTCGATAAATCGGTCATCGCGTCATTTTGTAAATCTGCTAAGGAGTGTCCTGTGAAAACTAAAACAGTGTCGTCCGCGTACATCAGTGCCCTTGACCTCTGTAGGGATCGCGGGACATCATTAATATAAAGAGAGAACAATATAGGGCCCAAAACTGAACCCTGTGGCACCCCGCATTTAATATAACCGTAGGATGATTTGATGTCACCAATGACTACCTTTTGTTTGCGTGCCGATAGATAACTAGAAAAAAAATCAAGCGAGTTACCTTTTATCCCATAAGAATGCATTTTTTCCAGTAAAATGGAATGACTAATAGCATCAAATGCCTTTCGTATGTCTAAAAATACTGCTATTGCTATGTTGTTTTCATGTAGCGCGGAATTAATATATTGCGTAAGCATCGAAACAGCAGTTGAAGTGGACCTGTTTGCAACAAAGCCGTGTTGCTGGGGACAAAGTACATTCTGTTCACCCAGGAAGCGCCTTAATTGCGACGAAATTAGTTTTTCAAGCGTAGTGTTAATACTACTCAGAACAGATATTGGTCTGTAGCTGTCCGGAAGATTCCGATCACCAGATTTGTACACTGGTATTACTTTGGCGGTCTTAAGTATACTAGGATAAGTTTTAGAGGAAAATGCATGATTAAATATATGGCATAAGGGACCACACAATACATCAATATTCTCCTTTAAAATCCTTGATGATATGGCGTCATGGCCAGCTGCCTTGTTCCCTGGTAACTTATTAATTATTAAAATAGCATCGGCGATCATCGGCACTGCGATTGATATCGGAAAAAATTAAATGACTTCTATAAAGGCTGTAACAAAGACAGTTAATTTCCGCTGAACACTATTACTAACCATTGTTTGTTCTTTGAGTAAATATGGGTTTGCATAGCACAATTATGAAGGCAATTTGACCCAATTACTCCGTGAATAAAAACTTAAACAGTTCAACAAGAAAGCAACTATGTCTCGTATAAGTGAGAGGTGGCGAAATGATGACTATGTGAATCTAGAACGTCTAACGATAGGGGACACAGGGCGCATTTCGTATCCACTATTAGCAGAGCAGGGAAGAATTTCTTTTCATCTCTCTTTCTACTTTTCCTTGCAAGAGCACCCTTAGTTAAAAATGGATGGGCCTAGAAATACGTGCGGGTACGCCTCTCGTCTCCACGAGAACGAAACGAATTTTTCAGCAACTCCTATTCCCCACCTATTTTTTTCACTAGAAATAAATATATCGACCTCGTCGCATCGAAGGAGGGTTCCTTTGCAACAGCAAGAAACTACGGGTGAAAAAAAAATGGGTGAATAGAACCTTGTGAGTGTGTTGCGCTGAGCACCGAGGAGCAGAAATTGAGAAAGCCTGCATTTTGATTCGGCGCCACCGCGCGGCTGACAACCATCTTCTTGTGAAAATATGTCATTTAAATTTCACTTGCGCTCGAGAAGAGCACGTCTTATAGAAATGGAGCTGTTTCTATTAGTACGGTCACTTGCCCTAAGTGCAGAGCGTTTCTTTTTTATAAACCGTTTCTGTACTGCGTTTAGATACATTACTTTAAGCATCATTAAACTTCCGAGTGGTTCGCTGTGTGTTAAGGTGAGCGTCGGCTGGTGAAAATATTAATGCTGCGGCATCCTGAAGTTGGAACGTTACATGCGAGAGTGGAAGGTTGAGTGAGCTTATAAAAAATTGTCCGGTGTAAGTCTTACAAAATAACAATTCATAAATCCAACAGACAATTCAGCCAGTTAAAGCAGAAGGGACAATATATCTGGCTTTCTAACTGTAATGTATTAATTCTAACTTAACTTGAAATGAACTAAAGTGATCAAAATATGACCGTTTGCATGATCCGAACACAGAACGATGTTCTACCATTTAAGCTACGACGGAAGGTGCTTTCTCGTTTGTCAGTAGTCCCGTTGATAAGGTGGCGATCGCCGGGTTAATTCCGATTGTTGATCGATTGGCCCCCCGAAATGCACCACGAAAGCGTGGACAATTTAGCGTTGGTCCTTTTGGCGCGTTTAAAAAACAAGGTGAAGCCGAGATTTGATATCAAAACCAAAATGTATATACAAAACAAATGCGTATATATGCTTGGCAGTAATCAAATACAATATGAGACCTATTACAACGTACTTCAATACATTCAAAAGAAAGGACACAAACAAGAAGCGCTATACAGTTCAATCTTATGCATTAACTAACACACTTATAGACTAACATTTTCGTCAAGTGTACGCAGTCCAAATTTCTCGAAACAAAATTTGAATGCTTCTCGTCAAGGAAACAATCACTCAAAGTCCAGTGCCGGTAATCGTCCCACTGCACCCGAGGTTTCTCTTCCAAGAAACTCTAGCGTCGTCAACTGACCGTCCTTCAATAACAAAACTTCTTTGCCGGTAACACATCGGTTACTCACGCGCTGCTAGTGCAGGTCACGTCTTCAGCCACGGGCGGTAAGATTCACTTTATCTACTGCTTTATCATTCTTGAACAAGCCTTCGACTGCTTGCGGATATCATTCTTCTTCATCTCCTCATCGCCACCCTCCGGTATACGTTTAGCTTGGGTTAAATGACTCTTGAGAAGATGAAGAAGGCCATTGATTTCTCGAAGTTTCAAGGCGTACCGCACAGCCAAAGCCGGGGGAAAGAGGCACATTCCTCTCGCCGGTTCCGCGTCCCGCGACTCAAATCTGCAGCACCACGCCCCTTCTCGATGTTTCTACAATCCTCTCGGCGTATTCGGAGGAGGTTGGTTGGCGTGGCAGCGGCTCGTTCGAGGAGGAAGAGGCGCGCGCGCAGCGTCCTTTGATGCTTGTTTCTTCGTTGCGGTGGCTCGTGATTGCGTCCGAATGGCGAGCGGTATTGTCGCATCAGTTAGAAATCGGAACGTGCTCTTCCTTGAGCGCTCGTCTGTGACACTCGTTCTTTTTTCCGTGGGATGCCTAATTGCCTGCTATTTCATTAGCTCTATACAATACAGAAAATGAGCGCGTACAGAAAACAGGAAATTGTGGTGTCACAATAATCACGACGCTTACATCAAAGTCCAGCATAATTCAAAGTAAGCACAAGCTCTTTATGCTATATGCAACATCAATTCCCGGAATGAGGTGTAAAACAAAAACGTGCTTGAATATCAAAACCGAATGACACCACCTAACAGCAGCATCAGTAAGGTAAAAAGAAAGGCAAAGGAAATGCAGGAAGGTTAACGAGGTCCCTGATCAAAAACGTAGGAGGGAGGAAAGAAATTTAAAAAAGGAAGAAGAAGATAAAAGACAACTGATACGCTCGCACGCAAAGCCGCGTCCACCACGTATGCCCATATAGAATTTCAAACTGCAAGCTGCTACAGGGTATGGTTCCGCCACGACAGCTGTACTTACCGGTGCATGAATGAAATGTTCGACCGTGAGCGTGATTGACACAATTACGCAATGCGGGAATCCGTGTTGGCCGTTATAGCCGGGAAAACATCCTACGGTTGGTGCGTCAAATACAAAGCAAATTATACTGATTCGCGCCACATGGGATGGTGAAGGCTAAATGGCACGAAAAGATATCATGTCCCGCTCTTGTTTTCGATTCTCCCGTTCGTTACCTACATGGGCGCAGTGAAGCGTTGGTCACAAATGATACTGTAAACATAGGACAATGGCAAGACTTCCGGGACGGATAGACGGGAAATTGCCAGCGTTGCTCGTAAGCTCTGCCGTCTCGGTCTTCTGGTATCATCGGAAGCGACGACCCGATGAGTTCTTTTCCGCTCTCGCAATCAGATATGCCTAAGCACGTGCAACGAGGCATTAACGAGTTCGGAGCTTGTGTGCTCTGATACGCGCATCGGGACGCAGGGAACTCGAAAGATGCGTGGTCTCCTCAGTGGCAGTGTTTTCGCACGCGGCTCAGGATAGTACATGTTTTTTTCTTCCTTTTTTCTGTCTTTCTATTATTCGCAAACTTTATTACGCGCAGCATTCCAAGGAAAGTCCACAACCCAGTGGGCGGCAATAAAAAACAATGCTGAAAAAAAATATTAAGAAAAATCGTCAAACCAAGGGGATCATTTCGCCTTTCGCGACCTGCTAGTACTGTCTAAACAGTGATGTGATGAGATCATTAGAGCTTGACTGAACTAATTAAACTGTAACCATAGAGTTTCCTAAGATTAACTAGAGGGGGCTTTGCACTGGGATCATTCAGTGACCATGGGGATTATGGGCATATGACATGAATTTCCCTTTAATCTTCGTGCATGCGGGTATAGTGAACGCTCTTGTGGCTTCCTTTATTGTTGTGTTTTGGTTTCGTTTAGAATCAAAGAACAAACCGTTTTTTCCTTCGTGACCCGATTTGAAGTGGTAAGCCTAAACCATTAAGGGGGGTAAAGCGTAAATGCCCGACATTTGCCGAGTCTTGTTTCGTTACAAAGCAGCTTCAAGCCACGCTAAGCGAGAAAGAACGTCAAGTACGAAGACTAGGCAAATCCATGCCATACCCATAATTACAATGCTCGCTGAAGCACCATGCGTTGCAGCTCCCTTAGAGACTAGTTCCCTCTCATGTATGTTTGGAAAACTATCTATGACTGTAGCGATATCTCCTCCAGCTTTGAAAAACAGGCGGGTTTCGTTGTTTCTTACCTTTTCATTTCACCTGAAACTTAGTTAGTGCTGGCTTCGACAAGACCTTTTCGGATATAAACGAGCAAAATATATGACGTAAAACAATAACCAGGTAGTATGTCAACAACGACAGCGATGAAGTGTCTTGCAATTCTTAGATTTTTTTTTTCATGAATAAACGCAGCGAACATTATGCAGGCCTAAGCAGGACAACTAAAAAGAAGTATTAAACAGGTATCAGAAAAAAAAAAAACGTGACAGCCTGATATTGGGCAGTGAATGCGGAAAGGAATAGAACTCGCAAGGACTTTCTTGAAACTAAAATTATCACGTTAATGCTTTTCTGTGCCACAAGTCTCGGGTGTTAGTTCTAAGATGTCGATACAGTAGACTTAGAGGCGTATAAAATATCAAGCCCAATAATCACCTTATAGTTAATGAGCAATAGAGAAAAATTGCTTGAAAATTCTTGCGTTATAGAAGCGCTTCATCGCTATGATAATATTAAGTTAAAACAACTAATAATTCAATGTTGGGCAGCCGCTCTAAAATATTAGGTATGGTCTCATGCTGGGGAGCACAAAGTCGCGAATTTGTTGGCTGCAATGTGCAACTACTAACACATGACAGCGAAATAGAAAAAGCAAAAGGAAATAGCTATGCTAACCATTAAGAATTTCGGTAGGAGATAAAGCGTACTAATCAATAATGGTTAACAGGGAGCCCTCAACCACACCGGTGCTCACAGTGCAACACAGAACATCGAGGCAGACAATTTTTTTTTCATACGCAAAGCAGCCTAATGTCGGGATTGTCCTTCGACCATCGTCGTAGCTACGCTAGTATCGGGAGCGCCCACTAGATGGCTCTGTGGTAGAGAACTCGCTCCCCTACGGCGCGTGCTCTGGTATGGGGGGAGAGCGCTAGCGGCGCTGCGCAGCACTGTATAACAAGATCATTTACTCCCCTCCCTCCCACGCCCCAGACACAGTGTCGTAATGAAAAATCCGTAAACAGGGGTTGTGTCGAGCCGGCGCTTCAACAAGTGGACTTGTCGGAGGAAGAGGAGTCCCCTTTCCGGAACGTCGAGAACTCAACCCGTGTTTACGGATTTTTCATCGCAAGGTTCCATCTTCCCCCTTCATACCGTTTCTTTTCGATTTGCACAGCGTATTAGTATCACTGAACACATGAGCATGAGTGCGGCTGAGGTTGGATCGCGAAGCTGGTGTGTGCGCAGCCAAGAACATCTAGGGTGATGAACAAAGAGTTCCTCTTTACTGAACTTCAAGTCGACCCATGGCTTCTTCGCATACTGGTCAGGATTTCTTTACGGGGAGATGTGTGTGAGTGTTGTTTTTTTGTCACTGCGTGGACGTATTTCCCGATGCGTGCAAAGTAAGAGAACGTAAGGTATGTGTAGCCAGAGTTGATAAAGCTTGAAAGTAGATCAATACTTAAGATAAATGCCCTCCCTTGCTAAAATACTTGAAGTTGTTACAAAATTTAGCTTATAATTAATTGAACATATTTTAATAACGGCAATATTTGTGGTTCAACGTCCCAAACATGCAATATGATTATAACAGACTCCGTAATGGTCGGCTCCGGTAATTTATACCATCTGGCATTCTCTCACGTGCACCTAAAATCTAAGTCCACGGGCATCGATCATTTTCACTTCCATTTAAAACGGTGCCGCCGTGGTTGGGTTGAACTTCGTTTAGAGGGAAGTTTATTGTCATGTGTTTGACCATGACAAATAATGAAGAAACCAGCACTAATATCTCTAAATTTGTTCAATTACTACAAGCACCAACGTATGTTCTTTCTCTAAAAAAGTATTCGTCTTAAAGTTATTTTGTTTCGAGCACATGATGATTAATATGTGGGGTTTAACGTTCCAAAACCACCATATGATTATGAGAGATTCCGTAGCGGAGTGCTCGGAAAGTTTGACCACCTGGGGTTCTTTAACGTGCACTCATATCTGGGCACACGGGCGTATAGCGTTCTCGCCTCCATCGAAAATGCAGCAGCCGCAGCCTGGATTCGATTCCACGACCTGCGGGTCAGCAGCCGAGTACCTTAGCCACTAGGCATTTCGGCGGGGCTGTTTCGAGCAGAAGTATTATGCAAGTGAATATAACGCAATACCACAGCTACGGGCCGTAAATCTGTGTTCATTATAGTTATCCAGAAACAATAATAAAAAACAGGCAGGCTGAGTTCTTTGTATTCTGTTTAAGCTTATCTTGAAAATAGCTGTAGCGTCTGTTTGTAACAATGTGGCGCACAGCGCAAGGCTATATATATATTTCTGGTGATGGTTTTCGAAAGAGCACTCAAACAATTACCAATTAGACAAGACGGAAGCGCAACACCGTGGCTTTAAAAAGCTTAAATATTACATTCACATCCACACAGAATGGCCGTGCGACCGAAACATAATGACGAGCAGAAACCGGCGTAACAAACAACAACAAAGCACCTATAGACCTTGCTATGAAAGAGACGTGCGTCATGGTTACAGCCAAAGCTCAACGACTTTCCATGTATGCTTGTGACACCTAAAAAGTGCATATCATCGCTTAGAGAGGGAATTGGTGCTCACGCGTTTTGCAAGACGTAAGCGCCCTGCGAAATCGCAAGGTGCGTACATTGATGGGCACATCATTGTGTGTTTTCCTCAAGAGTACATTTTTTAGCCGTCACAGCTGACGTTATAGTTAGGACGCAAATAAGCCTTACCTCTTATAACGGCACTTGGTCTTTTTTTCTGCAATTTATCGTTTAGTTCTAGATTTCAAGTTCTTGCCCCGCCGCGGTGGTCTGTGGCTAAAGTACTCGGCTGCTCGTCCTTAGGTCGCGGGATTGAATCCCTGCTGCAGCGGCTGCATTTCCGATGGAGGTGAAAATGTTGTAGGCCCGCGTGCTCAAATTTGTGTGTCCGTTAAACAACCACAGGTGGTTGAAATTTCTGGAGCCCTCCACTACGGCGTCTCTCATATTCATATGGTAGTTTTAAGACGTTAAACCCCACATATCAGTCATCATTAGATTTCAAGCTGTTCTTTTTTTTCTCGCAAGCCTTTTCTTGACCGCTGTTTTTATTATTCCATATGTACTGCCTGAAACCACAAATATCAAAAGCGTTATAAGTCTATGATGTTTGAAAGCACTGCTTGGTGCGTAAGCAAACAGGTATGTTTTTACGCTCAAACGCAGTGTACAATCGGTGTGAAATCAAGCACGACCAGTGCCAAACATTAGAAATTATATAGTACGTGCCGTCCAGTCACCAAACAGCTTGGATATGAAAAGAGCTTCCAAAGGGGAGCGCTGCCCGCATGTCAACTGGAATAACCTGACACGTAGGTTGACTGACTCACGTAGGGGGGCGTGATGAACAAAGACAATCGCTATCAACGTGCTTTCACCAAGCAGAACGTTAGCGTATGCCAATAACAGTGACCGTTTACATTACTTTCATAGGCATAATGTTTTTTTAGCTTGCTCTTTCCTCGCTTCATCACTGAATCCGTGAACCAGGCCACAAATCTAGCCAATGACTGGACCCAAAGCATTAGCGTGGTGCTTTCAAGTGCAACCGGGCGTGCAATTGGCAATTCGTTTCAACCTCGTTAAGTGTCTCCCCCCGTGTGACAATGGCACCATTTCGGCTGCTACAGAGAAAAAGAGATTCGCGCTGGATGCCTGGTTCATGAAGGAATGGGGGCAAATGAAATGAGCGCTTTCGGGTGACGCTCCTTTGCCAGCCATCTACAGCTTCGACGATTAGTTTTCCAATTTGCTCCTGATAGAGCAGAGCTGAAAGGTTTTGTCGAAGTGCAAATGTTGGGCAATTGGGTGGTTTATGCAGAAGAGAAATCGTAAGTTATTAGCAAATGAAATTAGTAAAGGAATAATAAAAAATCGAAAATTGGTGAAAGGGTGAAACGGTGTCCTCGAACATAGGCACCGCCTTCAAGCTATCATTAGCACCTAGAAAGAAAAAAAAGGCGTGAAAAACTTGAGGCTATATAGCTAATCGTTTAAAAATTACAAACTGGACTGTGCGAAGAAATGTAGGAAAAGAAGTGAATGAGGATGGCCAAGCCTAACTATATGTCAGTTTTGCTACACTGATGAAAATGAATAAATGGATGGTAGAAGTAATGTACTTTGGTTCTAGTTGCGACGTGAACGTCATTTAGAATAGGCAAGGGCCCTAGTGTGAAACTGCTCGTTTTAATACGTTAGTACAAATATCGGCTGGTATAAGGCATGATAAGAAAATAAGGGGGGTCATTTGGTATCATTTATTGGATTTATCGTTGATAACCTAAGTCAGGTGGCTTTCCTCAGTTTTTATCAGTGAATGTGGCGTGAAATGAGAATTTTCAACGAGTGTCAGTTGTTATGTTATTTATGGCCATTCTTGTAAAATGAAGTAAAGCGTTAGTTTTCTTTGTTTTACAAAGAAGAAATCTGGCGCTGATGGCTGAAAAACTTGACCGAGGCTCATTACAACTGAAGGTGCACTTTAGGTTGTCATATATAGTGATATTCAAAATGCAAGTCCCAATCAAATAAACATTGTTTAGTCGCTCAATAACATACGTTCAAGGACACATCGAAACGAGCTTATATCATTGTCGCTGCAACAAAAGCGACGCCATAACAAGCGTTATTGCCATGCCGCGGTGGTCTAGTGGCTAAGGTACTCGGCTGCTGACCCGCAGGTCGCGGGATCGTATCCCGGCTGCGGCGGCTGCATTTCCGATGGAGGCGGAAATGTTGTAGGCTCGTGTGCTTAGATTTGGGTGCACGTTAAAGAACCCCACGTGGTCGATATTTCTGGAGCCCTCCACTACGACGTCTCTCATAATCATATGGTGATTTTGCGACGTTAAACCCATCAAATCAATCAATCATCAATTAACACCGTTACCCTGATTCTCTGGCAATTGCGCACTGCAGTTTCGGGGTTACGAGGCGTGGACATATAGACCGTGCTCTTCGATTCAATAGTTTGCATGGGTTGGTGGTATAAATATGTTTGAATAGACTTACCAAATGTTGTCATAACCATTTCGACCATTCAAAATTCATGCAAATACAGTGCCCACGACACCTGTTATTGCAACAAGCAATGACTGCAAGACTCGATTCCTCAAAATTAAGAAGGATTTTAGAGGGAAAAAAGCATTCCATTACCTAAGCGCAACGTATAGCAATGCTCAAAACTTTGCTGTGATGCACTAACTAGCAATTTTTATTGGTCTGGCCAGAGCGACTGCGTTAGCAGAGCAGCATGGGTAACATAGTGCCCGCTTTACTCATGATCACGCTCTTTCTCACGCCTTCCGACAGAAATTTACTGTTTACGAGACGTGCTGGGTTCAATTTCCGATTGCCGCAGTAATACGTCTTGACGGCGACGAAGCGCGAAATAACTCGTTCCGTGAGCTCGAACTAAACTTCGTAAACGTGTTACAGCTCTGTTTTTTATTTCGTTTTTCAGTTATATTATTATAGATATTTTTTTCCGACACGCTATCACTTTTAGCGCTTTCTACTTGCAATTTGTTTTTTCATAGTGCCAAGAAAATATCTCATAAAAAACTACTAATTTGTGTTTATATATATATATATATATATATATATATATATATATATATATATATATATATATATATATATTTCAAATTGTTGTGTTACAACCGGCTAACTTTTCTTTCCTAGTGGAACCGTAGCTTTCGTAGCACGGTCAATTAAACTTTTAACTCTTCCATCGGTGTTTATTGGACGGCAAATGAAAACGGAACTCGTGAAATTTTTGTCTGATAGAGTTCATTTTACGGATTTTTGCAAAATTGTTCACTCCGGAGGACTTAATGATCTGTGAAGACCCACAGAAATTTACTAAGCTAAAGCAGGACGACGGGCTTTAATAAACGAAGAGGATGTATGCAGAATATAAGAGCATATAATTAATTTGATGTAGAAGGGCGGTATTACATGAGGTATGGTACGAATAACTTTATTTAAAGATCCGGAGCAGTGCCACTGCTTAGGGCGCCTTCGCAAATGTAACCTAATCAACGCAACGCAGGTTCTCTGTACAGCCCATAGTTGATGCTGATATTCTGAGCTCTTGTGGGCCAAACTTTATTTCTGCTCTGTGAGGTCCTTATTCGCACGTAACGAGGGGCAATGACAATGCATGCAATCTTAGAAAAAAAAGTTGGCAATCAGTTAGTAAATGCGTGTTTACTGGTTTCCGGAGCATTTTAGTACCTTCGCAACGTGCTTTTACTAGCTACCAGCTAGTACAGCTAGTAATTTTAGCCGTTACTAACCAGAGAACCTTTCTTTGTCTTTTTATCTAAGCAACTACTAAGCCAGCTAGGCTGCCAGATGTTTCGTTGATGCCGCGGTACATTTTCGTAAGCATAAGTTAGGCAAGCTCAATTTTATTGACTACCTTCGAATAGAAGTTTCATGCTACGGGAAGGCACACATATAAGTAAACAGAAGGCGACATGATGATGCGTAGAAAACAACAATTATCTTATAAACTCTGTGAATGCTAATCAGTACGCGGGATGTGATCCTAAAGCAGGAGTATACATTGCCTTGAAGCCGACAGTAGAAATCTGCTATGTCCTAGTCCTAAAGGTTTACTTGTGCATGCGTTTGCATGCATGTTCTCGTAATACGTTCATATGAGTACTCATACTCATATGAGCACATATTCATGTGAGTATGAGAACAGATATGAGCATATCATATGCTCATATGAATCCATATTAGCGTATGGGATTCACATATGTATGATCATATGTGAATCTGATTTGATCATATGATCATAGGATCAATTTTCTATACATATGTTGCTGTGATACGAACTTACCGCAGTATAGTTACGTGACGTAGTCAGAAGGCATTAAGTAATTTACGAAAGACATGTCCATTCGTTTTATTTATTCTGAACTTTTGTAACAGAATCGTTTTGATATGGTAACGCACACGTACATTAATTAAATAGGCGTAAACTTCAAATTTCGGGGGTTTCTGACAATTTAGTAATGTACTAATCACTCGTGTCAGCACTATTAACTTACTAACTAGGTAGTAAATTTCGCTAACCTGCTTTTTACTACGCTTCCTTATTAAGAGGCTTGTGCTTTATGTAACAAGTGGAGGAAGCAACAAAAAGGGAGAAGGCAGGGAGGTTAACCAGAAAGTCATCCGGTTGGCTACCCTACACTGGGGGATAAAGGAAGGGGACAAGAAAGACGAGAAAGAGGGAAGAGAGGAAAAAAGGGGGTGGGGGAGAGACTGACAGTAATTTCACTGCAGCGTGTAGAACTCTACCGCATGTCAGAGGCGTTCACACAAGCCTGTCTTTCTCAGGAAACGCAGCAGGGCTTTCACTGCCTTGTGGGCTGTCGAGGCATGTGTACGTTGCTGTAATAGCACCTGCACAGAAAGAGGCCGATCATCCAGTCGCCGCATTGCGTTGGCAAGTACTTGTCTCTCTGAGGCAAATCGAGGACAATGACACAGCAGGTGTTCGATATTTTCGTCGGTGCCGCAAACATCGCACGCCGCACTGTCAGTAATTCTGATTAACGTGGTATAAGCTTTCGTGAAAGCAACTCCCAGCCAAAGGCGATAGAGAAGCGAAGCTTCACGTCGATGTAGGCCGGTTGGAGGCCGGAGTTGTAGTGAAGGGTCGAGCTCGTGCAGTCGTGTACGTCGTATGCTAGGTGTGTTCCACTCAGTCAGTGTGAGACTGCGGGCCAGTTGACGAATCTGCCTCGCCGCATCCGCTCTTGAAAGCGGTATCGGAACGCTGTTCGCTTCTTTATGTGACGTGCGAGCAGCATGATCTGCAGAATCATTGCCGCCTATACCACTATGCCCAGGTAACCACTGAAAGACGATGTCATGGCCTTTTTGTATTAACAGGTGGTGAAGTTTCACGGTTTGGTAGGTCAACTGGTCGTGGCATCCGCGTCGGAGAACTGATGTCAGGCACTGTAACGCTGGTTTTGAGTCAGAAAACACAGCCCATTTACCTGGTCTTTCTTCCGAATTGATGTGTTCCAGTGCATTGCGCAGAGCCTCGAGTTCTGCCGTCGTCGAACTTGTCACATGTGAAGTCTTAAAACACCGAGTTATCCCTTGTGATGGTATAACCACTGCTCCACCTGAACTAGACGGCGTAGTAGAGCCATCCGTGTAAATGTGCACGTGGTTACTGTAGTTTTCTTCCAGTAGGGATAGACTCAGTTGTTTCAGGGCATGTGTCGGTAAGTCCGATTTTTTCCTCATTCCTGGAATCATTAAGTGAACTCGCGGCCGGCTCAAGCTCCAAGGAGGAAACAGTGGCTTTGATGCAGGTGCGTATGTCTCAGCAAACGATGAACGATGCTTGGAGACAATAGTGCCGTATTTCGTGCGGGGCCTTTCAGCAGCTAGGCTCGCCAGGTGGTGAGAAGGGGTCCTGGCATAATGCCTGAGGTGCATGCGCATTGTCTCGGTAATAATATGCGTATTTATCGAGTGATCTTGAGCGATGGCAATGGTTTCCGCCGTTGAAGCACTGCGGGGTATTCCAAGGCATATCTTAAGTGCTTGGGCTTGAATGCTCTGAATTGCGCGCAGGTTGGTCTTGCCGGTGTTAGACACTGCAGGTAAGCTGTACCGTAAGAATCCGATAAACAGCACTCTGTACAGTTGTAGCATGGATGATATGGGCACTCCCCAATTTTTTCCTGCAAGGAATTTGAGCATGTGGCATGTTGCGATCAGCCGCTTCTTCACATAGTTCACGTGTGGAGTCCACGACAGGTTTCTATCTATTATGACTCCCAAGAACCTGTGGCTTCTGCTGAACGATATGTATTCTTCATTAATCGATATACTGTAAGCAGACATTGGTTTCCGCGTGAACGCTACCACTGCACATTTTCCGCAGGACACCTCGAGGCCTTGTTCACGAAGATAGCGTGACGCCGTTGTAGCAGCCTTCTGAAGGCGGGCGCGAAGCTGAGGCCTTGTCACACCTGATGTCCAAATGCAGATGTCATCAGCATAGACAGAAAGTTTTACAGTGCTAGGTAGCTGCTCGACTAGACCAATGAGAGTTAGGTTGAAAAGGGTAGGGCTTAGCACTCCTCCCTGAGGAACTCCTTGGCTGCTGTAATAATCAGGTGTTGGGCCATTCGCTGTCATCACGTAAAATGATCTCAGCTGTAAGTAGCTGTACACCCACATATATATCTTGCCACCAAGACCTACTGTTTTCAAAGCACTAAGGATGGCTTCATGGGTGACATTGTCGTAAGCCCCCTTAACGTCTAGAAACAGGGCGGCGCACAGTCTCTTACAGGCTTTCTGGTGTTGAACATATGTCACCAGATCAACAACGTTGTCGATTGACGAATGGCCGCGCCTGAATCCGGTCATGGATACTGGATAGATTTCGTAGTGCTCTAAATACCACTCCATTCGTGTTAGAATCATTCGTTCCATCGTTTTTCCCACACAACTGGCAAGTGCGATAGGACGGTATGAGGCAATATCCAAAGGAGATTTACCAGCCTTTAGAAGTGGAATGAGGCGACTTGACTTCCATGCCTGGGGAACAGTACCAGTCTGCCAGGAGTCGTTGTATAGGCGTAAGAGTGCCTTCCGAGCTTCGTCTCCAAGATTACAAAGGGCACGATAGGTAATGCCGTCAGGACCGGGTGCTGAAGAACGTCTGCACAGAGCCAGTGCCGCCTCTAGCTCATCCATAGAAAACTGGCATTCCATACGGGGATCACGTGAGGGTGGTGGGTTGTCGAAAGTTCCCGTTCTTGATACTGTGAAATTGGAATCACCGGCAATTCTTCTACAGAAAGATTCTGTGACGTCAATTTCTCTGCATCGAAGGTGAAGTGCCAGAGATGTAAACGGGTGTCGCTGACACAAGGTTGTGCTAAGACCCCGGACAGTTCGCCATATCAGTGATAGGGGCTTTCGTGGATCCAACGACTCGCAAAAGGATGTCCAACGTCGCCTAGCCAGTTTATTCATGTGCCGCTGCATTTTCTTTTGAATGCGTCTAGCCAGCCTCAAATCATCCATGCACTTTGTCCGTCGGTACCTTCGTTCTGCACGACGGCGTATTGCGCGAAGTTTCTCAAGCTCGATGTCGAAATCGGTGCGCTTGTGACTAGTCAAATGTGTATGCGTGGTATTCTGCAGGACATTCTTTATCGAGTCCTCTAGGTTATATGATGAGCCGTCGGTACAGCAGTCTTCCATTAACATTTTGAATTTCGGCCAATCGGTGTACTTGAGGCCTCTTGAGGACTTGGAGCTGGTGAAACCTTCTATACACAGGTAAGTTGGTATATGGTCGCTGCCCCGCGTTTCCAGATCCGAAAACCAGTGCACTTTCCTGATAAGTGAGCGAGAAACCAATGTAAGGTCCAGGCAGCTGCTATAGGCTGATCCGCGTAAATATGTAGGGCTTCCATCGTTACAAACGCAGAGTTCGTACTCCGAAACTAAGGACACCAATTTTCTTCCTCTAGAGTTGTCCCTGGAGCTTCCCCATAGGAAATGGTGGGCATTGAAGTCGCCAGTGATCACCCATGGCCTTGGAGTCGATGTCAGAATACCGCGTAAGCGCTCACAGTCAAGGCGGCTTGATGGAGATAAGTAAGCTCCGATAATCGTGAAAGCAACCTTATCCTTCTTCACAGTAAGACACACATACTGATTCCCTTCATCAGGCGAGACTCTGTGGTGAACGTAAGTGAAGTCATGGCGCATGAATACAATAACTTTGCTGCAGTCTCTGTGAGTGGAGGACATAAAGCACTCATATCCTGACAGCTTGATTGAAGCACACAGGTTGGGTTCACAAATCACAATAATGGGGAAGCGGTTCACAAATACAAACTGTCTAAAGTCAGACATGCGCGACCTCAGTCCTCTGGCGTTCCACTGAAAGACAGACGCATTCTTGACTTCCGCTCGAAACGACGGTGCCTCGCTGGCCATGGTTTTACTTTAGAGCTGCAAGCACCGGACTCAGGGTGTCCAGCACATGCAGTGCGGTCTGCGCAGCAGAAGTCTTCATATTACTCAGTAGGACACGCATGGTACTCATCAGCGATTGCAGCAAGCTTATCACTTGATCTTCATTCATCGCATCACTGGTTTGAGGGGTCGTCGAGGGCGGCGGGATTTGATGCAGCTCCGAAGTAGGTTGACGTCGTGGAAGAGAGGGCCACTGTTCGGAAGGCGCGACTGCTGTCCCTTTCTTCTGTTTGGCAGTATCCGTCTTCAGTGAGCTCGGTGTTTGTGGGTCAGCCTCTTTGATAGAGGATGACATCTCTCTATCGGTAGAGGCGTTTTTCCGTGATGGTCTTCGCCCACGACGCCGTCGTCGGCGTAGTGTAGCGGCAGCTTCCCTGTGCGTTGAATTGTCCCGCACCATACGCCTGAGTACCGCGTGCTCGTTTCGCACCCGCGGGCAATCTTTGGATGAGGCCTCATGAGCGCCGTGGCAGTTTGGACATCGTAGTATGGTGGCACTGCAGGCGTCTTTTGAGTGAGACTCAGCGCACCGCGGACACACAACTTTGTTCTCACAGACACCTTTTACGTGTCCCATCTTGAAGCACTTGTAGCATTGCAGTGGCTTCGGTATGTAAGGACGCACTGAGTGGCGAACATGGCCAACTTTGACATACGAGGGAAGGCTGTCTCCCTCGAACACAAGCCTCAAGCAGCGTGAGTTGCCGAGTCTGGTAATGTGCGTAATGCGGGTGCCTTCAGTCGCTGGCTTTATTAGTATTGGCAGGTCATTAGCTGAGATGGAAAGATCCACATCATAAATGACGCCAACAGTGCCATTACAACCTGTAGCGACCATTGGCCGAACTTTCACGTTGCCGATTTCTGTTATGTGCCGAAGGCTTTGCAGTGCGCTACGGTGCATAACGTCTACAGCAAGGACATTCTTTCGTGCATTGATCTTCACGTCTTTGATCTCATTCGGCGCGGTTTCCTCGAGAAGCACATAAAGAACTTGCCTGTTAAGGAGTCGCAAGTTAGATGCAGGGTCTTCGGGCATAAACAGCATGGTGTGCGGCCACCGCTGTGGTGCAGTCTTAACGGTGGAAACACTTGCCGACGATGCCGTTCGCAGTAGTCTTCGTTTTGTAGATCGATTCATGACGACCGTGAAGTCATCATCCGATGACTCAAAGCCGTCCGAATACAAATCGGTTGCCTCACTGTCGGTGTCGCTCGACGCGTTGCTACGCTTCCTGGACGACGAAGTCCGGTGCGACGGTTGCACGCCTGGAACATTCTCAGGTGTGTCCTGAAGCATCACCGCAAAGGAGGGAGCGGCAGCTCCCAGGATTTCCAGGAAAACAAATTGAAAACACTGAGACACGGGCACAAGCGTTCTCTGAGAGAATCACTTCGTCGTTGTAACAAGTGAGTGGTTAGTATTTAGTTAGTGAATATGCCAACCTTTATTTTTAAATGTGTGGTCTTTAAATCACACTTGGGCGCCGCCTTTCACGGTTACATTAACATTAATCAGATGTGGTCTTATTACAATATTGCAATACACCAACATATGCAGCTTGTTGTTATATTTCCCGACAACAGTCGTTCCTGTGCTCGTTGCTGTAGTCCAGTGCATTATAAAACGTCGAAAGCCGCACGAGCCTTCATGCAGTCCCCGAAGGCATGAACTCAGAAATCGAAGGTGCACCGGGTGCACTGTACAGAGGCGCCCACTGTTGGGGTGAACACGACTCAGCGTGGCTGCACTGCGCGGAGTGACATTGCATGCCAGGCGGTCATGCACCGAATCAAAGCGGCTCAGGCACACACGAGCGCGAGGCTCTTTCTGCACTTCTACAAAGAAGAATGGCGCCTGGCATTGGCGGCTACTACCATAGAGTTTCCTGAAATTAGCTAGAGGGGACTCTGGCACTGCGATCGTTGAGCGACCATGGGAATGATGAGTAGTACGTGGATTTGACTACTCTTCGTACTTGCGGGTGACCAATCGCACTTGTGGCTTCATTCATTGATGTTTTTCGGTATTGTATCGAACGAAAGAACGAACCCTTTGGAACTTCGTGACCCGATCTTAAATGGTAAGCCTAAATAAATGTGGTGGTGAAGCACAGCCACTGAAAATTTTCTGAGTTTTCTTTCGTGAGAAAACAGCTCCAAGCAGAGAAGTACGAGAAGTGCGAAGATTGGACAAATCTGTGTACTGCACATCAGTTCTGTGCTCGCTGAAGTGCCGTGCGTTGCAGATCTCATAGACAATAGCACCAAAGTTCCCTCTAGTGTATATTTAGGAAACTTTATGGCTGCTACAAAACGGCTAGAGTAGTATGGCTAAAGGTAGCATATACATTAACGTTAGGAGCGGTGCATGAGGAGCGCACTCCGGCGAGCAGCAGATGCCAAGTAACAATCATGGGTGTATGTGCGCGTACGCTACTACGATCGCGTCCGCGCCGGGTGCACTGGTACTCCGCAGAGCGCAGTTACGCTGACCCATGAATGAACGGCACTGTACATATGGGCAGTGAAATGTGTGCCGTCATGTTTTCTCTCTTTCGCTCTCTTACCCCATCATTTCTCTCTCGACGTAGGGTGGCAAACTGCAGCTAGTCTGCTTTTTAACATGTCTGCATTCCCTCCCCGCTTTTTATCGCTCATAACAGCGCTTGATTCCGACCTCTGAATAGCTGCTGACAGGAAAAGCAGAAGCAGCCTATTATATCCCTGAGCTGTAATTTCTAGAAAAAGAAACAATGCCGAAGGACGCCGCATATTTGAGCTATATAAAAGGTTGCATTAAATGTAACAAGGAAAAGCCTTTTAGAGTGGTGACCACAGTGACGGAAGAAGCTTTGAGTTTTTCAGTTACTTGCCGTACTTAGAAAAAAGTGGTATAATTCTATTGTGGAGCACGGTTCTCGCCGATAGAAAGCAATGCTCGAAGCAATTCTCCTCGACGAAGTGCTCTCGCCAGAGGGCACTACGTGACGGCCATGAGTGAAGCCGCCAAGCACATTCCAACTGCGCGGTGCAGCGTATGAGAAGAGAGCCATTATTTCGAGCTTCGCCTGGCCTTTCTTCGCCACCGCCTTGCTGCCTTCATTCTTTGGACGCGCTTCTAAATGGGGCCCCTGGCTTCATCTATGTGGGAAATTTGGGCTCGCTAACATCGTCGGCCAGCGCTCACCGCTAATTCTGTAACGGTCTTGTGAAGGTCACACTATTTCTGTCTACGTGATGGTTTTTTTATAGACTGACCACAGTGCATTGGGGACGTTACCATACGGAATATTTCTTCTCGTGTTGGAGCCATATGATGGTTATTGTTTCCTGCTTGACTTTTATCGCAGCTTCTATTGTAATGAGCTGAAGAATGCACTCTTAATGGCGTATTAGGTAATTTAGTAGCTGGGACAAGTAGATTGAATTTAGTAGCTAGAAGTTAGTGACTGAATAGTCTAGTTTCATGCATCCTTATTGTACGTCCACCTCTTATGTAATGTCCCCACGTGGGGCCCTCAAGGAAATAAAATAAAAGTGAAAGTGAAAAAAACTTCTGCTATCCTGGGACTGAGAAAATGAAAAAGAAGAGAAAGACAGACATGTTAACCAGAAGGTTGCATCCGTTATGCTACCCTGCAATAGGTTTGACGAATTATTGTCATAAAGGTTATCACCATAATTTATCCTTCACCCTGATACGCCCACTGCTAGGCGTATCGTGCGTCCCTCCAATCAACCCAATCCTGTGCTTTCTGCTGCCACAATTTACCTGAAAAATTGGTGACATCATCTTCCCACCTAATTTTCAGTCTTCCACCTTACGCGATCGCCTTTTTTTTTTGTTGAAACCATTGAGTCTCTCAATGGCCAGTGGTTGTCCTGCCTACGCGTTACGTGTCCAGACCATGTTCAGTACTTCTTGATCTCAGCTATGATATCCTTAACCTTCCTCTGTTTCCTCAACCATTCTACTTTATTCCTCTGGTAGAGTAAGAGGTACTTTTAATGAGAGAGAAATAAAAAATAAATATCGAATGAAATAACACAAACTAAAATCACGCTCACACACACAGGAGAGCGTTTGACTCAGAGTCTTTCAAACAAGCCAATATAGATGGCGTGAAGCCAAGTAGCGCTTGAACGAATTCACATATCCTTCTTTTGTATAACTGTTGCTTGGCATTGGCTGGTCGCCTCCGCTAATAATATGTCAGACACTATATTTGGCGTGATTACGTGATTACTTGTTCTTTTAATATTGATTGAGATGTTTTTGAATACCAACCCTGTTCTGATTCCTTGGCTGAGTTTATGGTGAATATACATCAAGGTGCCCATATTGGCACCGATTTATTGCAACGTACGAAGTTTTAGGGGATATCCAACAGAAATTGCAGAAGTTCTTCTCAAGAAAGCACCTATGTGAACAAACATTTCTCTCAGATCGGTTGGTCTAAGTAAGCGGAAGAACTTGGTAAGCGTGCTCCAATTGGTGGCACGCTCATGTAACAAGTCTCTGCAGAAAGTAGCATCGCAGGTTTGTTCTTAGCTTGAGGCTAGGTGGGAGACGAGAAATCTTCCGGAATGCCTTTCACCTCTTTTAAAGGCTTTATTTAGACGGCACCAACTTCGAAATGGTTCTATAATATGCAAATGAGTTTGCATCGTGATTGAGTAGCATTCGAGCTATGATCCGTGTAGGCTGCAATGTCCATCTTTGAGATCTGCGTGCACAGTAAAACTGAGGCCATTCCTGTCTTGTAATGTGGCTGACTAGAAAAGCCGACGGGTGCACTCAACGCTCTGTTGACGCCGTCCTTCGTAAACGCATTACTGCTGAATGCGCGGCCACCTTATTTTATGAGCATATCATGTGGGAATATAAAATGGTGCCGGTGGCTTTTTAACGGCTTTAGCTGATAGCTACTCCTTGAAGAGCGAACAGAAAAAGTATAATCCTGATCAAACGGCACGGGCTTCCTTCGTCCGCTTCTTCATACGCTGTTTTGTTCGCAGAACAGGTGCGCCGATTCGTACGGTGTAAATATGCAACAATTTATGGGCGAGAAAACGACTGTAGAGAGAGGAGGAAATAAATAAAGAAATATAGAAAACAGGGCGCAGAAAAAGGGAAGAAATTAGGAAAGAACTAGAATGAGAGTAAAGTATAGAAAGACATAGGGGCAAAAGGAGGTGCAAAAAAGAAAGGAAAAGACAAAACTAGAAAGACACAGAGAATCAAATAGATAGATAGATAGATAGATAGATAGATAGATAGATAGATAGATAGATAGATAGATAGATAGATAGATAGATAGATAGATAGATAGATAGATAGATAGATAGATAGATAGATGAAAAAAAAGCTAGAAAGAGATCGAAAGGCTGAAATAAAAATAAACACGAAGAGATTGAGAAGTAGAGAGAAAGAGAAAGAAAGAAAATGACGGAAAACAAGGCAGGTAGCCCAGCTAAACACTTCCTTCATTTTTCGCTTCACGATAGTGTGAAGCTGCCCTAATTTTTTTTAAATTTTAGAGCACTTACTGCGCTCACCTGTTTAATGCATGCGTTGAAATCTTTTCCGGGTCATTATATTATACCTTGTGCTGTTGAAAATCAAGAAAAAGAGAAGTAGAGAGGTAATCAAGCTCGCCGACTGCTCTCTGCTCCTAACTCGATAGCATGCGGATAGGTGTGACGCAAAGTGCCTTAAAGTCGCGTTTAAGTGCACGTCCCTAAAATTCAGGCGACAGTTGAACTATTTAAATATGTAAGCACTACAGAAGTATTCCCACTTTCAGTAACGGTCACACAGCATGAATATGCGAAGTCATTCATTCTTTTTCAACGACGCAATGCCTTTTTAGGGCTGCAGCCGGCGCTTTTAAAATGATGCCATTCAACTTCGGCGTGTGCTGAATACTTTAATCTACCTAATCTTCTGAAGTTACAAAGAGAAAACCACCGCACCTAAGATATAATTTATTTTAAATGTATTGTCGTTGTTCTCAAGAAAGATTGCAAACGGCACTCTGCAATTTTCTTTTTCTTTTTTTTCACGCACCTTTCTTCAAGTCAATCGTGACGGCCAACTCCTATTGAATTCTTTTTCATGTCGCATCCCGCTGACACTACACGCTAAAGATTATTTTCAGGAAGCATCAAACAAAAGTACTCAAGACGATCTTTGAATAGCTGTGAAGCACTGTCTGTTTTTCGTGGAAAAAAAGCCGCGTAGATAACCTGTTAAAAATTTGAATAGTGCCAGAATATGCTTGAACTGAATGTTTTTCTTTGTAGTTTCTCTTGCGTCCACTTATATAAAGCGAATGTGCAAAACACTGCAGTGCCGGAGAATGTTAGTTAAGAACCTAGATTTACGTTAGGAGCGCATGCAGAAAATAAGAACATTCAAGTTGACTGCGATAATGGCGAACACAGTCAGCGATTCCCGAATGTAATCCCAAGGGCGGAATTAGTTTGCTGTTTGGGCTCACATCAGCGTAAGCTCCAGATTAACCGTTAGTTCTAGCATACGCCCTAAGAGGCACGGCAATTTTCTAGTCACTCAAATAACTTTATTAGACAAGCTTCTATTGATTGGGTTACCTTACGGCACAACTGTGGAGGAAGTTTTTGAAAAGTCCGGATAATGTCGGCAGGTCTTGAGCCGAGTGACAACGACATGGAGCTATATACGGCAACCCCGAGAATAAAATGATGCAAGGGCACGTGACAGTATTTTGCAGAGAACTAATATATTGATTCCTTTTTCTTGATTTTATGGGCTGTATTTCGTGCTACCCAAGCGCAAGCTACAGCCTATTTGTCTCTCGCCATTTCACTTGCATTCCTCAGTTTGGAATGCCTGTAAAATATGAGGATGAAGACGAATAAACATTTATTTTCAAAGCAGTATCCTAATACGCCAGGAGGGTGCAGTAGTTACGGTGCTCCTCTGGTGACCCAAAGGTCGTGGGTTTGACCCCGATCATGGCGGTCGCATTTCGATTTAGGCGAGGAGCTAAAGGCCCGTGTACTGTGCAAATCCAGTGCACATGGCATTATCAAATATTTCTGGCCACTCTAATATGGCGTACCTCATAACCTTATCGTAATTCTGACCCGTGTGAACGAGGATATTATTATCAGAACAGTATAGGCTGGAACAAGCTCCGCCTCTGCTCCGCGAGAGCGGTTCCCCCCTTTAAGAAACGCCCCATGAAAAACAAGCATTGCGTTCTAGCTAAGCACAACGTACGCAGCGGGTAAAAGTAAAGCCCGCAATTGTGACTTAGTTCGGTGGCGGATCCCTTGTGGTGCAGCGGGTAGTGTCGCGGCTAACCAAATCAGTCCTTCTTTCTCACGTAGACACTCAGAATAGAACCTGCTCCTATTTGGGAAGCAAGGCGTATTGTGGTTCCTTTGGCCGCAGGTGCAGCGCCAATTTCCGCTAGCTTCGAGCAAATCGTGGCTGTCGGCTAACAATGTTTGTCTATGCGGGCGGTGACGAAGCAGAAAAAAACGCCCTCATGGGCAAAATGATGAACAGGAGAAAATCTCGATTACTAGACGCAACACTCAGATGGTGACGCGTAGCTAGAACGGTGCTTGACTTGTTTAGTAGAAGTAACGCAGGTTGTAGTTGTTCATTACTAGGCATAACACGCTCGTAACTAGTGACAGAAACATGAAAATACAAGAGGAGGGTGTTTTGATGCGTGAGAGAGCGAGCGAAATAGGCGGATGGCAGGTAAGTTGACCGAAGTTCCGGCTTGTTACCGTCAATTGGACTGACTGAATGTTACGGAAACGAGAAAGAAGGACCAACATGGAGCAGAAATAACGAAGGCGTGCGAAAAACGCAACGTCGAAGTACTGCGGCATTTTACTGGCTTGATGTCACCGGAAACGAATTATCTACGACAGATTATGTTAGTCGGAACAAAATATTTAGGAAGCAAAGGAAATAACTGCAGTAACAAATAATAATAATAATAATAATAATAATAATAATAATAATAATAATAATAATGGTTTTCAAAGCAGGCCAGTGACATGTTACAGATCATGTTGTAGGGCGAAGTACACTTTAAATAGCAAAGCAAGCCTTTACTTGTATTGGTTCGTTCGTACTTCTTTATTATTCTGAACCTGGTAGCTGAAAGTATCTTCGTCAGCTATCAGTGTTGCGTCGTATTGAACTGTAATCCCCCCCCCCCTCCTAAAATATATATAGCTTACAAATGAAGTTGTCAAGCAAGTAAATTTCCTATTTAAATCTTCACTTAAAATGTATGCAGCCTTGTCATGTTTGCAGTTGATGCAATGTTTATCATAAAAATATTAAAAAACCGTCTACGAATATGAACTGCAACAAGTGGTTTCATTTGCTCATCATAGAACACAATTACCTGACGTATAGACGGCTTTTTCTTGCAACAAAACCGTAGGTCTCGCACACTGAACAAGTAGAAGCAAATTATCAAATAAAAGACCTTTTCAAAAATAGATAGACAAAGCCTATCACACTGAAATCTTTATACACGGTAGAGCTTGTCAAAGCTGCCGGCTCAGCAGAGGTAGTCAGCCTATTTCAGTATTGAAACCAGAAAAGGCGAACTGCAGGGCGAAACAAAAATCCCTCTTACGGTGGCAGGATATGGAATCAGATTTTTTCTAGCGTTATCCACAGTGCGAAGCCTGCTTCTGGTTCACTGTCAGCTACAATGGTTTGCCACACCAGAAAGTCTTGTTTGCCGTGAATATAAATCATGTACTTAAAGGCACGTTATTCGCAGAGTAATAGGGGAGGAGACAATTTCGCGTGGCATGGCGAAAGATGAAAGGACGGGGTTTCTCATTAAATAAAGAGGAAACCTTTTGTGGGCGTTGAGGAAGCGGAGTAATCAAATTCAGAGACGCTGAAATCTCAGATATTCCTCGGTGCACTTTCTTTTTGCCTTTCTTTGCTCTTTACGAGATGGCGCTGCCAAATGCCGTAGCGTCACTTTTCTGCTTTGAATTAAGAACTTTTGAGCGCCGCCGTACTGCTTGACCGAATTAGATTAGAAGCACTTGGTGCTGTGTTCTAATTGTGATGATTTGCTTGCGTTGCTGCACATCTGGAGCATGTCCAGACCACCGGAGCCACACGAAGAAACAATAGTGCTTAAGACTCAGGAAGCACATTTTTTGAGCCAGAACAAATCCAATTTCTGCAATAAATGTACTCGTTTTTAAATGTATTACTTATGCATGAATTGGACACAAGCGATAGCATCGCGCACCTTATTAAAGAGTTGAGGGAAAATATTTTGAGTGTTTGAGAGATTTGTAACTGAAAACGTTTCCCGAATATATGCTTGTATACACGCTTGGTATGACTTAACTGTCTTCTCTACTAGTAGAATCTTGGTCAAGAATTCGCATACTTATTGAATGTTTAAAGGAATGTTTCATTAATAAAGAAAGAAGAAAAAGACTTTGCCGCAAAACTGAAGAAAACAATTTCTTTATTTGTATTCACTTTAATGAACAAATTGGAGAAGAAATATGGTTATGATCAGCTAGCACGTAGCACGACCATGACTACTGAACATTTCTACGATTTCACAAAATGCCATCCACCTCTCGTAATGTTTGCATCGTTATACGTAAGCTTTTGCGAGCACTTGTGAACTTCTGTGCTTGACTGTTGTACAAAAGTTGCATAGAACAAAAATATTAAAAGCAGTTCATTCCGAGACACACACATTCGTCAATTGCCTTGTTGACTTCAACGACTTAGCGAGTTCTCAATCATCTTCATTCGGGTGTAGCATGCTTTCCCATAGAGCGTCGTGGACACTGTTAACTGATGACTCAAACAAAACGCTTATTTGCAACCAATGGTCTCAACAATGCGCTAATAAGACGTTTACTTTGATGATAGCACTCCTACAGGTTCGTTTCCAGTCTCTCAAGATGCGGTTAATTTTCTGTCAATCGGCCAGAAAATGCAATTATTCTAGCGTGTAGGTAAAAAAACACGTCTATTGTCTTTTTTAAACACACTGATGAGAGTTGCCAAAAGATGAGTTGCACTTATAGTGATTATAATCTCAATCTTTACTGTCACAAATTATCTATACTTGTTTGCATCCCGAAAAACATATAGGTTTTTTGCGCACGGTTTTCCATTCCAGAAACTTTTTAGCATACTGGAAATCTTGATAGTGTCAGGTGTTTACTATTCGAAGCATGTCAAAACCGTTCTTTTTTTCTATATCTTTCATCTGTGTCAGTTAACAGTTAGTAAAACGGAGTTCACCTATGTCATCGCTCTATGCACATGTTCAGCCATACATAAAAAGAAACAAAACGATTTCTGAAGAAACACAAACTACAAAGGACAGCTCAAAGGAAGAACTACGTTAGATTATTATACTGAAGCAGTCTTCATTCGTCCAAAATAACACCCTTACTAAAAGTTACCGTGATGTCATCTCTGTGCGAATATATATATATATATATATATATATATATATATATATATATAATTTCGACTGATATAAATGTATGTGATAGATAGAGATACCTGCCTTTTCGCGGTACTTTTGCCGCACAAGAAGGGTAGCTTCGATAGCACAATGGCGTTTCGCGCAGCATTAGCCCAAACTTTCATCAAAAGAAATTTTGGCGAACACAACTGTTATAATCCTGAATTTACAGAGGAGTGGCGCACAGTCATTTTTCTCATTCAGCAGTATTATTGCCGTTCTCAAGGCAAATAAACCAGATAAATTTTTATTTTCTCGCCGGGAGCTGGGATTTGCGAAGAAAAAGTAACTATATATATATATATATATATATATATATATATATATACTGTAAATGTAAGCTTCATAAACGCTGTGTCGCATTTGTGTTCGCAGCACAAAAATATCAAGGAAAGTAACTTTACAGAAGCGACTTTATAGAAGCACAAAAAAATAATAAGAGAAGCTATAACTATTTCGCGCTACACGTGACACCAAAGTATATTCTCACCTTCTACGTCCTCGGTGCACGCAACCAGCAAAAGCGTGCATGTCAGCGCAACGGACCAACGGCAATCCCGTGAAATTGTAATCCAAACAACACTTGTCCTTGCTGCTGGTTGATTCAGCAACCTTGACATTGTTCCTAATATTCCCAAAGTCTCTGGTGCTTCCCGGAATTCGCACCACACGTCACTTGTGCACAGTACCTGACCGGTGAATGACGAATACAAGTTCTCGCACCCGGAGCAGCAAGAAAGATGGGGAGAGAAAAAAAGCTGAGCCCTTTCTAGCTTCCGCTCTTTGGAGGTCTTTGTTTGGGTCCTTAGCTAAGGCGGAGCTTAAAAGTTGAAAGAAAACAATAAGTATGGCTGAAGACACAGCTCTGCTAGCAGCGGCGTTCACGTCGGGCAGCGGTGCCAAACTAAAGCTTTATAATCTTGACTGCCCACTCAAACCTATGAGAAAGCTAGACTTCCTTGCCCGCTCACAATTAGATGGCAAAGCGTGCGTTCAGTTAAGTACTGGATGATTCAGAGTCAGGGCGCTGCTACGGAGGAGCGCCACGGCCCGAGACCGTCACAGCGTGCGCCAGAACCGAAGCGAATGCGGTGAGTGACTGCGAGATCCCGACGTGGACGAAAAGAGAAGCGTAGGGGACCGTTTCGGGAAGGGAGAAGAGAAAGGGGATGACGGGGTGGGCGCTTCCCGAATCGATGATACCAGCACCATCTGGCGGTCTTCGCGGCAAGCAGCCTCCGCCGAAGCCACCCGCAGTCTCGCTCTGCGTGGGATAAACCCACGGATAAGAGCAAGTTAGTTTGGAAGAGAGAGGGGAGGTAAAGTACGCATGTAGAGAGCGATAAAAGAAAAAAAAAGGCGGGAAAAAAGGCGAAATCTATCGCACGCAGGGAGTGCGCATCTAGGCGCGACCACGTTCCTGAGCAGCCAGGCGTGCCCGGAAAACGGTTCCTGACAAGTTGCGCTCAGAGTTTAGAGATGCCTCAGGGTGGGCGCCTTGTTGCTCTTATGACTTTACTCCCTTTATTTATATCTAAACGTGAACGTGTCTATTCGAGTTCCACTTTTTCTTCTTTCTAGCTGTGCCAACTTCTCCAGAATACGCATTATTCGCTTAGATTTGTATCGGCTACATACAGCAGGGTTTTTTTTAGTTGTTTCTGTTTTAGAGTTCACTGCGCAAAACTTTAGTTGATGTTGTTGTGAACGGCATTGTCTGCTAAGGCACTATATGGCAATTACATTTGAAATAGCCACTATTATGAGAGGTTCTGATAATGATAGAAACCTTTCCACTTTCTTCAGTAATAGTGAAAGCATGGAATGTTAAATCTTGCCTCTGAACGCTCTCAGATTCTGGACGTTACAGAATAATACTACAATATTTGCTCATTACACAATAACAAGCGTAGGAACTGTTATGAGGCCTTACAAATTACATTATTACTGAAAAGCAAGGAAATGAATACGAAACATTTTTAAAACCAACAACCTGGAATGAGCAAACCTAAGCTTTCTGCATAAGGCAATAAGACAATATATTAGAATCCTAAAAACCACTGTTCAAGAAACGCAGGGGCAAATGTTTGACACGACGGCAAGTTTCATGTCGACCCTGACATGTATGGATTGACGTCCCAAAGCCACGATATAATTATGAGAGACGCCACAGCGGAGAGCTCCTGAAATTTCGACCCACTGGGGTTCTTTAACGTGTACCCAAATCCGAGCACATGGGCCTACACCATTTTCGCCTCGATCTAAAGTGCAGCCGCCACCTCCGGGATGCGATCCCGCGACCTGGAAGTTTCATGTTGCCCGAACTCATTTTTCTCTTGAAAAGTGCGTACATGCCGAATCGTGACTCTCTTCTTAAATAATTTTCTGATTCGCGCAGGCGTTCTTTTATTCTGTGGCGAGTTCATACATTACAAGGTGCTTAGATTCAGGTGCATCCGTATTCGTAATGTGTTCTCGATCACGAAAATGTGACGATGCAAACGCACACCTTTATTTGAGCCCACATGGAAGCCCCCAGTATAGAAAGCTGAGACTGTCACTCTATCGTTTTTGCAAAAACTGCAACCGTTTCGATGTCCAGAGCTGTATGAATAAAAACGGCCTGGCTGTTTTATATGTACTATAATATCCCCGGAACATGAAGATCAGGTTCTTACAGCGCTAATGTAAGTGTACTTAACTGTGCCATTAAAAGACAAAACGTTTCGCAGAGCATATTTTATGGCCCCCAGAAAAGTATAGCCCGAATACTAGTGCAGTGTGTCCGGAAGCAGCAAAAAAACCGTAAAGGTTTTTTTTTCTCCCGGTTGATCATTACGGCGCCTAAGAAGTACTTCCCTATAGTTGTTTTTCTGCTCTACCAGAATAGCGAAGGTAGGCAAATGTGATAGCAAACCGCAAGGAATATAAGGCAATCTCCCGTGTACATTATGCACGTTGACATGTGTACACTTCATGTAGTGTTTCCCATTTGCATTAAACATGCGTATGTTCCTGCAGCTATTGCTTGACGAACCACCAGGTGCCGTCGAATATGTAGGCGCCTGTGTATGCCATCGCTTGCAACTGCACACAGAAAGAACGTGTTAGCTTTTTTTGAGTCAGCAAGTCGACTATATAGTCGATCTCCGTCAGTAATTGCATTTCGCTAAGGAAAGGCCAGCGATAACGGAAAGATGTCAGAGTACGGAACCTCGTGGAAGTTGCTTAGCAAAGCCTCGGCAGTGGGTTAGGGTCAACTGGTTGTGTGCACCGACCGATATTGATATCTTGCGAAGCCAACCAAGCTTCCGCTCATATATATTGCAGTATTACTGTGCATCTTGACTGCACTTTATGTACTGTTAAACTGAAAAAATGAAACGAAGAAACGGAGCACAGACTGGAAATCCTGATGACAAATATAGAGTGCTGGTTTGATGCGATAAAGATTATGTTACAGTTTTACCAATAAATTTATTAACTAGGTAGCGAAAATAAATACAATGATAATGGTACTATTGCTGGCTGTGTACACCAGGCTAATCCTGTCTCCTGCAATACCACCTCTATACCCATCATCATCACCATCATTATAATCATTCTAATCAACATCAAGACTATCACCACCGTCAGTACTTCGAAGTATGTATATCCTTCGAAGTATGTATATCGGCCTTATTCTGTGCTTACGTTATAAACACTGAGCTGTCAAAGCTTTCGGAAGTCTTAAAGCTTATGGTTCAACAAACAAAACACGTTCAATAGTAGAGGAAGTTCACAAGTACTGCCTGCAGGAAGCGAGTGTCGAAACGATCGCTGCGAAATATTTCACAAGAAGGCGCGTACATGGCGAGGGACGCCGGTGTAGCGACATACTGCTGTCGCAAAAAAAAAATATATTTGCACGCGTAACAAGCTTTACGCTGGGCACTTTAATCCATCATGAAGCAGCATTGCGCAAGAACTTCCGTTGTGTTCGGCTTGATGCGGTAAGAGAGGTTATTATTTGTCCGTTAAGTGAAGACCAGATCCGGCGAAACAGAAGTAACTTCAAAGGGTACCTAGGAAGAGCCCCAGAAATTAATCACGTTTCGGCTGACTCGAACGAAAAAAGCGGCGGATAAGATTAACAGGCTGTAGTAACGTGTGAGCTTGCCTCCCATCATTCAGTTCGATTTCTGTTTTTTCACTTTCAATATTCCCAACGTGCGAATTAGGACCCGATGGTTCTGTTAATAATACGCTGGCTTTCGACAACAAATCATAATATTATGCTGACTTGCTTTCTTTTCATCCACGTTTCTGTTTTTTTTTCTTCCCTGCTCAGCCTCTTTTTCATCGTGTAGACGCCCATTATGGCGAAAAATGTGTCAATGGATTATGCGAAACATTCTAAGTTTAGATTTTTTTTTTTCATTTTTTCTCACCGAGTACCAAAAGTGGGACAGCAACCACGCCCACCATGACAGATGGTTCGGACGTCACGGCTGTACTCAAATCTACCAGGAATCGGGATTCAGAAGATTCGGTATTGCTTCGGTGATTGTTAGTTTGAACATTGGTATTTTAAAAATTTTGTTCCGATTGGATATATAGGTCGCATATTTTTCACTCTACTTCAGCTTCAGGTATATTTTCGCTGACGTGTATGCATGTATACATGTCATCTTTAAATGCTGTCGTCGTCTTTTATTGCACTGCCACGATATTCAACGAAGTTTGCACGACAAGTGTACCCTTCTTACTTTTGGTTGAAGCAGCGGGCACAGCGCTTTCGTATGGTTTGGATACATTCACAAACTTCAAGAGTTGGTCTGTAACCTATAGGGATTAAGACACTCATCTCCGCAACGCTAAAACACAGGTATAAGAACTTGTCGAGACGAGAAAATGTACCTTCTTTTATTCATTTATATCTTCATGGAGGTTATCATCTTGCTGGAGGGAGGGACGCTTTTCTCATTTCGCCACCACGAAAATGCTGGCGTATGTTAAACTAGAGAAGCGTATACAGCAGAAGTGCCTACTTACAAATGGCTTGCGAGCAAGCATACCTATCTGTAATACTCTTCTCTCTGTTGGTTTAAAAAATTAAAAAAAAATCACATATATATTCTGCGCTAAAGAACGTCATAAAAGAGAATAAGCCAACTTCCTCGAGTTTCCACGCCTTTTCTGCCCGCAAATATTTTATTCGACGATTGCAGACCAATATCGATATTGCGACGGTGAAGAGGGTGTGACATTTTGTGTATGCGCACTCCATCTCTTTCTTTCTCTCTCTTCTTCAACTTTATCTCTTACCTCTCATCTTCCTCCAACTTTGAAACTCCCTAATCACTTTTCTCCTTCGCGGTGGTGTAGCGGTTATGGCTCTCGGCTACTCACTGGAAGGTTGCGGGTTTGATCCTCGCAGCAGCGATCCCGAGTACGATGGGGGCGAAATGGCAGAGGCCCCTGTACTGAGCGATGTGAGGGCACCTTAAAGAGCACCGGATGGTGGACAGTTCTGAATCCTTCCTAAACGGCGTCGCTCGTAATCATATCTTGGTTTTGGAACGTAAAACCCTAGATATTATCATTATTATCAGTACCGCCTATCGCTTTCCCTAGTGTAGGACAACACAGGTTTTTATACACCACTCAACATTCCTGCCATTCCACTGTCTCATGTTCATCTTTTATCCTCATTTGTAGTGTCACACACACACACACACACACACACACACACACACACACACACACACACACACACACACACACACACACACACACACACACACACACACACACATGCAATTTTTGCTATGAAATCACAGCCCATATATTTTGACGTATTTGTTGCTACACAGAAGTTCTCGATTTCCGGATAAATCGAGGAAAGAGGCCTAAGCGCACTAAGAATGAACGTTCCAGCCAAAACTAATCTACGCAGAGGAGACCGACGCTATAGGTCGATCGCTACCCGAACCTATACAGACGCAATCGTGTGCGTTGCGTATAGACGTGATTGCCTAATCTGTAATGATCAGAGCGGCGAGATGGCGAGACTCGGAGGCTTTCGCCACGTGCCTTTCCGCGACCCTCGGTGGCGGCGGTGTAATTACACGCGGGTCCGCGCTTTCTGTCGCCTGCTTTCCGGAGCGATACTACATTCTGCACTGGCCGGCCCGCAATCTCTTTGCCGGTCATGTTGTTCTCAAGGTGCGTAGAATCCAAGCTTGTCGCCACTTTTGCACCCGCAGCATTTTTGGTATATTTTATTGTATAAGTGCTGAGAGGGCAATATTGGACGTTTAATTTTAGCAGCTTGCAAAACGTTACGACACCCACAGCATTATCAGCACTGCATAGAACAGTTAGCCTACATTTCAACAAATTGAAGCAATATGACAGCGACGCGCCACTCCACATTTTTTTGTTGGTAGACGTCGCCCTCGCTTTGCAGATGTATTTTGTGTGAACTGCCACACTTTGCACGTAACTGTAATGAGGAAGACTCATATGGCCTCTGTCGTAGGCTTAGTTTTACGCCGTGGTATAATTGCCCATAGTCCGTAAAATTATCCGGGTTGCATGAAAGAAAACGAGGCTGATCTTGACGACTTAAAGTTGGCTCACCAATTTTCGTTTTGTTTTTTGTTTCTTTAGAACGTCGGTTGCGAATGCTTTAAACCTGCTTTTTTGCCAACAAGTGTTTAAATTGCGTCATCTGGATATTTACCGTACTTACCTCCACTCCAAATGTGCAAGAAAGCAGCTTTCAGTTCTAATTATGTTGAAGGTAAGAGCCATAATGACGCCGCAAAAATTCTAACGTTGGCTAGCTGCTTAAAATGCCCGTCCAATACTTTTTCTCTTTCTTATTTTTTTTTAAGGCTGCGCCTTTCGACAAATACTATTTTGACATGTGAATTGTATGCCCTATGCGTGGAAATGCCTTTCGAAGAAAAAGAAAACTTACGATGCTCGAGTTTCGAGAGAAGCCCATTGAAGGACAACAATAATAAAAGCAATTTTCGAGAGTGCTTCAACGGGTATTGTTAAAGGTACCTTGAAAGCAGTCTCCCGTCTTATGATCTTGTTTTTCGCGTGACATGTTGGTAGAGGTTTGGGTTATCAACCTCGTCAAGCGTCGTTGTCGTGATTTCGCGACATGCGAAACGAATCTGAACTCCCAAAATAGAACCAAACATTTACTTAGGAGAACCTATAGTCTTGATTACTTAGGTTTATAACCTTTCTAGGAGAGCACACGATTCGCCCCCAATTATAGCTCAGGAAATAAGATCTCTACATCAAGTTTTCCGGATATCAGGAACATTCAGTTCCCAATCCCCTTCCCCACGCCGAGTGGCAGGTCAGCAATCTACACAAGCCGGCTAAATTCTCTGCAGTTCAATAAATAATTCTCTTTCTCTTTCAAGAGACTTGTCTGGCTGCGCGTATGTGATAGAAAGTGTGCAGTCCTCAGTAATAATATTTTATGTGGATCATATAAGCAGTTGACAACATATCTTGGTGAGGTGTCTTCATAAGCAGCCCAGACATACAGATCTGGTTAACTTCGTGGCCATTCAACTCTCTCACTACACTCAGACGCACTGAACAAACTCGTCTGACGAGAAACTCTAGCCGGTTTAACAGGACCGGCTAGAGTATAACAAAATAAAGGGGCTCAGTAGAAACCAGGACTGGCAAGTGACACGCGGCGAACACGTTAAACGCGTATCACAAAATCGATTTGACAGTAGAGAAGCGTTGCTGCAACCGAATGCATGCAAAGGGATATGTGCCCAATTAGTTTCCCCTGCATCGACTGCTTAAGCAGCTGTTGTGTAAGCATGACTTCGAAATTAGGTTGTTTGTTATTGCACCGCTGATGTGAAGCAGAAAAAACTATAACGATCCCGTGGTCTCACTTTCAGAAACGAACTCGGGTGGACATAGGTGTTCGACTTACCAAAATATGATCAAGGAAAGTTTGCAAGATTTTGTTCGCGTTGAAAGCAAGCTTCTATTTCGATAACCCGTTCCCGCCTATGAAATTAAGCTCAACCTGTGTTGTTTTTGCCCCGCCGCGGTGGTCTAGTGACTAAGGTACTCGGCTGCTGATCCGCAGGTCGCGGGTTCGGTTCCCGGCTGCGGCGGCTGCACTTCCGATGGAGGCGAAGATGTTGTAGGCCCGTGTGCTCAGATTTGGGTGCACGTAAAGAACCCCAGGTGGTCGAATTTTCCGGAGCCCTCCACTACGGCGTCTCTCATAATCATATGGGGGCTTTGGGACATTAAACCCTACAAATCAATCAATAAATCTATATTGTTTCTTTGCGGATATTAAGGGCAATGCTCTATACTGTGATAGCCAAATTGAACGCCTCAAAAAAGGTGCATTGCGTATAGCAATGTCACCCTCTCTTAATAACCTAATGTATAGGGTAGACAGCCAAACGCTTTTCGAGTTAACCTTTTGGCTTTTTGCCTTATTGTTGACCCTTCTTTTTTACTTCCTTCCTATACGTCAGTGGCTTTCACTAGAGGCATGTGACTGTTTTATTTATTTTTTCGCTTTCGTCAAAACGCATTGTTGTTTTGCTAAATATAGTAAAGTCTACCATGGTGGTAAAGTGGTTACAGTGCCAGCTGCTGACTCAAAGGTAGTGGGATCTAATCCCAGCCACGATGACCACATTGAGGGGATCAATACTATAGCCCCGGGTGCTTACATCTAGGCCAACGTTAAATGACAACAGGCTGTTAAATTTTTCAGAACCCTCCACTGTGGTTTCTTTCATAAGTATATACCGGTTTCGGGACGTAAGAAACAACTACACTTATTCTTCAAACACCTGTTGGGACGTAATTCGCGCCAAAGTTTTCCATTTGCATTAAAAGCGACTAAAGCGGTGCATTAAAAACTGTGACTGTTCTCCGAACAGTTTCCGCGTTTTTTTTTTCGGTTTTCTTCTCGCTTTAGTGTTCAACCTTTCTAACCCCAAAAATCGTCCCTCACTCGCCTCTGATGGTGACGTGGCAAAGCGTGACATAAACAAAAAAAACATATATCAATATCACTCCATTTTAGATGTGCGGTTAGACTGATGACTCAAGCGTTGTACTTCCAGTGTGACCGGTAAGGAAAACCATTGTTACCCACTGTAACACCAACAAAAAAAAACAAGATGGTGACGAAAAATCAGCCGAACCAAAAACCAAACTGCCGCGGTTGTGATGACAGCGCGTTGAGTGCGTCGTTTGTCACGTGGCTATCTTCGTCTCGACCCCGTGCGCCAGAAAATCGTCTGCAGGGGGTCCGGGCTCTCCCATCTCGCGGAACTCTGCATTTCTCAGCTCCCTCAGGTGTTTTCCGACGTGGCCACCGGCGTTATCTCACTCCGTTTGTACCGGAGTGGCCATTTGCTTCGGCGATGCCTCGCTGGCGCTTACAAATGTTGCGAATTGCTCCGCGCCACTCCATTTATCATGGCGCGCCGTTTTGGCACTGTATAGGCGTCGCTCACGGACCTTGCCCGCTGATATACAGAGGCGCAGCTTTGTGCTCAAGAAAGCGGACGGGTTACGGTTACATCCCGAAACTTCTCATTACGCTCTATAGGATGTACATGTTCCATGGTATAGCTGTGCCGTGTGTTTTGCTGGGGTCGGCAATACGCGTTCTCTGTAGTACTCTGAGAACAACTGGGCGGGCCAGGTGTACCTCACGAGAGATCGCAGAGGCATCGCCTATCCACGTCAGGCAATCATCTTGTATCAGCCCCCTGTCAGTGACTATTTCTGAAAAAGAAGTGTCGCTGCTGAAGACTGAGTACAGCAGCAGATATGGCGCGATAGCCCTGGACTTCACAATTATATGACGGTGCGCATGGACAGCGGTTGAAAGCATGAATATATAGGTTTTTTTTTTTTCTGAATAAAGCCGTCAGTTGATGGTAGCGCTGCTGTCGTTCCTTCTTTTTGTCCGTGGGTCAGTGTGCCCTAAGATAGATATGTGGGGTTTAACGTCCCGAAACCTCCATATGATTATGAGAGACGCCGTACTAGAGGGCTCCGGAAATTTTGACCACCTGGGGTTAGTGTGCCCTAAGAAAAAAATTGGCAGATCCCTCGTACAGTGGGAATCGATGATATGCGAAGCACGAATGCGGACGGTTGATATGTCACTTTAAAGCGCCCGTAAACCACCAACATACGCGTGCGTGCTGCTCTCCGTGCACCTTTCCTCTGTCGAGAACGGCTGGAAAAGACACAGTGCAAAACAGGCAGGGACGTTAGCATATTGTTGGCTGCCCATCGTTGGAAAAATGTCAAACGAAATTAGACAGACAGATAGATAGATGGATAGATAGATAGATAGATAGATTGATAGATAGATAGATAGATAGATAGATAGATAGATAGATAGATAGATAGATAGATAGATAGATAGATAGATAGACAGACAGACAGACAGACAGACAGACAGACAGACAGACAGACAGACAGACAGACAGACAGACAGACAGACAGACAGACAGACAGACAGACAGACAGACAGACAGACAGACAGACAGACAGACAGATAGATAGATAGATAGATAGATAGATAGATAGATAGATAGATAGATAGATAGATAGATAGATAGATAGATAGATAGATAGATAGATAGACTCATCCAAGTCGCCGACGTTCGCCAAGAACTGCTTCGCATTAGAAAGTTATTATGCCTTCTTACGAATTAGCTCGTCTACCAGTACTGCTCCAGTTCTACCGAAACAACCGAGCGCGGAAAATAAACGAAGGAAATTCCAACTGCTTTTTTATACCAAAGACTATAGGGTGCGACCACAAAGAGTAAACATTCCATGTCGAGGAGTGCCCACCCAATTTTTTGTTTCACTTTGGCGGGCGTTGCTCAGCTCCCAATACACGCAGAACTTTTATGTCCCTTGCTCCTCTGACATTCCTGAATTTCTGTTTCTCCACTCTTGCTTGCTTGAGCTCGTAAGAAGGAAAAAGCGTATTAACACAATAACGTTATCTTAGTTTATTTTACTGGAACGACCTCTTTGAAGTGCTTGCACAAGTTGTACGAATGTACGGTCAGACAAATGGGATAGTCTGCTTGCCCCTCCCGTTAGCCCGGCAGCTTCGCTATATAAGCTAACGTTTTTCCCCGCCGAGAGCAAATTGGCAATAAAGACTCCATAAATGCCCTTCCTCAGCGGCACCTCTGCATACCGGCAAAACGCGGAGGCGTTCTTGCCACGTTATGAGAATGTTTCTTTTATACGGAATGCGGGACCTCATATATTTAAGGCGGCTGAAGGAGTTAGGCGCTGCTTTATTATTCTTTTCATGAATTCATAAATTCTAAAACAGATGCTCAAACTAATGCGCAATAAAAAGACTCATACGTCATTGCATTACATACGCATTAAATTGTCATCCGAGGCAGCAGAACATACTGCTTTTCAAATGTTCTTTTTTTTTGTACTTGCCGACATGTTGGTGGTGAAGGTGTTTAGCTGTAGTAAAAGGGTAAGGCTAAAAAATGAGCAAAACATTTCTCGGTTCGAAAAATCACTTTAACTAATAGCACCTGCGGTAATCTTTAATTTTTGGTATGAAAAAATGAAAAAGTGAAGCATAGGAGAGTTGCGCAGCATTGGACAAATATGTAGACGAGGGAGCAGGTACAAGCGTTCTTGTACACTTGTTCCCTCGGCTGCATCTTTGTCCCATGTTGCACCGCTTTCGTAGATTTATTTATGTGCCAACTTCCCAGCAACAACATTTATTAGTCGCGCGAAAAATACACTAACTCATAGAGGTAGCTTGCATTGAATAATCGCAGTTTTGAAAGGAAGAAACAGTATGCCAAGAAATTTTGTTTTATCATCTTTAACAGAAGTGATTGTAATAAACATGCTAGAGAAATAGTTCCGGAAGCATGGGCTCAAGTTTTGTGGTTTTAGGTTTGCGGCACCAACGAAAAGAAAGGGAGAGACATGACTGGTCTTCTTGCACGTCCGTTCGCGCGTACCCTTTGACAAGCGCATAAACAACAACATTGGTTTATTGCTAAAGCACAGAGATTTCTCGTTTATTACTCAGTCTAAATAAAAATAAAAATATTATTGTGTTCTAAAATTATTGAATTATATTGCTTGTTGCGTGAGCATGCACTGCGAAACATTACGCTAGCTGTCATAGCATTGCACCTGGGGCCGAATTCCCAAAACTTTTCTTTCGTAAGCGCGTTTTCCAATTGGCCAGGCGGCTTCGCTAATTATATGTCACGCACTGTCATTGGCTGACATATTCATTTAGAAAAAAATATAGCGTAACCCGGTTTTGTGAATAAATGCCTAGATGTATGAAACAGCGTATACATTTTGTCAAAGACCTTCCGTCTGATGACAGCTGTATCATAACGCAAAAATGAGACTTTAATCTTTAGGATCAGCAATAATAGCCAAAGTTGGGCTAGTTGGTGGTTTATACTTGGGAAATAAAAGCAGCGGAAAATTACAGACAAGGACAGAGGAAGAAACGACACCGCGCTGAACTCGCAACTAAACTTTGTTGGAAAACACACGCACATATATCAAGCATTTGACCCGGTCACGTGGCAAAGCAAAGGCGTCTGCTCATCAAAACAAACATGGTGCGAAACGTGCCTAATATTGAACTGCAGCACGTGTGTAACAACGGTGAAAAAGCAAAAAAAAAACACCTTCTTACTTGCCAAAAACATACGCAACAGTCTAGAACAAACTAATAATCACTTTAACATGGCAGCGCAGAACCCAGGTACCAAACTTCCTTTTCACCAAGGACCATAGACGGCTTACACTTCTTTCCCCCTTCCTTTCAATGAAAAAAAGCCTCCATCACTTCTCTAGTGCACTTGTCCCGATGTCCAAACACCTGATGGCACCTGATCAGGCTTGATAAGATCAGGTGCCAGCTATTGCCCAGCGAGCACCGCCATCTGGCAGCGTTGAACCCAGGTACCAAACTTCCTTTTCACCAAGGGCCATAGACGGCTTACACTTCTTTCCCCCTTCCTTTCAATGAAAAAAAGCCTCCATCACTTCTCTAGTGCACTTGTCCCGATGTCCAAACAGCTGATGGCACCAGATCAGGCTTGACTAGATCGGGTGCCAGCTATTGCGCAGCGAGCACCGCCATCTGAGAGCACCTCCAGCACGCCCACTATCACCCGCCGAGCACCTGGTAGTCCACCCAGACGCCGTCAGGTCAGGGACGATCGACTCCGATGCGACAAAAGGCGGTGCTCCTTGAGAGTGCGGCCGATGCCCCGTTGCCATTGATTTCCTGTCTTTCAACGCACGCCCTACCAGTTCGTTCCTTTCATCACGCGTCCGTGTTCGTTCGATGGACCATTCCGCTACGTGTGGGTACCTCAGTCCTCGGACGGCTTCCCGCGGCGGGCCAGCCAAAAGGTCGATGTCCCTTTCAAAGGAATGGATCAGAAGGGCGAGTGCTGTTCTTGAGGTATCACTGATGGTTTCAGCGTTGCCACCATGTAATACAACACAAAAACAAAAATAAGGCAAAATGAAATAAATAAAAAGTATAAAATGCGGAAAGTTCGCACTGATTTGCGCAAGGCTTGGCACGGCGAAGCTCGACGATCCTCAACTCTTTAGGCTAACGCCGGTTCCTGCTGTATTGTAGCTGGACCTTGCTAGGTTTTGTTGTGGTGTGTGAAGATTTTTCTATCCTGTAACCAGGTTTTGTTCGAGCATCGTCCATCTTCGCCATCGCTGTGCCGCGGGCATTGTGGGACTTACTTGTGCGAACCTCCGGCTTCTTTTTATCTTCATTAAGTACTGTTTCTCTCTATAACCCTTCCCCCTATATTTCTGGTTATTTCTTTCTTCCTCTGTATTCTTATCTTTTTCTTTCTTGTTTCGTTTCACCATCTCTATATTTCTCCCTTTTCTCCTAGTTCTTGCTATCCAAATTCCTTATATGTCTTTACTATTTAAATTTAACTAATTTTTCTCTTACTTTCTTTATTTTATTTTATTTCTGCATTTCTTTCTATGTTTCCCTCCCTCATTTTTCATATGCTGCGCTGTTTTTTCCCGATTTTTCTTTCCGCCTCGCCTTCAATTTTCTTTCCTACCACTGGACCTAGATATACGATACTATGCAAGGCTATTTTTTCTCCCTGTACCTGGTAAGCCGAGTGGTTAAGACGCTTACCTTCTAATTATGGGTAAGTCATTTCAATTCCCGTCACCTCGTGAGAAATTTTTGGTCGTCATTTTCATTTCTTTTCTTTCTTTTTCTTTGTTTCTTTCTTTCTTTTTTTGTTCACTCTCTCACACCCTTTTTTATACGCCGCCCCCTTTCTTGCCCGAATTCTGTGACACGTAACCGTTCATGATGGCGATATTTTGTGGTCACGACCGATTGCGCAGAGCGAGAACACCATGGCTGTTAAAAAGGACATTTTCATATGGTTTTAAAGAAGAAAGAGAGACTTGTGTTTAAGTTAAAACATGGAGAAATCGGCGCTAAAGAAGCAAGTTAACCGGGAAGTAAGGCAGGGTGCCGTACGTGTTCCTTAGTCACAATGAAGTGGCAGCATATGTCTGCACGATAACAGCCACAACTGTTCGTCATATACAATATGCTGTAGAACAACTTCTTTTTGTTTTATTGTGCACTATGTCTCGTCTCGCTTCTTCGCTTGCTTTTAACGACTAATTTCTACAAGGCACCATTAAATTCATTAAAAAACTGACTTGCGGCTTCAGATTACTTGTCCTCGGTTATCAAACATGCAAATCATCAAGGTCAAGCCAAATCACATAGTTTTCACGGCCGTCCTAAGCGCCAATATGTGCTTTCTAGATCACCGACATAGCCCAGTGAGCTGCTCCGAAGACTTTGAAAATGGTATTCCAAGTGACAGTGAAATAATAATATCGGTGGTTTTACGCCCTAAAACCCTGATATGATTATGAGGGAGGCCATAGTAGAGCACTCCGGAAAGTTCGATCATCTGGCGTTCTGCTACACCCACTGTAATATCACATGGGTTGTATGGATGGATGTGTAGATTGATGTGGCTGTACCCTTTAGATTGGGCGGCGGTTAACGCCACCTAGCCGTAATAACGGGCCTCAAGGATGTCAGTGCCACCTTTCGGGCATTTTGGTTAACGAAACTCGAACACATATCAATCGCAAAAAGACAGGGACGTTAAAGAGACGACAGCACAATGCGATAACTTAGTGAATTGTGTTGCGCTAAGTTAGCACATTCTGTTGTCGTCTCTCTTATGTACCTGTCTGTTAGTGCTCAATATGTCTTCATGCTCAGAGATGTCACCTCTATTGAAATACGACCACCATAGCTGGGGCCGAGCCCGTGAATTGTGGGTCAGCAGCTGAGCACCTTAACCACGGTACCACCGAGGTGGACAAGTGGCACCAAAACACCAAATATTTTTCTTCTTTATGGTGGACTAAGTATTTTTCACCAGTACACTGCTTCCTGTCTTAGTTGTGGTAGAACGTATTCCCATAATTGACTGATACAACGAGCGCAACAACATTTAAGAAAATTAGCAAACGACGCTTAGACATAGCTTTATTTTGCCAAAAAGCTACTATAGTTTATTACAATCTTATATGCTATGGTTTTTATGACAAAACTAACTCTGTTTACTTTGGAATGCAGAGGCATTATGCAATATCCTTCTCGTATAAAACAGGGGCCTGCGGCATGAGCAAAAATTTTAACCTCCATTTCTTCATGGTAGACGCAGCTGCTGGTGTATGTAGCTGTTGGTGTACTGCATAGTTAGAAAACACAATTAGTCGACAAAGTATACAGCTACAGAGGTACATGTCAGGTGGGTCATGTGCTATCATGCTGACGTTGCGCATTTTGCGCTTCAAAAATGAATCCTTTATTTATTCCGTGAAAGCCAGCTTCCTGTGTTTGTTCACATGTTCCTTCCTTTTTTTTCTGTCTTAACTGATTTGCTGGAGAGAGGTTCGGGCTCTTTTTCCTCAGCTACTCCACTTTTGCAAGTGCTGCAGTGAACAAAAATTATCGAATAACAACAACGAACAAGCAGAGCAAAAAAATAAAAGACCCTACAACACTAAGGCAAAGAAAGAAAACAACATGACAATGGCCAGCAGGCAATGTTTGTTCACAGGTTGACAGCATCTTGTCTGATTGATACACTCGGTAAAATCAAGCCTGGTGGACGTGTCAGCGTTAATTGCCAAGGCAAACTGCGCTTTTGACACCGCCATAAAGCAACGGCTTTCACAAGGCTTACTTCTTTCAGCTTTATACTGCGAACATACTTGCCTCGCGTCGTCAAGAGAGGCGGCGCAGCTTTGTGTACGCATAAAATGAACAAAGCTGGAGTTCACAGCTTCGTGAAAAGAACAGTCAATCAAATGTGACGCTTGAAAGGAGGAGTGATGAAAAGAGTGAGACAAGAAGCTTTAAGCGAAATCGAAAACCGAGTGTGGGAACTTTAGGGTAATTGATCTAAAGTTACAAGGCAAGACCGACAGTGTAGCAGAAAGGAACACGACGGCCAGTTATAATGTTTATTTCTATAACATTTAGAAGCATATAGAATGGAAAAATCAAGAAATGCTGAACGACGGCAGAGACACGGCCGTTCGATGAAAAACTCATGACCATGTTTTTTTCATCGAGTGGTTATGGCAAAGAGTACAATGAGAACGTTGTTTTGTTCGCCCTTTCATCGCGTTCCTATACCACGTTATCCCATTCACGGCATCGCTTGGCGCACAGCGGGAAGTAGTTTTCGAGATACTTCATTTCTCAGGCCTCGAGACGTCTGCGCCTTGGCTGTCCGACCGCATTAGCTCTGAACACGACAAGAAAGTGGGTGGATATTTTCCTCCTCCAACACGAGAAACCATCTCAAAAGATGAAAGCCATGATTATCAAAGGACGGGCTTCTTTTCGTAAACAAGCCCGTCCTTCGATAATCATGGCTTCTCGAGATAAACTGCTTCTCGAGAGAATCTCGTGATTCTCTCGAGAAGCAGTTAACTAAACATGAGTCCGCTGTTGTGGGATGCTCCAAGGATCAGGAAACATTTTTCGAGTCTTCCGTTTCTAACGGAAGGGCGAAATAGGGAATGGCACGGAAATACGTTTATAATGTACCTATGCTTTATATGACTAAGGCATTTCCGGAAATGCCTGCCGTACGTGAAAAAAAAAACACGTGTGTGCGTAGCAAAAAAGCCATTTGCGCTAGTTGGTAGCGGTTCATTATTGAAGATAGAAGTAAGGAGCAGTACTTAACATGGACTGGCGGAGAGAAGGTGCGCTTGTGTTGTTCTTCTTTCCTCCACTCCGTGTTAAGTACTGCGCCCCACTTCTATCTTCAATAATGAACGTATGTGCGTGTCGTGGGTAGTTGGGGCGACCGACTACTCACCACTGGCCCAGTAAAAATCAAGAATTCCTTTGTGGCCAAATACCACTCTGCCGCAAAAATGAACATTTTTTAGAAGGCTGGCCTGCACAAGCGCAGTGATGGTGACATAACTCGCGCCATATTTTTTGGTGTTCACTAGGGGGCGACTCTTGCAAATTATCCCAAAAAATTACTTCGCCCACGAGATTTTCCACCGAAAACACCGGAGGCCGCTGACCCTTAGTTTTGATATCAGCGATCTCCACAGGGGGTCCCGTTTGGGCCTGAAAAAGGCGCATCCAGCCAACTATGTTGTGGGAGTCACCTACAGTGCGCTTGTGGCGTCCTGAAAGATCTCACTGAAGTTATTTTTATAATGAAAACACCGGGCTGAAAGTGGTGGCTTCGTCCGAAAAGCAGCAGCAAGAGATGGACAGGCGCAGGCAGTGTTGCAGCAACCAGAGGCTTTAGGCATCTCCAGCTCGAGCAGAGCTGGTGATGTGGCTGGAGCACTCGTCATTTTACTTCACTACATTGAATAAATCAATCAATCAATCAATCAATCAATCTACTCACCACTGATTCTCTAGAAGTAAAGAATGATCAGAAAACACCAGCTACGATAGTGCACGAAAGCACAAGTTCATGCGGCAAGCCAGACAAGACACATGTCACTGAAAAAAGACGCATGCTTCTTAAATAAATAAATACTTTCATAACATTGTGACTTCTTCATTAAAATTATCAAACGTCAAGAACTACATAAACTTTGCACCTCAGTCAATGATAAGAGTTCATGACAACTTACTTGACGCCTGCCTTCCTATGCTCGAACTAGCTTGTTCAAGTTCAATGTTTTTTTTTAACATTCAAGACTTAAATTCGTTACCTGGTTCTATATATTCGGCCACAGCCCTCCCCCAATTTTTTAGCTGACATCCATTACATGCTTCTGTAATGTACCCCTCGTCTATTTGTCATTGGTGTTAAGCTCTTGAGCTGCATTGTTTTTTTTGTTTTTTTCATTCGTGTTCATCAAACGTTTGCGCGCTTTTGGCCCTGCATAAACTCACATCTGTATTATTTCGCCTGTTTACATCATTTTCATTGCTGTTTGGTATAGTTTCGCGTATCTCTGTAAACTCTCTCCTGCCATAGCGCGTTTAGTCCTGCCGTATTACAGTATTTACAAATAAATAAAAGGGTGCTTTACAGCTGTTGAAATTCCATGTTCAGCCCGCAGAAATAAGACTAGTTTTGTGCGAGCTTGTTCGATTGTAGAAGAAAACAAGTGGTCATCTTGACGTTCTGGGCTCATGCGGGCGCGAATAAACGTCAGACTGAGTTGCTGGGTCCCTGCCAGCTGCAGTTACTTTCGTACCATATTTATAAAGCCTGCATGCGCTAAATTAACACGGCAATTTTCTTAAATACATTTAAAGTCATATTGCAGGGTGTGCGAGTGTTTGTGATTCGAAATTCTGAGTCACTTTTGTGTAGTGTGGCCTAATAGCTTCCATGGTCATCCATCTTTACGGAGTGGAATGGCTCCTGAATTTTGATTTCTTGCGAACGAACAATTCCCTGAATACCACGCTTCAATGATTTTATTTAATTTATCCTTCAACAGCTGAAAATGCCGTGCGTTCATTATTGTGTGGCATGTACTTAATGTTTCTTGTAAAAAGTCGGTTGGGCACGTGTTGTGAAAAAAGAAACTGCGGCTAATTTTTATACTGCTATTCGAAAAAGCTAGCTTATTGTTGTGTTATATGGGCTTTCACGACCAATAATACAACAGCATAAGAGTATACCACAAAAACAAATACAGCAAATACACCTAGCCGCGTGTTCAAAAAAAAATTTAAGTTGATGAAATCAGTGACGTCCTTGCCCATGAAGCTTCGTTGTCAGTATATCTGTCTGAACGCGCGTGAATTATAGATATGCCTGTACTTATCGGTCCCGAAATCTTTGCTATTTTTATATCAGATTGCCGCTTAGAGAAATTGCTTCACACTCTTTCACTCCATTAGCTCGAATGTAGCTGTAATTTGGGACTTTACTATGAAGATTTTTCCGCACAAGGCTGGAGCTCATACATGAGTGATGTTTGACTGATAAAAGCAGCACTCGGAATTCTGAATTGGTGGCAAGGGCAAATAGGTGCAACAAGATGCAACAGGATGTGTCGTCAGGATGTGTTCTCTTTGCAACAGGATGTGTCCACAAACAACAGTACGTTTCCTATCGGTTTCGGATAACGGGGATGCCGTCCAGTTTTCATTTTGTCAGTGTGTTTAGTCATTTTCTCTAGTTTTAATTCTCCCTTAACTCAGATGTTTCGGAGGTTCTTTCTCTAATTGTCAGAGGAAGGCCAGTGACGTCAAGAACCACGAACTCTCGGGCCTGAAAAGCTGGCGTGTGGTTTGCGTGCCAGCCAAAGGGAGAACTGATAAAATATTTTACACGTGGCAAAGCTACTTGAGTTAAGGTTAACCACGCACACACGCACAAACCCACGCACGCACGTATGCAGGCATGCCTCACTTTGCCATTAGGAGTGCGCTTTTTATGTGACGGCAAGTGAGCGGTGAAGCACAAACTGCACAGCCTTTTCCGGCTAATGTCCACGATGTTACGAAAGTTAGCTGTGAAGCAACAGATAGGCTAAATGAAGCTCGTGGCTAGTGCTTTTCTTAGCTTTTCTGGCGTGTTCTTCCTATCCTAATAGCACGCAACGAAGGAAGCGGGGGCTGAAAGTGTGGGCTGCCAGCAGCTCACGCCTTGTGGTGTTGGAGCTGCCATAATACTGTGCCGTTAGGCGCTGCACTGCCTCGACTCTGGTTAGTGACAAGATGGCGTGGTCTCTTGCAAGGTTCATTACCTCTGAAAGGGAGGCCCCACGTCACCGCTCAAAGGGAGCGTAAAAGGGGGAAGGGGTAAAGGGGGCAGAGGGAGGGACATGCTTCCGCTTCTGAGAATTGCGACCGGATGTGTTTCCAAACAACAGTAAGTTTGTTTTCTCTTTCGGGTAACGTGATGGTGTCCGGTTAGCGCGCACTTAACATCATACTACAATAGACGCTGATTATCGCTTATAGAGCCCTGTGATCATTATACCTCTTGCAGTGCAACAACAGAGATATCTTCGGGACACGTGTTCTACAAGGCAAGGTCAATTGTTAAAGTGTCTACAAGGTAAGGTCAAAGTGTCTAGAGAATGTTACACAGTCTCTAGACACTTTGGTAGTCTTGGCTTGTTCTTTGTTAGCAGCTGATTGTCACAGAAGTCTGTCAGAACGACAGTGCTCCTATATTTGTTCAGCAAAGTGACAAAGCTCCGTTTATGCAAAATGAGCAATCAAATTGAATGCACATATTTGTGCGTGCCACGGGGATGTGTGTATGCTCACTCTAAGACAATGTTGCTTAGTGTGTGCGTATGTGTGTTTCAGCTTACCAAATGGTGTGGCAAAGGAAAGAACATTTGAATGCCGTTGTGACTTTGCTTCCTATACATTGTTTTGGCAGAACGTGCAATTTCCAAATGCTACCGCCAAATACAAGTAAGTAGCGGAGAAGAGAAAAGAGCAGCACGCTTCGCAAGGTAGTGTTTGTTTGTTTTTTCGCAAATATATGGCACGTACCTATTCGGGTGGATTGACGAAGAATGCGAAGTTCAGAATTAGGATGCTATTTTAAGAATGGTAGGTGATTTTAAAAAATAATAAGGAAACAAAATTGCAACAATACGCAATACATTGAATAAAAAGTACAAGTATTATGCTGTTAAGCTTATATTCCAAACTGTAGTATTAACCTGATGGGAACAATATTGAAGAGATTAGTTAGATTATTACGCTATTTTGATAACGAATAACTTTAAATACCTGATTACAAAACGATCTTCCTGCTATTTTCTCTACAACATTTTCAGAATCCTGGGAAACAAAGAAGTTCGAGTAAGCCCAGCAGTATGTTTTTTCTACGGTTCACTCTTAGTAAAGTGCACAAAAAATACTCCTTTAAAATACAACCCCTGGTTGTTTTAGACGTTTTCTTTGGCTAGAGCAGTGCTTCGTCTGCCAAGAGATTAGATGCGTTATATATCTGAATTTCTACAATAACTCAACACCATGAAAAATGTCGTTAGAATGCTGACCTATCCTTCAAGAATTAACACCCTGACTTAGACAGTGTTGGCCGCTTTTGCGTTTGGCAGAGACGATTGCAATAGGCGTCCGACGCGGCAGTTGACAACTGGAATGGATATTGAAGTTAAAACAAGGATGTAGCTTGTAGCGCTGACTCTCCAAGTTACTGATTGATATGTGGCATTTAACGTCCCAAAACCACCATATGATGATGAGAGACGCCGTAGTGGAGGGCTCTGGAAATTTAGACCACCTGGGTTCTTTAACGTGCGCCCCAAATCTGAGCACACGGGCCTACGGCCTTTTCGCCCGCATCGAAAATGCAGCCGCCGCAGCCGGGATTCGAGCAGTTACGCGAGACGGGAGTACGCGATTTGCGCTCATATGTCGGCTCCTGCCCATGCAGCTTTCCGGCTGATGGTT